>OY728148.1:2056561669-2057186669 GCA_963277665.1 Viscum album
CCGACTTGACTTGGAGTGAGTCAACTAGCCCAGTGGATGGAGCACACAGTATTTGGCGACAGACCCACGGCGGACGGAGCGCCCGGTAGTTGGCCGCAGACCCGCGGTACTCGACAGGAGGAGTACCTCTGTAGGCTATTAGGGGGAGCGCCCGGTATTTGGCGACTGACCCACAGCGGACGGAGCCACCGGTAGTTGGCCGCAAACCCGCAGTACTCGACAGGAGGAGTACCTCAGTAGTCTTCGGTTAGTGAGCAGTACCTCGGAGTTGTGACAGGACCACTGTACACTCCAGAGACGGAGCTCTTCAACAATTACGATTTCGAAAATGAAAATCCTGGTTTGAGCTGAGACTTTTGACCTTTGTGTTTACCTCATGATTGAGATGGGTCACTTGTTAACTTATGTATATGTATGGGCATATACCTGGGTAGTGGTTATCCGTTGATTTCATGATCCTTGTGATTCCTCATGATTGAGATGGGTTTCATGATAACTTAGGTATATGTATGGGCATATACGTAAGTAGAGGTTATCTGTTGAGATATTCTTTGTGGTTATCCTTGTTGGTTTTAGTGATACCTTGAGGGTCTCGTGGTCCCTACTGTGTATCGTTATACTCATCCCTGCACGGGCTATGCCCGCACCTCATTGTGTTGGTTGCAGACGACGGACAGTGCTGACGGAGGCTGAGTGTTCGAGGACTGGACGGTACCCGGAGGTGGACTATACGATGAGTCAGTACCAGGAGGTGGACTTCACGGTGAGACGAAACTCAGAGGAGGTTGACGGGAGAGAGCGTTGTGGAGGATATATGTACCTACCCTTCTGGTAGGATCAGTGGTGGACGATCCAGGAGCTGCGCCATCTGTACCTACCCTTCAGGTAGGATCCGAGGAGGATGAACCAGGAGCCGTTTACATTCTTCCAGCTGTTGTACCTTGTTCAGTTGTAGTTGTAATTTCATTTGGGTGTGTATTCTGGCCCATTTACTTTTCAGTACTTTCTTTTGTACTTAGTGTTTTGCTTCCGCTTGTACTCTGTGGTGTTTTGTTTACTTTTATAAAGGCAATGCCTTCCCAATTATTGGGATTTTCGCCTTTGGTGCTAGTCGCCAGCCCCTGGCCTATGGAAGGTGGGCTTGGGGTAGTCATGGCACGGGCCCCGAGGATGGGTCGTGACAAATTGGTATCAGAGGAGTCGTTTCTACCGCAGAACATATAACTCTGATATTTTTTTTTTCTGTGAAGCGATAGTGTTAAGAGTACCGAGTGTGGTTTTCAGTTCAGGGAGTACAGTGTTGGTGCAGGCGGCTGACGTATCCATACACCAGGACCCTGACAACTGATTTTCGACTTTGCGCACGAAATCACTGATTGCGTGTGTATTTCAAGAAGTTTTATTTAAATATCAGCTCAAACCAGGTCAGCTCACCAGGTATAAGTCTTTTGACCGTGTCATGTTTGTTCCTTTCTGGATGCCTCCCCGTGGATGACCATCTAGAGCCCCAAGAGTGGTACGTACTGATAGCCCGCCGAGTGACGTGGCCTCAGTACAGGGCCCTATCACAGTTGAGGCATCAGTGGAGGCACCAACAGTACTATTACCCGTTGGGCCACCGATGCCACCAGCCCCAGCAGCAGAGGGTGCACGTCGCTTGAGTGCACTGCACGGGTTCCAGCGCCAGAGACCACCCAGGTTCAAGGGAGGGACGGACCCACAGGCGGTTGAGGATTGGCTGGAGGCTGTGGTGAGAGTCTTCAGGCTAGTGGGGACGCAGGCAGACTTCTTGGTGATCCTTGCTGCCAGCTATCTTCAGGCAGCAGCAGGCAGATGGTGGAGCCTGATGCTCCAGATGCATGACAAGGCGACACTTCTTTGGGCAGACTTCGAGAGCCTGTTCCGGGCAGAGTTTGTACCAGCCACCCTTCGAGCAGTGCATATACATGAGCTACTTCAGCTACGGAAGGGCAGCATGACAGTGGAACAGTATTCAGCGAGGTTCACAGACCTCTCGCGCTACTCTAAAGATTTGGTACGAGATCCATTCTTCAGGGCCCGAACCTTCGAGCAGGGGCTCAGGCGAGAGATTAGAGCTTCTGTTGTTTCTCATAGCATTCCGACGCAAAGAGGGTGTTGGAGAGAGCCCTCTTAGTGGAGAGTTTCCTTGCTGAGCAGTCTCCAGCAGCACGACCCACCACTAGTCGGCTTGCGGCAGAGACTCCTTCAGCAGACAGTAGACAGATGACGCAGAGGTCCAGGAGGACCAGACCTACCGGTGGCCGACTGCACGACTCAGGTTCAGTTGTGCGGGGAAACCGGGGTGGAGTCAGATCCAGACGTGCCGAGAGTGGACAGTGTTACTCCTGCGGCAGAATGGGTCACAAGGCACATGACTATCTGACCCGCCATGCAGATGACCAACGGTTAAATGAAGAACCTCCCAACCAAAGGCAGAGGTTCGATCAGGGCAGACCGCAGGGAACATGACAACATGGGAGAGCTCATCTTCAGGCAGCTAAGGCCTACGGTCATGGAGCTCCGGAAGCAGTTGGACAGGAGTGGAACTAGCTTCCAACCTGGAGGCTATTGATCATGTTGCTTCTAGTTTTGTTGATGTTTTTCTGTATTTTCTTTGTGACTTTGTACTATGAGCTGCAATAATGAAAAGACACTTATCTTTGTAAAATTTTCTTTCATGTCCTTTTTGTTTGGTTGATACTGAGTGGTCCCAGTTAAGACTATTGACTTGACCCTCACTTTCGAGATTTCTACTGAAGGAGACCTAGTGACCTCACACTGATGCCGACAGTGTGACTCGACCCTTGGTGGTGAGAGTGACAGTTGGATCTCTTGGTATTTACGTCGAGGCCTTACGTCGTCATCCATGGCATGAATGAATCATTCATGTCAGGATTGACTTTGTTAGGCAGTGAATTTGGTTCATCCAAAGGATGAGACCAGATTTCTCTTATCGGCAAAGATGAAATCATTGAAGATCTTGTGAGACTAGAGAAGGTCCAGGTCATCCAAGAGCGGATGAGGACAGCACAGGGCTGATAGATGCCTTATGCTGATAGGACTTGGAGGCCTCTAGAGTTCGAGGATGACGATCACGTCCTTATATGGGTCTCACCTCAACGAAGTTTACAGAGATGTGGCCAAGGCGGAAAGTTATCTCCGATGTTCAACGGACCTTTCTAGGTCCTCAGTTGGGTAGGCGGGGTGGTTTACAGCTTGACCCATCCACCTCAGTTGCACCAGGTGCACGGCGACTTCCACGTATCTCAACTGAGGAGATACTTGCTCGACCCTTCGCATATCATTGACCATGAGGAGCTGGACGATGGTGATGAGGTGTCTTTCACGGAGGTTCTAGTGGGGATTTAGGATCAATAGGATAAGATCCTATGAGGATGATCGATTCCTCGGGTGCGCTTTCTCTGGCAGTATGGAACCTCCCGGTGAGCACATGAGAGCAGGAGGCTCAGATTCGTGCTCAGTACTGTTTTTGTATCCCTGGATTGTGTTGTAGCTTTACGAGGACGTAAAGCCCTGAGGTTGGAGTAATGTAAAGTTCTGTAAAATTAAAGGGAATTTTTTTTTATTTTCTTAAGAATTTTACAAGAACGCATTTTCTGATGGCGCCTGATTCCGAGGTCCGGAGTGCCCGGAATTTCTATCCGAAGTTTGGCTCGGGTACATTCAGTGAACGAACGAGTGAGAATTTATAACTTTTGAACCGGTGCCCAGAATCGAATTCTGAGGGCCCCAATGGAACCACAGCGCCGGTAATTTATTAGGAACTCCTGTTCCGGAGTTCCGTTTACACGAGTGTGGATGATAAAAATTGTGGAATTTTATTTTATAATTACTCTACAATTTTTATTATTTTTACTCTAAGTGTTTAGTTCTTGATTGATGTTGGGTAACCACCCAACCTCCCTAGGGAGGTTATGAGGGTGGTGGGGCCCACACGAACCCCACCCCTTCATATTCTCTAAAACCCCCCTCAACTCCCACATTAATTTTTGTTAACTTAATTTATAACTTATGACTTTAATGTAATAAGTTTAATGTGGTGAGTTGTGTGTGGTTATTGAATTTCAAACTCTTGAAATTCAAAAGAGTTGTTGTGTTAATAAAATAAGAAAGGAACTTATTTTATTTGGGTTGTTAGAGTTTGTCATTGAGAGGTTTTGGGAAGAACATCTTCTTCTTCAACGAAGAACATCTCCGCCGAAGAACGCGGAGAACTTCTTCCATGACGTTTCCTCTTCGGACGCACCTCGACGACTACGGAATCGAAATTCGTTCTCCGTGACATCGACCTGCGACGCGATGTCTCTTTCCGCAACGGTTCTTCCGCGACGCCGTATCCGCGACACGACGTTCTTCTTCCGCGTCGTCTCTTCCGCGACGGTTTTCCACGATGAAATCCCCGTCAACGACTTCGAATCCACGCTTCGCGACGTCGACGTTCTTTTTTCGCGACGCCTGACCTCCACGACGCTCGCCTTCCGCGGCTCGTTGACGTACATCGTTCTTGAAACCGAGGTCGGGGTTTTATTTATTTATTTTTGTTCATGAATACAAACTTGACGAACTTTGTGGATTTAAACCTTTTGTTATCGAATAACATGAGGGGGTCAGACAGCACAAACACTACTGACCCTCCTCCTTATTTTCCGTGTTGGTTCCTTGTGGTTGGTATGGGAGAACGTGGTGTCGTCGCACCACATGGATTCATGTGGAACGAAATGCGCGGCGCCGTCGCGCCGTGCCATGGAAAGAAGTTTAAGAACACGACGCCGTCGCGCCGCGTCGAAGAAAATCGAAGGCGCCGCATTTGGAGCGAGGCCGCGGCGGAGGGGCGCGGTGCCTTCGCACCGCGACAGACGACAAGGGCCGCGACCGGTTCCAGGCCGCGGTGGAGCAAGGTTACCGGCGGCCGGACCGGGCCATCGGTGTCGGAAATGGAAGGGGACCGGCCACCGCCGGTCCCGTTGAGAAGGAGTCGGCCAGCCATGTCGGGCCGGCCGGAAAGGGGAGGAGCCGGGGGAATTAAATTCCCCCGGCCGGCTTCAAACGGCCCCCCTTTTTCCAAAAGCTCGGCCGAAGGCCGAGCTGGCAGCGTGTTGGGCGCGATGTGCCCAGCCGAACCGGCGCCTGGACGGTCTGCCAAGTCAGGCCTCGCCGGGCCGGGCCGACCCGGACCGGGGCGGGTCGACCCGGTTCGGGCCGACCGGGGGGTCTCGGGCCGGGTCGGTCCGGGCCCGAAACCCCCGTTATCAGACTGTTTGGGTTCAAATGCCCATAACTCGGGCTACGGATCTCCAAACTATGCGCCGTCAGCGGCGATGTGATCCTTGGATCGAGATGGTCGTTTTGGTATATCACACTCTAGGTTTCGGATTACATTGGGTTCGGCCGGGTTGGTACGGATACGAAACCAACCGGGCCCTCAGAGCAGAAACGCTTATATCTTGAGCTCCGGACGTCCGATTGACGTGCCGTCGACTTTGATTGAATCCTCTAAGTGAGACGGATCTTTTGGATTACTCCTCTTGAGGTTTGGATGACGTCGGAGTGTGGTCGGGTTGGTTCGCTCACGAAACCAACCGGGCCCCTGGAAAGAAAAAGCCAATAACTCACAGACCGGGCGTCCGATTGATGCACCGTCTATCTCGTTTAATTCCACTTGATGAGACGGAACTTTTGACATACTTCACTCGAGATTTGGATACATTTGGATAGGGGCCGGGTTGGATTGCACCCGAAATCCAACCGAGCCCCTGGAACGGAAAAGCTGATATCTTTCAGACAGGACGTCCGTTTGACGAACTGTCAGCGGCGTTGATGATCTCGTTGAGAAACGGTCCCTATGAGTATACCCTATGAGAGTTTGGGGTACAGTTGAGATACAGCTGGGATTGGTTTGCTCACAAAACCAACCGGGACCCTGGGATGAAAAGGCTAGTAACTCACAGACCGGGCATCCGATTGACGCGCCATCTGTTGCGTTGAGACCCCTATGACGAGGTGGTCCTTTGAGATACCTCTTCGTTGGAATTTGAGATACTTGGAGTATCGACCAGTAGCTCGTGGAGCGGACCCTCTCGGAGACGAGCGTATGGAGTACGAAGACCGTGTAGCCGGCTGAGACCGGACGACTGCTTGACCGACTCCACTTGGAGTGAGTCGACTAGCCCAGTGGACGGAGTGCCCGGTATTAGGCGACAGACCCACGGCTGACGGAGCGCCCGGTAGTTGGTCACAGACCCGTGGTACTCAACAAGAGGAGTACCTCTGTAGGTTATTAAGGGGAGCGCCCGGTATTTGGCGACTGACCCACAGCGGACGGAGCGCCCCGTAGTTGGCCGCAAACCCGCAGTACTCGACAGGAGGAGTACCTCACCAGTCTTCGGTTAGTGAGCAGTACCTAGGAGTCATGACATGACCACTGCACACTCCAGAGATGGGGCTCTTCAGTAGTTACGGTTTCGATAATGAAAATCCTGGTTTGAGCTTAGACTATTGACCTTTGTGTTTACCTCATGATTGAGATGGGTCAGTTGTTAACTTAGGTATATGTATGGGCATATACCTGGTTATCCATTGATTTCATGATCCTTGTGTTTCCTCATGATTGAGATGGGTTACTTGATAACTTAGGTATATGTATGGGCATATACCTAAGTAGAGGTTATCTGTTGATATCTTTTTTGTGGTTATCCTTGTTGGTTTTAGTGAGATCTTGAGGGTCTCGGGGTCCCTACTGAGTATCGTTATACTCACCCCTGCATGGGCTATGCCCGCACCTCGTTGTGTTGGTTGAAGACGACGGACAGTGCTGACCAAGGATGAGTGTTCGAGGACTGGACGGTACCCGGAGGTGGAATACATGACGAGTCAGTACCCGGAGGTGGACTTCACGGCGAGACGACACTCGGAGGAGGTTGACGGGCGGGAGCGTTGTGGAGGCTATCTGTACCTACCCTTCAGGTAGGATCCGTGGTGGACGATCCAGGAGCTGCGCCATCTATACCTACCCTTCAGGTAGGATCCGAGGAGGATGAACCAGGAGCTGTTTCCATTCTTCCAGTTGTTGTACCTTGTTCAGTTGTAGTTGTACTTTCATTTGTGTTTGTATTCTGTCCCATTTACTTTTAAGCACTTTCTTTTGTACTTAGTGTTTTTCTTCTGCTTTTACTCTGTGGTGTTTTGTTTACTTTTATAAAGGCAATACCTTCCCAGTTATCAGGATTTTCACCTTTGGTGCTAGTCGCCAGCCCCTGGCCTATGGAAGGCGGGCTTGGGGTAGTTACGGCACGGGCCCCGAGGACGGGTCGTGACAAAAGGTATGGTCAACCTTAGGAAACTAGGATGTGAAAGCCTTAGTAAGAACCCTAAGTATAATTCTAAGCATAGAACACAATCTTAGTGTTTTAGAAATGGCCATGAATAACCTAGGATAAGACCTTAAGTGTGAAATTTTATTCTTGATTATGTGGTTTTCCTATTATAATTAGTGTTTCTCACACTATTCTTCTTCGTTTTAGTCAATGGATGGAACCCGAAGGAACCGTGTTAATGCGGAATGCGACGGGCAATGCAATGATTGTCCCCCTGAGCAACCAAACGTTATGGGAGCTGGAATGCAAAATCTTGTAGCCATGCTCACACAACTTTCTCAAGCTATGAATCATGCAGGACTTCTAAACGAGAAAAGGAAGGAGAAACATTTTGTTGAATCCTTCATGAGACAGCGTCCTCCTTCATTCAGCGGGTCTACTGATCCATTAGTTGCTGAACAATGGATTATTACTAATGAAAAGATATTTTTAGTTCTTCAATATTCTGAGCATGATAAAGTCATCATAGTAGTGTATCGTTTGGTAGGTGATGCTGATCAATGGTGGAATCTTATTAAGAATATGAGGAAAAGGGATGAAATTGAGTCCATGGAATGGGATGAGTTCAAGAACTTATTTTTCAATAAGTACTTCCCTCGTATTCTCCGAACAAAGATAGAGAAAGAGTTTCTTGAACTGAAGCAAAAGGATGATGAATCTGTTGGTACCTATGAAGCAAATTTTACAAGACATGAAAGGTACGCTTCTGGTATTATTATCCAACCTGAGAGTAAGATCGATCGATTCTTTAGTGCCTTAAAACCAAGTCTTCAAAGTGCCTTATCCATAAGGGACTTCAATAGCTACGAGGAAATCGTTCGATGTGCTCTCAACGTTGAGATGGATATTGGAGTAACCCATCAGTCATATGGGTTTGATAAGAAGAGGAAAATGGAATTAAAATGAAAATATAAAGAGCACATGGAAATGAAGATGAGATTTCCCTTATGCTCAATGTGTTGAATGAAATATGGAGGGAGTTGTCTTAAAGGGACAAGTAAATGTTTCAAATGTGGAAAGGAAGGTCATCGGGCATTTGAATGCTGTGATGATTGGAAGAAGATGTCTAATGATGCAAACAAAGGAAGGGATACACAGAATGAACCTACTACACTTCAATGTTTCAAGTGAAAGGAGATGGGGAATTATGCCAATAACTGCCCTAATCCAAGGGTTGATGATGATGGTCGACATCAACTAACTCTTAAGTCTAAGGACAAAGGAATGTCACATGCAATTTCTATCAGCGATGTGGAGTACGATAACGATGTGGTGAAAGGTACACTTACGATCCACTCTAAAGTAGCAAATGTTTTATTTGATTCTAGATCCACCCACTCTTTTATTTCTAAAGAATTTTCTAAGGACATAACCGTATTACCTCAACAATTAGATGTTGAGTTAGCTGTGACAACCCCTAATGGCACAATAGTCGCATCAAAAGTTTACAATTCTTCTCCGATTGATGTTTGTGAGAACGTGCTTCCTGCAAATCTTGTGATCCTTCCTATAGTGGAATTTGATGTGATTCTTGGCATGGATTGGCTTTCTTTATACAGATCTCATATCAATTGTCAAAGAAGGGATGTCACATTTCATATTCCATATCAATCTATGATCATCTATTGATGCAAGGATGAACATAACCTTCCAGTGGAAATTTCATCCATCTTATGGGTCTTTATTCAACTAAATGAAGGTTATTTATCTCAAATGGTTGGTGAGAAACTCACGATTAAGAATATGCCCATTCTACAGGAGTTTGACGATGTCTTTCTAGAGGAATTGCCGGGTCTTCCACCAAATCGTGAAGTTGAGTTTTCAATATAACTCGTACCAGGTGATTTTCCTATTTCAAAGACACATTATAGAATGGCCCCAATTGAGTTTCATTAATTGAAGAATCAACTCCAAGAGAATCTTGATAAGGGATTCATATGCCCTAGTGCGTCACCTTGGGGAGCACCTGTTCTATTTGTTAATAAGAAATATGGATCAATGAGACTCTGCATTGATTATCGAGAACTTAACAAGATCACTATCAAGAACAAATATCCTCTCCAACACATTGATGACTTATTTGACCAACTACGCGGAGCTCAATACTTTTCCAAGATTGATCTTCATTCAGGGTATCACCAATTAAGGGTCAAAAGGGAGGATATACCAAAGACGGCTTTCCGTACAAAGTATAGGCACTATGAATTTATAGTGATGCCATTTGGTCTTACTAATACCCCTGCTATCTTCATGGATTTGATGAATAGAGTCTTTAGAGACTATCTTGATCAGTTTGTGGTAGTCTTTAAAGACGATATTCTTGTATATTCAAAGAGAAAGGAAGAACATGAAGATCACTTGAGAATTATACTGAAGACCCTGAGAAAGGAGAAGCTTTATGCCAAATTTACCAAGTGTGAATTTTGGCTTCAAAGAGTTTCATTTTTGGGTCACATAATCTCAAAAGAGGGGATATCTGTGGATCCAGCAAAAACAGAGGTTATCGAAAGATGTTCGAGACCAACAAAAGTAACTGAGATCCGAAGTTTTCTTGGTTTGGCTGAATATTATCGATGTTTTGTGAAAGATTTTTCACGATTATCTAATCCACTCACCAAGTTGACTCGGAAAGGAGTTGAGTTTGCCTAGACTAAGGAATATGAAGAGAATTTCAAGGATTTGAAAAGAAGGTTATCCAGTGCACCTATGCTCACACTGCCTTATAGTGGAGAAAGGTTTGTGATCTATAGTGATGAATCCAAGAAGGGATTAGGGTGTGTTCTTATGCAAAATGATATGGTGATAGCTTATGCCTCATGACAGTTGAAAATCCATGAGCAAAATTACCCAACACATTATTTGGAGTTAGCTGCGGTAATCATTTCATTAAATATTTGGAGGCATTATTTTATGGTGAAAGGTGTGATATTTATACATATCATAAAAGTTTAAAGAATATTTTCACACAAAAGGAGCTGAATATGCGCCAAAGAAGATGGTTGGAGCTGATCAAGTATTACGACTGCTCAATTCATTACCCCCCTGGGAAAGCAAACAAGGTGGCAGATGCATTAAGTCGACAAGACCATGCCAGTTTATCCATGATGAGGATCACAAAAGATCCAATCATTATGGATTTACAATGGATGGATCATGTAATTATAATGGAAGGGGGGAAATCATATCTTTCTCAAATGAATGTTCAACCAACTATACATGTGAAGATTAAACAAGCACAGAATGAAGATGTAGAGTTACAAAAGAAGTTGAGAAATGTTCCTGAATTCAACCTTGATTATGATGGGATAATAAAGTTCAAGAATCAGGTTTGTGTTCCTCCATTCCCCGATTTAAAGAAGGAGCTCCTGGATGAGGCTCATAGTTCTTCATTCTCTATTCATCCTGGAAGAAAGAAGATGTATAGGGACCTGAATGAGTACTTATTGTGGGATGGCATGAAAAGAGATGTTGCTGAAAATGTCCCTCGATGCTTGGTTTGTCAGCAAGTTAAAGCTGAGAGACAGATGTCTAAGGGGATGTTACAACCATTACCCATACCCGAATGGAAATGGGGAAACATCATTGTGGACTTTGTCACAGGGCTTTCTAAAACATCCAAAGGCAATAATGCTATCTGGGTCATAGTTGATCGTCTTACCAAGTCTCCACACTACATTGCTATTAGAGAGGATTTCTCTCTGGGCCAGTTTTCTAGGATATATGTAAAGGAAGTGGTAAGATTTCATGGAGTACCACTTTCGATTATATCTGATCGGGGTATGAGATTTACCTCGATGTTCTGGAGAAGTCTTCAGCATACTCTCGATACAGAGTTGAGTTTCAGCACTGCTTATCATCCTCAGACAGACGGTCAGTCTGAGAGAACAATTCAAACCCTAGAAGATATGATGAGAGCTTGCTCTATGTATTTCAAAGGTGGTTGGGATCAACACCTACCTTTGGTGGAATTTTCTTATAATAATATCTTTCACTCCAGTATTCAGATGGCTCCTTATGAAGCTCTCTCTGGAAAGAAATGCAGGACTCCAACTTTCTAGGATGAAGTTGGGGAAAGAAAGATATTAGAACCTGATCTCGTTGATGAAATGGTAGAAAAGGTCAGATCTATTCAACAACACATAAGAGCAGCTCAGAGTCGACAGAAAAGATATGCCGACAACCGAAGAAAAGACCTAGAGTTTGAAGTGGGTGATAAAGTGTTCTTACGAATATCTCCCTGGAAGAGAGTCATGAGATTTGGAAAGAAGGGGAAGTTGAGCCCTAGATATATCGGTTTTTTCAAAATACTGAATCGTGTTGGGAAGGTAGCTTACCGATTGGCGCTTCCACCGAATCTCTCTCAAGTTCACGATGTGTTCCATGTATCACTCCTGAGAAAGTACATACCTGATACTTCACATGTACTTAGCTCAGAAGTTGTACCGCTGGAGCAAGATCTTTCTTATGAAGAACAGCCGATAGAGATTCTGGATCGTAGCGAAAAAGTCCTACGAAGCAAGACCACTCGATTGGTGAAAGTTTTATGGAGGAACCACCAATTAGAAGAAGCTACATGGGAGCTTGAGGATATTATGTGGGAGAGGTATCCTCATCTGTTTGTGACAATGTGACGAATTTCAAGGGCGAAATTCATTTTAAGGGGGGTAGAATGTAACGCCCAAGACTTTTATGAGAAATATTTTGTTTTTATGTTATATAAATCATCAAAGGAATGTTTTACTACACAAAAACTACCTTGTCTTGCTTTACACGCAACCGTAGCCTTCCTCAATAGCTTGCATCGTACGTAATACCGAGTTTCACTAAACAACGATATGCTATTAAAATATTACTAAAACTAGCCGTTATGAATAGTAATAACCACTTTTTGAAATTATATAAATTTTATTTTTCAAAATGGACTTCATTTTTGGATTCGGAATATCGAAATTATCCTACGGTGAAATTTTGGTATTTTTCTGAAAACTTTCAATTTTTGATGAATAGTGAAACCACTAAGTTGTAGTTAAAAAAAACTGAATTCTTCATAAAACTTAACATTACCACTTCTGTGAGTGGAATTTCAAAAATCCAAGAGTCACAGTTAATACCAAGGACTAAAATGTGGTTCAATGAGATGCTAATAATTTTTGCTGAATAGTAACTTTTTACTTTTTTTTACCACGGTAAAAAGTAAATAGGGTAATTAAGGGTAAAAGTGTTATTATTATTACCCTAACACATGTACTAATTCAATTGGATAAGTTTAATTTGACCAAAAACAACCTTAGAAATAAATTATGACCATTTAGGACCACTTGTATTAGATTAGGACATTTATTGTTAATTTATTTAAAGAAGGGTTAAAATAGTTAAAATCAAAGTTTAATAAGTAAAAAATTTTAAATATGGGGTTATACATAAGATAAATTAGACTAAAAATATTCATTAGAAAGATAAACAAATTTCCTACATAATGGTATTTTATTTTTAATTTTTAGACATTAAATAATGTAATTTATTTATGACAGAACGATGATGCAGTAATTATCTTATTAATGAAATATTGACATAATTAATGTTATAAATACCCAAATAAATGTAATTTGAGACTTTTTATGAATTAAACTAATTTTATAAGTTATTATGACATGTTATTATTGATTTAATTTACTCGGTTCTAACTAATCATTCTTTATGATTTTCAAAAATATCAACTACTAAATATTGTCAAAATTGACATAAAATAGTTTTTAAAACAAATATTATATTATTAATTTTTATTTTACTCCTAAAAATCTATGGTTTGGCAGAATGAATTAGATAAGGTTATATATATTAATAATAAACAACTTGGGGTTCTTTTGTCTTGATATAGTATGTTTATTGACCTTATAGTATAAGAAAACAAGAAGACACGGTAAAAGTTAAATTATCTAACTTAAAGTTAAATCTAATTGATAAGGTTAAAATTGATACATAAACTTGTCTAAATTCTATTGGATGAGATGCTTTCAACCCCTACCCTCTTTATCTTTGAAATATATCAATTTTAAGCTATTAAAAACCGAATTTTCCTTTATAATAAAATAATATCCTTAGTTATTCCAAAGGTTCCCCTCTCCTCCCTTATAAAAGGGCACCTCCTCCCCCTCTTCCTCACACCACTTTGAGACTTCACACTCGGCCAACCCCTGCCAATTTCTTCTCTCCACTTCCATAGAGACATCATAGAGGTCCTGGTTATCTTCAAAGACCAATTTTAGTTCCCTAAAAGGAGGTCTCAAAGAAGCGCTTCAAAGAAGAGGTAATGTCTGTTACCGATTATTTCATCTTTATTTATTCTTCCACTTCTTATTATTTAGTTGTTTAATTATGAAGTAATAACATCAGTATCACTCATATACTGATATGTTATTATATGTATTAAACAACCCTATTTCTCTATCTATCCATCCTACGGAAAACAAAATCACCGCGCGTGCGTACGTACGGAATACCATCTCCATGCCGTGGTGTAATCTATTTTCCACCACCACCTTACTTGGATGGGTATAATGGTGTAAATAATTACTATATATGATTATTATAAAGTGATATTGATTCTTAAATAGTATACATACACTCCAATACAATTACATGATCATGGGAATGATATCACCGCTCGTGCGTACGTACGGAATACCATCTCCACGATGTGATGTGATTCGTTCTACATGATCTTCTTTTCATAATGATTATATAAATGAATTGAATGAATAAATATGATATATAGTACATTAATACCATTCTGGAAATGATGTATCTATAACCTAAAGAGAATAAAAAGAATTTATTCAACAAAACACGCATAAGAACAAAAAGTTATAAACACCCGAATAACAAGTAGCAATGAAATATTACTACTAAGAAGCAAATAATATGACCATATATGATATCATAACAATAATTATGATTATGGAATAAGTCAATAACATTATTTAAATCATTATACAGGAGGTTTGGACACATACGAAGAAAATCGGACCTAAGGTAAGGGAAATATCACAATCTCATTTTTATCTGAGATTGTTTATACTTTGGTATTTATTGGGGTGTATTTTATCATCCACATCCATGTTTCCTCAATATGTAATTTTATTTCCATACACTTACAATTTTATAAATCCTTTTTTAACCATTGGTGAGTTTATAGTAAAAGATATGAAAGGAATCTTTTTCCGTTTTTCGTATGAGGTACTTTTTGACTTTTCCGACAAAAGTACGAGAAGAATATTTTTTTAACATATATAGCATGAATGGATTTTTAAAACATTATTTCCAAGAAGATTCCTATAAAAGTTTTCATGTTTATTTTTATTCAACTTCTTTTATTTTAAAATTGTAAGACATGTAAATAAAGGAAAATTGTTTTGAAGTAGAAAGGATATTTTTACTCAAGAATGGAGTTCAAGTGTTTTATCAAAATTATTTTCCATCTAAGATAATATAGGGTTCTGTTTCTATCCCTATTATTATATTGATTTGATTATTTTGTGATGGAAATATTTTTATGAATTCCTTTATCTTATATGAATTGTTTTATGAAGCCATGATGTTTAAGATTCTCATTTTTATTAAATGGGTTATGCTATGATGTATGGTTTATGATTTTGTGGAACACATAAGAATGGTATCATTATGAGATGGGTGGGACCTATATCTCCCTCCAATGAATTGGGTAAATATTTTATATCTAATGAGATAGACATGGCTGAGATGGTAGGTTATACCGGTTCAGTGAAACAGGACTGAAACGAGGAGTGAACTCAGTTCAGAAATGGACTTTTTCCACTAAGATTGTCTTGGCAATGAGTCTTGACTAATAAGAAATGATTCTCTATGATTATGTGTGTATGCCACAAAGTTTCATGTTTTAGGTTATGATTATTGGGATTACATTTCACTACTATGATTTATCCCATGTTATGAAATTATGCTCTCTTTTGCAGGTTAAGATTTCCAAAATATTTTGTTCTTGTGAATATGATGTGATTGATATTTCTTTTGTTTACCCTTACTGAGCATTTAAGCTCACCCTTTTGTATGTTTTATTTCCCCAGGTCAGGAAGAAGCTTATTAAGTAATATATGCCAAAAGGGACTATAGATATGATGAAATAAATGGGAGTCAGTATAGATGCTTTATGAACCAGTTGTTTATGTTTCCCAGTTTCTAAATACACTATACCTATACGGTCCTTTCCTGGTTTTGTTATATGTTGTAATAAGTGTGCTTCAATTTTGATGTAATAACAACGTATGTAAAGTATGGGTCGTTATAGTAATACCCACTTTTTGAAATTTTATACATTTTATCATTAAAAATAGACTTCATTTTTGGATTCGGAATATTGAAATTAGCTTAGGGTGAATTTTTGCTAATTTTTAGATAACTTTAATATTATGATGAATCCTGAAAATTACTCAATTTTAATTAAAACATCTTTTTGAATCGAAATAATTAATAGTGATAAATTATTAATTTGAGTGATTTTAGAGTATAATTAGATTATAATTTTACCATTTAATCCAATGTTGGTCATTGGAAAAAATTTTACATTTTAAACTAGACAGAAGCTAGTGCCAATTTTTGGATAGTTATTATCTCTTAAAAACACATCTTTTGTTTTAAACACGGGAATTAATTTTAAATTAATTTCTACCAATTCTATGTTTTGAATTTATAAAAATGGATTCCATATTCAGAATAAGGATTTCAAAATTGTGTACATAGATAACTTTTATTTTTAGACATTTTGAATAATTATTTCGGTAAATATTTTATTTACCATGGTTAAATGGTAAATCCAATAAATAAGGGTAAAAAATAATATTATAATAATAATTAATTACCCTAAAACGTGTCCTAACCCTATCGTTTGATACCTGTGAGACCATGGACATCATTGGGTCAATTTTGGTACCCCATGTATCCATATTTAAGTGATAATGACACTTTATATTAATAATGTTAAAGTAAATATAAAATGACATATCCATATATCTTTTAGAAAACAAATTTTTACATAGGGTTATATATGTTATATTTTCGAATATAATAATTAATTAGAAATATAAAATTATTTCCTAAATAAATATATTTTATTTATAATTTTTAGACATTGAATAATAAAATTTTATTTATGACACAACAATGATGCAATATTTTCTTTAATAATGAAATAATGAAATAAATAGTATTATAAATGTTAAAATTAATATAATTTGAAAGTTTTGATGCCATCCACGAATTTAATTGGTTAATATGACATGTTTTTATTTCTTAAATAAATTTGGTTCGAATTAATAATGTTTTTAAGACTTAACAAAAAAAATTATTAAATATTGTCAAAATTGACAAAAATTATCTTTTAAAACAAATATTATATTATTAATTGATATTCTATTCCTAAAAATAAAAGGATCGTAAAAAGGACTTATATAAAGATAGGTGTATCATTAATGAACCACTTGGGGGTCTCTTGAATGTTTATAGTATGTTTATTAACCATATAATATAAAAATAAAAAGTGACATGGTAAATGTCAAACTATTTAACTAAGAGTTAAAAATAAATGATAAGGTTAATATAGTGACCCAAACCTCTCTAAAATCTATTGGATGAAATTATTTCGACCCATACCCCACCATAGACTATAAATAATCCACTTTGGAGCCATTATAAACTGAATATGAATTTATTATAAATTAATACTTTAAGTTTTTTCCTAAAGAGCCCCTCCTCCCCCTTATAAATGGACACCACTTCTAACCAATTCATCATACCATAAAAGCCTTTTGGTTCATCCAACCTCAGTCCAAATATCCTCTCAACTTCCCTCACTTCAACCTAGAGGCCATATTTTTATCATAAATCCAACTTAAAGAGCCCCTTTGATCAAATCAAAAGGAAGAACCCGAAGAAGATGTAATAATTTCGTCACCCTCTTTCAAGATCCTTTCTTCTTCAACTTCTTCATTATTTTTTATTTCCATTCCATAAAAATAAATCCAGTATCTTCTATATACTGTGATGTTATTATAAATATTTTACAACCATATTCAGTATTCTATCCATCCTTTGAATGACATGTCACCATACATGTTTACGTAAGGATTACCGTCTCCACATCATGGTGCAATTGTTATTCAAAACATTATTATTTGTATGGGTATGATAATGATGTGTAATTGAAGTAAATAATAAATATAACATTATAAAGATTTTTATATATTATATACCATCCAATTATATAATATTTTAATATCAAAAGAATGACATTGTCGCTCGTGCGTACGTACATACTACGGTCTCCACGAACCAGATGAGATTCATTCCCCATCGTATCCATTCAATTATAATTCTCATTTTGTGATTAAAAATAATATTTAAGGACTTGATATCATTCAGGATAAGAATAATATACATCCCATCCATAACAAATATTACTCACATAACAAATATTATAAAATAAAATGAGTATGTTAACACCTGAAACGACGATAATACAAAAATATTATTATCAAAGCAAAATTAAATGATCATATATGATATCATATTTATGTATAAGATTCTTGGATAATTTAATAAAAATTATTTAACTATTATATAAGAGTTTAACCTAACCTCAACCAAATAAAAGTACATAGTATGGGTTTATTTCACAATCTATTCATTATCCGAGGTTGTTTATATGTAATTATCTACTGGGACCTCTTTATCATTCACATCCATGTTTCATAAAAATTTATTTCAAATCATTATTAATATTTGGAATAATATGGGTTAAATTTATTTATACCCTTTTCTGACTTTTGATAATATGTTTATAATGGAATATTTCTATCATTTTCCAAACAAGGTCCTTTTTAACCTTTTCGACAAAATTAAGGTAAGAATGTATTTTTTTAACTTATACAGCGGGGGCGACTATTTTCAACTGTTATAATATCATCGAAGCTTCCATTAAAATCTTATAATAATATTTTCAAAGTATATGTTTTCTTTTATAATATTGTGACTTTTTAAAGATTTTAAAAAATTGAGATATTTATATTAAATAGTTTTTATTTCCTCTATGTCAACATCCTTTGAGGGATTTTATGCTTATTTGAAGTTGATTTATTATAATAGAAAACATCCATATTGTATTGAAGGTTTTGTGATATGTTGGACTATGGATGTGTTATTTTTATCTCTATCATGGTTTATGGAGAACATATTGACATCTCATATGCTAGTTTTAATACGAATGTTTATGTTATGTTTAAACATCTTCATATGAGGAATGTATTGGACTTAAAAATTGATGGATGGAGCCTGCTATAGCTCCTCGATGCATTGGTAGGTATCATGAGACAAACTAGTGTCTGGGAACAAGGCCTTGACAAAATATTATTTTTAGTCTTGGCACAATGCCTTGACTATGTGTTTATGATAGTCTGGCATTAGGCATTCCATCATTATGAAAGTGGTTATTGATATTACATTTGATTATTTGATTAGTAGAATATCCATGTGAATAAGTAAATGGAATTATTTCATTTTATTTCTGCGATATTATGCATAAGTTCATGTTTAAATGGATTTTGTTTTAGTTATAAAATGCATTAAATGTTTATGCTTAATTATGAAAGTTTCTTCTATATTTCTATCCTTACTGGGCATTTCAGATCACCCCTCTCTATATTTGATTTTTCCCAGGAAGTGAAGAAGTATTTTATGAATGACATGCAGGGATAGTATAAGGGGAGATGAGTGTTGAGACAAGATGTTGTTGTAGTTTTCACTTTATGATGCATTGTAAACTTTATAAATGTATCTAGTGTTTCCGAGGAAACTAAACTAATAGGTCTTTCGAGACTTGATCTTTTGTGTTCATGCCAATGTTATGTAATAATGCACCGAATCTGGGTAATTGGTGTTGGGGCATTACAGTAATAATTTGACTTGGAGATCATGGGATCATGGTCTATGAAAATATGGTTATAAACCACATGATTATATTACCCCACACTATCAAGGTAGAACCACCTGCTAAAATAGACATGGATGTGTCCTTCCTTAGTGAAAAAATATACAATGTCACACAATATTCCTAATATGCTGATATAGTGAATTGTTTGGTCATATAAAAGGTACCTCCTTCTTCACAAAACATAAAACATTTAAATTAATGTATAATTAAATGTATTATGTCTTGTAATATCAATATTTATGGATGACTTTTATTGATCTAGTAATTTTATGGTGTATCTTTGAGGAAGAAAATAAATATATCCTTAAATTTCTCATACACTTATAGAAAGAGGCTATGTTGGATCCTATAAAACCACTAGGAAGGTGTTAGATCCTAGTTTATTTTGGCACTTGGTTTTTAAAGTCTCACATAAATTTTATAAGGAATGTAAAAACTATCAAATCATAAATGGGGTTTTCAAAAGACGGGAATGTTTCTAAAAATACTTATTTTTTTGTTAAATATTTGATGTTTTGGGATGATATTTGTGTGGTCAATTTTATATATCATTTTCCCCCTAAATATTATTATTATTGGAATATTATTCTTAATTGGATTAAATAAAAAGTAACCAGAAATGGTGAATCTAATATTGTATTTGTGTTTCTAAAATAAAAAATTATCTTGTATATTTAGAGTACCTAGAGCCATAATCAGTGACCAAGTCACAAAGATATATAATAATAATATAAAATCTCCAATGAAAAGGAATGGAGTTCACCAAAATTATACAACTACATACAACCCATATAGAAATGAGAAAGGATATGTCATGATCTGGCCTAATGGGACCCCACCTAGGCTGTATGTAAGCAGAGTGTAACACCCAAAGCCCACATCTAATGGTCTTGGGGTTAGTGACTGGAATTGATATTCATATATCTGAAATGGTAGGTATTAGAATAATGCACCTATACTAATTCACATAACTATCTCTATGAAATATTACAAATATACAATAAAATATCAATACATATAAAGTGTGAAACATGCATGTAATATCCCCTATGAAATACATAAAATTATAAAAAAGTATTTCAAATTATATAAGGGTAAAAATACACACCCAAATAGAAAAGATGTCCCAACATGAAAACAAATTGAAAAGGGAAAACTAAATAGATCCCAAACTAGAAATCTCTATAGATAAAAATCAAACACTCTTATAAATACCATGTACGACTCTGTTCCTCTGAAACTAGGTCAACCAATATCACAAATGGTATTCATATCATCTACATAATACACAACATATGATGGCATAGAGACTGAAATGTTGAGTATATGCATACCCATTATGATTCCTCGCAATCTAAAAATTGAAAAATAGAAATAGAACGTTTGTAATAAACCCATATCTATACAAGAAGAAAAAAATATAACAAATTTTTCCAAAACAAAACCATAAAAATTGTGAAATGGGATCCCCATCTCTGAAACCATCTAAGAACGATGATTCTACCCGTAACTCCAAAGGTCCATCTCTGATACAAAGAACCATCCACAACCTTACAATATTCATTGTGGAGGGACCTATTCTAACTACTATGACCCACAACCAAAGGATAACTATTTGTATGGGGGATTATCAATTCTACTAGTTTAGAGATTAGGGGGGACCCGTTCCCCAATGATATATTGAATTTTCAACCCCTCCATCTCTCTGATGGTCAATCCCAATCACTGTTATTGGTCAAGCATTATTTTAATAAGCATCCTACTTTTATCACAAAGTTTAGTCTCTATGATGCCAAATAAAAGTCCACTGTCACATACCACTAGAGAAAACTATTAATGATATGATACTCATAGGCCCCAAGTCATAGTTTCAGTGAAGGATATACAGAAATTAGAATTTCCTGGGTAAAGGTACATGGTGTGTATAGTGTGTATATGGTGTGTCCTACTTACCTTAGACATGCATGTGTACTATGGTTTATTTATGTGTTCTTCATCCAGTGACCTGGTACACCATACATGATAATATACATGGCCTTATCTATTCCTATTAACTTATTGGATACACATAGAACTGCTATCATTGAATCAGATGACATGTATTCTGGAAACATGGCATGTAATATTTTAATTATTTGTAAAACCCTAGTCACCACAAGAACCCAGACTGCACTGCATGTGCTTCTATGGGATACATGATGTGTATTCTAAAATTTCAATTAAATTTAATCCTTTCTTCACAGAGATTCTATATCCTTTAATTTCACTAGTCTTCACACTATTTGACTCTCTTTTAATGGCCGAATCTGATTGGGAAAACTCTAATCACCACTTTCTAACCTCTAATGGTCAAAAATCGAAGTCTTAATCTCTTGTAAAGCATCCATCAACCTCTCATCATCGTTAGGGGATATTGTACCATATAGATATCACATGAATCTTCAAAACCATCCCGATCCATCCATAAAACAGATATTCCCATTTGACTCATATATCAGCCACATATCTGATAGTACCATCATTCTCAAATCTGGCCCAACAATATTGAATCACCAACCCTATGGGCCAATGATGAAGAAAAAAAATAATGGTAGTGGTAAAATAAAAATAAAAATGTGAAGATCATTGTTATAATATGTTATCTCGTCTAATGATCAATTTTTTTGGTAAAACGAAAAGGATGAATTGTAGACACAATTAACATAATCAACTTGGTTTATGAATACAAAGAAATATGGCTCATGTAAAGAATGAAACCACGAAATAATAATAAAGATATAAAATCCATGATTATTGAATAAAAAAAGTCAAGAAACCATAAATACTGAGACCCAAGCCCAGAAAATATCAATGATTGTTGATGAAAGTGCCTTTTAGTGATGAATGTGATGATTCTGCTGCATTATTCTTTTGTCTCATGAATCCTATTGATCGTTGTCCCTGATCCATGTTTTCATGTTGAAAATACCAACAAGGTTCTCATCCTTCCCCTATTTTATCTCCCATGGTTATATGGAAATACTTGGGGATTTTCCAAAAAATATATATATTTGTACATAATTATTTTTTGGTTAATTAAATAAATTAAATAAATTAATTAATTAATTACTTAACGCACCCTCATACAATCACCTTATACAAAACACCCAACACCAACCAACATTATATCATTCCTAGGGTAAACCCCATGTTCTTGAAACAACTATGATATCTGATTTCCCTTCAAATTTATGGATCACTGAGAAACCCATTTATTCCAAAATTATGTTTTTACATGATTTAATATATATTAATATTTTTAATATATTAATTATGAAGTCCTGTGAAACCAAAAAATCACATCAAGTCCAAGTAAAAATAAAGTTATATATAAATAAATATTCAAAGGATCAAACTAAAGACACTATAGTCATTACATTCTATCCTCCGTTAATGATGTTTTCCTAAAAGAACAAGATATACAAAAGGTTGGGAGTACTAAGCCGTTATTTGGATCTTGTTCTCCATGTATCAATCCTTCATGCTTCTATACTTCCAATTAAATCCAAAAAATAGTTGTTCTCTTCACATAATATCCTCTCCTACAAATCATCTATCGCCTCTATGTACTCCTAGAAGGTGGCTCTATCTTCAATGTCTAACTCTCCCTAGTCTATGGTGTTTGATGGGATGTGAATGTATATTATTAGATGAAACACAAGGAACACTTCATTCCTTTATTCAACATATGAGGGTAGGTCCAAGTAGTAAGCAACCTTGCATACCCTATGTAGGATTTAGGACAACCCGATGAACCTTGGGAATAGACCAACATAATCTCTATAATCCCCATCATAGAGTGACTCTCAAAAAAACATGGTATCCCTAATCAAAATCCAAAGGATTAGAAGTTGGACTGAATCATATTTATATCTTCTCTATGATATTCTCACACACGGATCACCTATACCTTCTCTACCATTTCCTACACCAGCTCTATCCCAATAATAGATATTTCACCAATATCAGTCCCACACAAGTATAACCTATAGGGTATCTCATACAGTTCCTCCAAAGATTCCATAATAATAGTATAATGATAGATGTTATTATAATATAACTCAATGAATGAAAAGTGATCATCCTAGCTCTAGTAAAATTCTAACATATAGTCTCTCAACATATCCTCTAAAACATGGATAGTATGCTCAGTTTAGCCATCTATATGTGGGTGAAACATCTTTCTCATACATAACTAGGTCCCAAAAGTCTCCAAAAATCTCATTTATAAACATGAATTTAACTTGGCATCTTGGTCTAAGATGATCATAATGGATACCCTATTAATCTAGATGATATCACACACATAAATGATCCCCAAAAAATCCACCAGAATCTTATCATGATGGAATGAAAGTGTGATAATGTAGAATTTAATTAAATAATAACCAAAATATAATCATGGAATCTCACTATTCACACAATACATATAAATAAATCCATCGATATTCCACCCCACCTCCATTATGATATCTTAAGAGGTTGAACCAAACCTGTTAGAACCCGATGTTTAGACATTTACTACTTACATATGAGGAATCAAATAATAAAATAACCAATTCTTCAACTCATTAAAACATATCAAAAATATATTCGAAGGATCTTTTATATATTACCCAAAACCATATCTACAACCATGTGGGATTTTTGAAACTCCTTCAACACCTCTTCATGCAAAATGACCAGAAATACCATCCATCCCTGATAATGGATGATGATCTCCCCTCATTTAGAAAATACATTTTTCATATATCGTAAGGATCTCAAGTCTTGTACAACCTAACAGTTGATATCTCCTAACTGATCCTCTCTCACAGGTAGTAGAATCAGTGGATTTACTAACATTTACCGAAGATAAACTACAACCCTCCCCTACACCAGGGATAGCTGCAATGAGGAAAACAACTCTGACCACTCCTCTAGAAAGAGATAATGAGGATTTATATTAAGGGAGGATGATACCATATTTCCCTTTCCCATAATGCAGTCTATGTAAATGTCACAATCCATCTGAAACTCTAAACAAATCCACTATCTCGGGTTGAGTCCTTTGTGGGTAAAGATGTACCTGATACTGTAGTGGTCATAGTGAATAATTAATCACTCACCTAGAAGATAGTGACTCTACATATTGATGGTTCATAACGTCGAAACAAACTCCAATTCATGGGTCACATAATTCTATTCATAAGGCCTCAACCATGTTGACCCATAAGTAACCACAACATTCCTCTACATCAAAATGTACCTAAGACCAGTTCAACATGAATTGTAAAACACAATTTCCTTGACACCATCCTCTAGTTTTCTAAACTCTAGTGAACTATTAAACCAGTGTCTTAGCTCATTGAAGTCTACCTATAACTATTATTCCAGAAAAAAATATCCCTTTCTATGTCATGGTATTCAAATGGGTCACACTCATGTATAAATATACCATGAATCTTTTATATAACAATATGAAACTGAGAAAACTCTGCAAATCTGAAACACTCTTAGGTGTATCCCTACAATCAATTGTATCAATATTCACTTAATAAATTCCCACTAAATTCTCAGATATGATGTTCCCTAGAAATTGAACATCATTGATCTAAAAACTATCACTCCAAGAGCTTACCTTATAGATGGTTCTCCTCGAGTAAGTATGGGATCATCCGAAAATGCTTGTCATACCCCTCCTATAATATATAGTATATGATAATTTCATTGATGAAGAAAACTATGAATCTATGTAAGTATTTCTACAATAAATGATTCATAAGATCCATGAACTTAGTTGGGGAATTAGATACACCAAAATTCATCACCTAGAACTTATTGTGTCATTAGAGAAATCAAAATTCAATCTTCTAAATATCAACTTCATGAAAAATCAACTAATGTAAGTTGTACATTATATTGATCTTTGAAAACAAACGCTTACCTTTCAACTAGTCTAAAATGTTGTAAATCATCATTAATGGGTACTTTATCTTAGTCATTATTTGATTTAGGTTATGATAATCTAAAAAAATACCTAGGATCCCATCCACCTTTTGTTGAGTAAATAAGGTTTTCATTATGACTTTTCCATTCCTTCTTGTTTTGTAAATAAGAAACACCTTATCTTTAAGAAAATTTCTTTTATAAGGAAAATTGCTTTTATAAGGAAAATCGCTTTTATAAGAAAAATCGTTTTCATATGGAAAATTGCTTTCCTAAGAAAAATGATTTCTTAAGAAGTTGATTTTATAAGAAAATTCTCTTTTATAAGAAAAATTATCCTTATCTTATTTTCATCCATATTTTTCTTAAGCATGAGATTCGGATTCATTTTTATTTTCTCGGAATCGTTGAAACTTTGATATAAAGCATTCTGTTTTAGGATTCGGATTCTGGATAAGAACTATAAGGAAGTTTCATTCCGAATTCTGGATATGAACTCTGACTAAGTTCTATTCCAGATTCAGGATACGAATTCTGAAGAAGAATTATCATTACGAATTCCAATGAAGAATTCTCATTACGAATTCTAATGATGAAATCTTATTCCAAATTTTCATTAAGAATTCTGATGAAGAATTCTCATTACGAATTCTGATGACGAATTCTCATTATGAATTCTGATGATGAATTCTCATTACGAATTCTGATGACGAATTCTCATTACGAATCCTAATGATAAATTCTCATTACGATTTCTGATGACGAATTCCTATTCCGAAATCTCATTCCGAATTCACCTATTAAACATAATTTGAGTATCTTTGTTTTATACACTCTAAATTAATTCAGACTCCGAAAAATATCTTTGTTAGACTCCGAACTTCTATATTACTTACATTTCTATAATTTTTCTGCTCTTTATTATTGTTCCTTACACTCCGAACCTTCACTCCGAAGTTTTCATTCTAAACTTTTATGATAGATTTTTAAAACGATGTCGTACATTCTATTACACTTGTTTTGTTATAAAACGATGTCGTCTATTTTGTTATAAACTAACCGTTGTCTAAGTGACACGTGTACAGGTCCCTCCGATCATTAAGGAAAATATGACCGTTGGAGATGGAGCCGACCTTACCTATAAATAGGAGCTCATTTGAAAGAGCTCTATACTGATGACAGATGAACAATTTGGTTTTGTGCATACATGCTGTTGAAGTGATTTCTAGAGAGAGAGACTCTTATTAACTCTCAAAGATTCGTGCGACTCCGAATGTTGGTGAATACATTCAAGGGATTCCGAGGATAGAAAGAAAGAGGTGTCGACTACCTTAAAGTTTGAGGGCTTTCTTGCTGAGGAAGACAGAGGTTGCCAACTACCTTGAAGTTGAGGGCTTGCGGGGATAGCAAGATAGAGACTCCGATCTTCGTATCGAGGGCTTACCCTGGTGTGGGTAAGACAGACTTGCTTGAAAGTATAAATCAAGGGACCTTTATCCAAGGTTGTTGGATACCCTACTCTTTGGGTTAAAAGACTTATATCTTGTTAGTAGTAGTTCTACTACTTGTTTTTATCCGGTTGCATTTTGTATTATAAGGAAAGTATAACTTTCTTATACTTCCTTATTTGTACTCTGTTTCATTTAGATTCTATAAACTTTAAGGTAGAATCTCATATTGTAATGTTTTGTTAAGTTTCAATTTCCGGAACCATATTTCCGGAACCTACGTTCGGAATCTCTTTCCAAGTTTGCTTTTGGAATTAGAGGTGTTGTGAATCTACTTAGTTTAAATTTGTTAAACTTAGCCCATTCCTTCTCTTAAGGAAAACATAGTTATTCTTAACTAACTTTAAAGGTTCCAAAGGAATTTTTAAAGTATACAATTCACCCCCCCTCTTGTATATTGAGCATCTACATCACTATTTCGATCCTACAATTGGTATCAGAGATTGGAAACCTCATACTCTATACCAATCTTACATTTGGTATCAGAGGAGGTCTCTGAAATACTTGTACTCACATACAAGTTTTTCTTGCTCATTTTATTATTCCGAACTATCTTATTACAAATTTTCCCATTCCGAACTTTTCCCATTCCGAACTTTGTTATTACGATTCCTTGCTACTAACAAGTATGTGTGAAAAGTTATTTTAAGTATGGCAGGAATCAATGTTGGATCAATTGATAATCTGAATCCGAAAAGACCACCCATATTTGATGGTAATGACTATGAATACTAGAGAGATCGTATGAAGACTTTTGTTATCAATACTGGAGTATACAACTTTGTTATGCTTACTGGTGATTATAAAATTCCTGACAAGGAAGTCAGATCTTTTACTAATCAGGAAAAGCAAGAATATCAACTCAACTATAAGGTACGCAATAATTTACTATGTTCAATGACCAGAAATATATATAGCCAAATTTCTTCTTGTGAAGCAGCTAACTGTATATGGAAGATGTTAGAAGTTACACACTTTGGAACTTCTAAGATGATTGAGACTAGAAGAGCTATGCTTAGAGCTGAATATCATGGCTTCAATTTTCCTTATGGAGAACCTATCTGTAAAGTTCAAAAAAGATTTATGACAATTGTCAACAGTCTACAATCTATGGGAGAAAAAGGTTTAGATGATGAAGCTCTTGTGGATAAAATAATTGATATTATGCCCAATGAGTGGGAATCCAAAAGAACAGCTATAGATGAGAACAGGAAGGTAACTCAAATTACTCTTGATGAATTATTTGGAACTCTTCTACAACATGAAACCAGAATGAAGAGAGATGCTGACAACATCAAGAAGAAGAATGGAAATGGTACTGTTTCTTACACTACAACTTCAAATCAGATGAAAGCTAAGACTCCTGAGAGAGTAACCAGATCCAAGTCTAAGAAAGTTATCTTCCAATCCGAATCAAGTGAGAGTGAAGTTTCAGAATATGAATTAGCCAATCTTGCTCGAAGGATGAACAAGATAGCTGGACAGAGAAATTTTCAATCTAAGTATAAGAAAAAGGATAGGAAAGATAAGAAAGATGGAGAAGTTACTTGTTATGAATGTAAAAGTGCTGGACATATTAGACCGGATTGCCCTATGCTCAAAAAGAAAGAAAGGAAGGAAATACATTCAGGCAGAAACAGAAAGAAGTATTATAAATCCAAAGTTAAGAAAGTCTTTAAAGCTAATGACACCTGGAGTGCCAGTGGTGGTGACTCTTCAGATGAATCTTCTGATTATGAATCTTCAGGACAGAAGAATCTTGCTCTTATAGCCAGATTACCTATTGTTAATCATTGTCTTATGGCTAAGGTACGAAATGCTGAATGTTTGACCAATGTTCCATTAAATTCTAATGATAGTAAGTATTATAACTCTTCTGATGAAGAATCATCTTCTGATGAGGAAAATACTTTACCTACTTATGAAGAAGTCTCTAGGTTTGCTGAACTTCTTGAGATTGAGAATTCCAAACTCAATAAGAATCTTGATAAGGAAAACTCTAGGAATTCTATTCTTACAAAAGAGATATCAGATCTTTCTAAAGATCTTGATAAGAAAAATTCTGATTTTGAAAATATTTCAAAAAATCTTGAGGAAGTAAGTTCTGAGAAGAACAATCTTTCTAAAGAATTAGAAAAAGTAATTTCTAAGAAAAATGTTTTCGAGGAAAACATTAGTTCTAAAACTAATGATTTTGAGGATAAAAATTTGGTTGTAAAACTCAAGTCCGGAATTTTTTCCTTAAAGATGTGTTTATCAAACTTTACCCATGGTAAGGAAAATTTTGATAAGATGTATTCCCAAATACGACCTTTAAGAAATAAATCCGGATTTGGTTATACCCATGAAAAACCTATTTTCAGTAACAATTATTTTGTTTCTCAAAGTGCCCCATTTTGTACCATGTGTCAATGTGGTGGTCACTGGGAAAAGAATTGTTCCTTAAACAAAATCCAATCTCTAGGATTTCACAAAGCATACTTTTCTAAGAAGATGTGGGTTCCTAAAATTTTATTGTCTGGAAATCTCGGATCCAAACAAGTTTTGGATTCCGAAAGTCTAATTTTCTTCTTGATTTCAGGATAATAAAGAAAGTACCAGCAACAATACATGGTACATGGATAGTGGATTTTCCCGGCACATGACTGGTAACAAAATCATTTTTGAAAAGATTATCAAAACGAAAGGAGGAAAGGTAACTTTCGGAGATAATGCTAAGTGAGAGATTATTGGTATTGGTAATATTGTTTTTCTTGGTAAAACCTTGATTTCAAATGTTCTTTTTGTTAAGGGTCTTAAGTACAACCTCATTAGCATAAGTCAGTTATGTGATGAAAGTTACCTTGTGAATTTTAGGAATGATAAGTGTTTAGTTCACAATTCCAAGGAAGAATTTATTCTCTCAACCAATAGGCAAGAGAATGTCTACACTTTGAACATAGAAGACCTTAGGAGTCAAGATTTACCTTTCTTAAGTACAATTGAAGATCATTCTTGGTTATGGCATAGAAGATTAGGACACTGTAATATTAGAAACCTATGTAAACTCTCTATGAAGAAACTAGTTAAGGATCTACCGGAGCTTAGATTTGATTCTTCTAAAGTTTGTGATCCTTGTCAATATGGAAAGCAACAAAAATCCAGTTTTAAGTCAATCGATGAAGTCTCAACAACCGATGCATTACAGTTAGTGCACATGGATCTTTTTTGTCCAACACAAACTGGAAGTATTGGAGGAAAATACTATGTGTTTGTTCTAGTTGATGATTACACTAGATTTACTTGGGTATATTTTCTAGCAAAGAAATCTGAAGCTTTTTCCTATTTCAAAAGTTTTAGAGCTCAAGTTAAAAATGAGAAAAACCTTCCATTGAAAACTATTCATAGTGATCATGGAGGAGAATTTCAAAATTCATATTTTGAAACTTTTTGTAGTAAGAAAGGTATTACTCACAATTTTTCAGCACCTAGAACTCCTCAACAGAATGGTGTAGTTGAAAGAAGAAATAGAATTCTTCAAGAAACAACTAGAACCATGTTGATTGAATATTCTATTTCTAGACATTTCTAGGATGAAGCTGTAAGTACTTCTTGCTATACTATAAATCGAGTTTTGATTAGACCTTTTCTTAATAAAACTCCTTATGAGTTATGGAATGGTAGAAAACCAAGACTTTCCTACTTCAAGGTTTTTGGTTGCAAAGTATTAATTTTGAATACTAAAGATAATTTACATAAATTCGCACCAAAATCAGATGAAGGAATTTTCTTAGGATATTCCAAAACCTCTAAGGCTTATAGAGTTTTTAATAAAAATACTTGCACTGTTGAGGAAACAGTACATGTAAAATTTGATGAATCAGATTCTTTTGTTTTTAAACCATCTCAACTTACATCTTCGGATGTGTTTTCAAAAACTGATTATCAACCTTTGATAGAAGAACCTTCTGATAAAGAAATTGTTCTAGAAGATACTTCTGAAAGATTTACCCAAGAAGACTTTCTACCCTATGTTGATCAACAGGTTTTACAAAACCCAAATCAGGTGTTTCTTAAGAATCATCCCAGTGATAGTATCATTGGTGATGTAAACTAACCTGTAAGGACTAGAAGTTCCTTAAGAAATGAAGTAGAACATCTATCATTTCATTCCCAATTAGAACCTAAAAGCACTGATGAAGCTTTAGGTGATAATGATTGGTTCAAAGCAATGCAAGATGAACTAAATGAATTCGAAAGGAATAAAGTCTAGACCTTGGTTGAAAGACCTAAGGAAACTTCTGTTATTGGAGTAAAATGGGTTTTCAGAAATAAATGTGATGAAAATGGAATCATAGTAAGAAATAAAGCTAGACTTGTTGCTAAAGGCTATAATCAGCAAGATGGAATAGACCATGAAGAAACCTATGCTCCAGTAGCTAGACTTGAATCTATCCGTATTCTACTTGCCTTTGCAGCATTCTTTAATTTAAAACTTTTCCAAATGGATGTGAAATGTGATTTTCTTAACGGTTATGTTCTTGAGGAAGTTTTTATTGAACAACCTCCTGGCTTTGAAGATACAGAACATCCAAATCATGTTTTTAGACTTACCAAAGCTTTGTATGGTCTTAAACAAGCCCCACGAGCATGGTATGATAGACTCACTGGATTTTTTCTTCAAAATAACTATGTTAAGGGAAATGCAGATCCAACCCTTTTTATAGAGAAAGATAAGAAAAATGTTTTGATTGTTCAAATTTATGTTGATGACATTATATTTGGTTCAACTCAGAAATCTATGACTGACTCTTTTGCAAGTCTAATGAAATCTGAGTTTGAAATGAGTATGATGGGTGAGTTAACATTTTTCCATGGTTTTCGAATTTCTCAAAAACCAGAAGGAACCTATATATCTCAACATAATTATATTAAAGATCTTCTTAAAAAGTATGTTTATGACAACACTAAGAGTATAAGTACTCCCATTGGTACGTCAAACTCTTTAGATCTTGACGAAGCTGGGAAACCAGTAGATCAAACATCTTTTAGAGGTATGATAGGAAGTCTACTTTACTTAACAGCTAGTCGACCAGACTTAATGTTTTCAGTATGATTATTTTCAAGATATCAATCCAATCCTAAGGAATCTCACTTAAAGGCAGTAAAAAGAATTTTTCACTACCTTAAGAGAACCATGGATCTAGGATTATTCTATACTTCTGGAAATGATTTTGTTTTAAAAATATTTTCTAATGCTGACTTTGGTGGATGTAGAATGGATAGAAAAAGTACATCCGGAACTTGTCATTTCTTAGGAGATTCTTTAGTTTCTTGGTCCTGCAAGAAGCAACATTCTGTAGCACTCTCCACTGCTGAACCTGAATATGTAGCAGCTGGAAGTTGTTGTGCTCAAGTGTTGTGGATGCAACACACAGTCACAGACTATGGCTTGAGTTTTACCAAAACTCAAATTTTGTGTGATAACACAAGTGCCATTGCCCCCAGTAAGAACCCTGCACATCACTCCCGTGCAAAACAAATAGATATTAGGAATCACTTTCTTAGGGATCACACACTTAAATGGGATATTATTCTTCGGTTTATCGGAACGCAAGATCAACTTGCTGATATTTTCACAAAATATTTGCCTTCTGATAGATTTGAATATATTAAACAGAAGTTAGGAATGATAACCGTTAGGTAATCTGTCTTAATTAACTTTCTGTTGAAAAAGTATCCTTACAGTAATAAACTCCTTTTCATAGGGGGAGTACATTTGATTGTTTGTTTAAACAATGTTTTTCAAAATATGTTTTCAAACTTTTCGGAACAAAGAATTCCGGAATGGAACTTCCAGAACTAAAATTTTCCAAAATGGACATTCTCGTACAGAATACTTCTGGAATGGAAGTGTTCGTATTAAAAATTTTCGGAATTGAAAATTACGTACTGGCAGTTTCATAACCAGTTTTTTGTACCGATTTTTTTTTCGTAATGTGTTTTTCGTATTGACTTTTTTGTACTGAGTTTTTTTTCGTAGTGAGATTGTTTTTCAAAATAAATTTCTGAAAACTTTGTCTTATCATAATAAAGTTTTTTTTCGTAATCATCTTTTTGTATTATCCATTACGAATAATCCTCCTCAGCCAATCCGAAAGGTATGATTTCCCTACTCAAGTTTTCGTAGTCATATTTTACTTGCTGGAATTTTCATGTACTACGTTTTTGGATTATAGTTTTCTTAATTCTTTGTCAAAATAAAAAACTCAAAAAGATCAGATTCAAGTTTTTCAACCGTCAGATCTGATCTCATCTCATTCTAACCGTTAGATCAACTGTGGAAGGTGAACCGTCATCTCATTGCCTATATAAAGGGGACCCAAAAACTCGTCCCACATCGGTTTCAAGCTCTCGCGTCCCGAATCCCTGCCTCTCTATTTTAAGGCCGTTCCGAACTTCAGTTTTCTCCATTCCGAACTTCCCAGAGGATTTCAGATCCGAATGTCTGCGGAGTTATCATCTCAAGAAATGTCATCCACTAAGCCTATTTCACAATGGTTAGCTTACAGAGAAAGGTTAGTCCCTCCAGATTTCTTCAACAACTATGATTCTCTCATTTCAAAGAACATTAAGCTGAATGACTGAGAAGATGTTGCGGTGTCAAAAACTGGGAACCAAGATGATGTTTATTCGGACTTACTTGTTGAGTTCTATGAATCAGTTTCTTTATTTAAGGAAGGTAATAGGGAGAAGTTCTCTTTTAAGTCTTATGGCAAGACTTACAAGCTTTCTCACACCAAGGCTGCAAGCTTGGTAGGGCTGTCTTATGAAGGAGAAGCCGAATTTATTTCGCATGTGTTGCCATACTCTAAAGGTAGCTTCGACAAGGAAAAACCTTAGAAACTCTCGGACTGGCTGATGATAAGGCTCCGAAAATTGCAATTCTATCTACAAATTTCCAGATTCTGGAGTTATGGGTACAAGGGCTTATCGTACCAAGGAAAGGTGATAAAGATAGCTTTAAGAAAATGAGATCTATATCTTAGATTTCCTGAAAAATATAAGGAAGTTTAACTTGATGAAGCACATTCTTCTTACTATTGAAAATTTGAAGAAAGGAAATCTGAGAGCTCAGATTATTATGTATCCAGAAATCCTCTCCATGTTGATTGTTCGGTGCCTTGAGTCTTTCAAGGAGGCTTACAAATCTAAGCCAAGAGTTTTCATGATCATGCTGGTCAGCGATGGTACTCTTAAGAGGATGGATGTGGCTTTCAACAAGGAAACTGGTGAGTTCTTTGATTTTCCAAATCAAGAAGAAGCGGCTCCGAAGGCTGCTGAACCAGAATCGTCTAAGCCAGTAAGGAAGAGAAAGCTGAAAGAATTGGAAATGGAAGCATAGAATCCTAAGTCTAAGGAAGTCCATTCCGCACCTCCAAAACCAAAGAAGAAGAAAGCCTATCCTGATGAGGTTGTTACAAAGTGGAGAGCATATAAAGAAAAAAGGAAAGAAGGGGATCCGCAGTTCGGATTGGACCCTGCGGAGGCTAAGGCCTTAAAGGAGAAAACTGCTGATGAGCTTGAAAAACAAGAAAAGCAAAAGAAGCTCAAGAAGAAGATGTCTGAGGCTGAGGTAGCTCAGGCTTTGTTCAAATTCAATGAGATGGTTTCAGCAACTATTCCAGTTCCGAGATCTTTCTCCTTGGAATCTCTACCTGAGACTCCAGGAAGAAATTTTGTTGCTCTGGAAGAAGCTGTTTCTAAGAATACTGAGGAAGTAGAGCAAGTTGAGAAAGTGGAACAAGTAGAAGATGCTGTTGAAGGAGGTGGTGAAACTAGAGATGTGCTGAAACAAGTAGATGATTACAAGGGGACACCTTCGGAACACCTATCACTCCGAACTTCAGAAGCTGAATCTTCGAAGCTAGTTACTCCAACAATGGATGAAGGGAAAGGAGAAGAAGAAGTTACTTATCATGGAGAAGAAGAACATCTTTTACTTGATGTTGCTCAGAAGTAAATCATAGGGGTTCGTGTTCAGGAAGTCGCTGATGAAGAAGATAATGTTGTTCAAGTTTCAGATAGTGAGAAGAGAACTCCGGAATAGGATTCAATTCCGGAAAAAGACAAGGGAAAGCAAATTCTTGCCGATAATCTGAGCTCAGAAGTGAGGAAGAGGAAGGAAGTTGGTAGCTCTTCAAAGAGAATGCTTGAACTTGTTGAAGAAGAAATTTCTCCAAGAAAAGTTTCCGATTCGCAGTCATCTTCGGTGGGGAATGATTTTGTTGTTCAGTATTTAAAGAAGTTGGTGGGATCTATTCCGACATTCTCTAGTATTGATTCAAGATGTAAGATGCTCCAACATGCTTTAAATCAGAAAACTGACTCCGTATCTATGGTTATGGACAAGTGTGTTGAAATAGAGGCTCAGTTCAAAACGTTTTTCGTTGGCTACGAATCTCATAGAAAATCTTGCAAGAGGATGAAAAACTGGTTGAAGAAGACTGTGGAAGAGATGAGGTTGTTCGATGAGTTTCAAGACAATGTTAAAGATGCTTTTGAAACCGAGGACAAGAAGATAAATGAGTTAACCGCATCCTTTGAAGAGAAGTTGACAGAAGAAAAGAACTTCCGGATTCAAGAAGTAAGAGATCTGAATGGGAAGCTGAATTCCGTTTCACAAAACTGGATGTTTGAAAGGGATCATCGGATTGATTTTGAAGAAAGGATGAAGGCTCAGGAAGAAAAGATCAAAGCTCAGGAAGAAAAGATAAAAGACCAGGTAGAAAAAATTGAAGCTCAGTCCGCAAGAATAGTTGTCTTAGAGAGGCAAGCTGAAGAATATCATAAAGACCTGAAGAAGATCAAGACTATTCTAAAGGGGCTCATGTCGAAGGAAAAAGATCCGAAATAACCAAATCTGATCTTTTTGTTGTAATTTTTTCTTTGTTGTCGAGATTTCAAACCTAATGAAATTTGTGCCTCTTGTTTCTTTTGTTGACATTACTAATATTTCAGGTACTTTTTTATTTTTTTTCCATTCCCTCCAATTCATTTTGAAAATCACAAAGGGGGAGAAGGAAAAGATTCTTAAGAAAAAGAAGAACTCTAATAAGAGTTTATCAAAGGGGGAGAAGAAAAAGATCCTTAAGAAAAAGAAAAACTCTAATAAGAGTTTGTTTAAGGGGGAGCTTTTTCATTAATGAGGACATTCTTATCTATCACTCCGTAAATATGAATACGATCCTTAGAGTTTCAAAGCCTAAGGGGGAGTTAGTCATATTCATCAATATCCTTAATGCAAAGGGAGATAAGCCTTAATGTTTTTCTTTCTTCTTAGAATTTCTTTTTCGTAAGGATGTTTGTGCTTTCCAAAAAGGGGGAGATTGTTGAGTCAATAAGGTTTTCCTTATGACTTTTCCATTCCTTCTTGTTTTGAAAATCACAAACACCTTATCTTTATGAAAATTGCTTTTATAAAGAAAATTGCTTTCTTAAGGAAAATTGCTTTTATAAGGAAAATCGATTTTATAAGAAAAATCGTTTTCATAAGGAAAATTGCTTTCATAAGAAAAATGTTTTCTTAAGAAATTGATTTTATAAGCAAATTCTCTTTTATAAGAAAAATTATCCTTATCTTATTTTCATCCATATTTTTCTTAAGCATGAGATTCAGATTCATTTATATTTTCTCGGAATCGTTGAAACTTTGATATAAAGCATTCTGTTTTAGGATTCGGATTCTGGATAAGAACTATAAGGAAGTTTCATTCCGAATTCCGGATATGAACTCTGACTAAGTTTTATTCTAGATTCAGGATACGAATTCTGAAGAAGAATTCTCATTACGAATTCCAATGAAGAATTCTCATTACGAATTCTAATGAAGAAATCTCATTCCGAAATCTCATTACGAATTCTGATGAAGAATTCTCATTACGAATTCTGGTGACGAATTCTCATTATGAATTCTGATGACGAATTCTCATTACGAATTCTGATGACGAATTCTCATTACGAATCCTGATGATGAATTCTCATTACGATTTCTGATGACGAATTCCTATTCCGAATTCTCATTCCGAATTAACCTATTAAACAGAATTTGAGTATCTTTGTTTTATACACTCTGAATTAATTCAGACTCCAAAAAATATCTTTGTTAGACTCCGAACTTCTATATTACTTACATTTCTATAATTTTTCTACTATTTATTATTGTTCCTTACACTCCGAACCATCACTCCGAAGTTTTCATTCCGAACGTTTATGTTAGATTTTTAAAACGATGTCGTACATTCTGTTACACTTGTTTTGTTATAAAACGATGTCGTCTATTTTGTTATAAACTAATCGTTGTCTAAGGGACACGTGTACAGGTCCCTCTGATCTTTAAAAAAAATATGACCGTTGGAGATGGAGCTGACCTTACCTATAAATAGGAGCTCATTTGAAAGAGCTCCATACTGATGACAGATGAACAATTTGGTTTTGTGCATACATGCTTTTGAAGTGATTTATAGAGAGAGAGACTCTTATTAACTCTCAAAGCTTCGTGCGACTCCGAATGTTGGTGATTAAATTCGAGGGCTTCCGAGGATAGGAAGACAGAGGTGCCGACTACCTTAAAGTTCGAGGGCTTTCTTGCTGAGGAAGACAGAGGTTTCCAACTACCTTGAAGTTGAGGGCTTGCGGGGATAGTAGGACAGAGACTCTGATCTTCGTATCGAGGGCTTACCCTGGTGTGGGTAAGACATACTTGCATGAATGTATAAATCAAGGGACCTTTATCCAGGGTTGTTGGATACCCTACACTTTGGGTTAAAAGGCTTATATCTTGTTACTAGTAGTTCTACTACTTGTTTTTATTCCGCTGCATTTTGTATTATAAGGAAAGTATAACTTTATTATACTTCTTTATTTGTACTTTGTTTCATTTAGATTCTATACGCTTTAAGGTAGAATCTCATATTGTAATCTTTTGTTAAGTTTCAATTTCCGGAACCATATTTCCGGAACCTACATTCGGAATCTCTTTCCAAGTTTGCTTTTGGAATTAGAGGTGTTGTGAATCTACTTAGTTTAACTTTGTTAAACATAGCCCTTTCCTTCTCTTAAGGAAAACATAGTTATTCTTAACTAACATTAAAGGTTCCAAAGGAATTTTTAAAGTATACAATTCACCCCCCCTCTTGTATATTGAGCATCTACATCACTATTTCGATCCTACACCTTTTTCATGAACAAAACTGGGGATACCTGGGGGAACCTTCATTCTGATAAAACCATTCTCTTAAAGGTTATCCAACTGCACTCGATACTCCTGGAGCACTATAGGGGCCATATGATTTGACAAAACATATAGCAGTGTGATAACATGGTGTATGTTAATGAAAAATTTAATATCCTGAGTTAAAGGTACTCCTAATACTTATTAAAAAATATGACTATATAATTCTCCACAAGTTCTGTAATGTTGATGTCTAGAGATCTCACTGCACTAAGGGATAAACACTCAAACTGATTACTGATAGGTTGCAACTTACCACTTTTGAGACATAATCACTCAACCATAATACCCCCTCCCCCCAAAAATAGGATATTTCTCTATCAGTATGGATGCATCTTACTCTCGTATGATTAAAATCTATATCATCACACACTATAGTAAACTTTCTTATACACAAGATGATTTTATGTGGTTTCATCACAATGGTCAGAAGTCACTAAGAGAATCTCCCTCCACTAAGAACCAACTCTTTCTAATTGTAGATGAGAAATATAAAATAATCACACACCATAAATAACTCTAGACACATATGATGGGATATATACTCAAATAAAATCTCTATATCTCACAAAAGTGATACAATGATGAAGGAATGACTCATGATTATGTCTAAAAGTACTAGGGATACAATATAAAAGACACATATAATACCCTAAATCATCTTGTGTATAGTTGGATCATATACCTCCCTATCCTATGACTATAAACAGACTTAACCACTATCTCTCTATTCATGGAATGGTCCACATAGTTGTAGTGGTGGGAGTAGATTATCACATCATCCTATACCACTAGATCATTAATATAGAGCTCCACCAGCACTATCAGCATAGCCTCCCAGGGATTCACTCTAAACATGTCTACGAGATCCCTAATCATGTAATTTCCTCTATCATGGTGGTATATCCACTACTTTTCTTCCATCTACAGAATCCAAAAATAAGAAATCATGAGCCAATTTTCCTAAACGATCACAAGCATAACACCACCACTATCCATGTTGTCTAGATTCTATACACAAACCATATGCTGCTAAAACATGTGTTTGACTTTGGGAATGAGTAACCAAATCCCACTCCAACACTTCAAAAAAAGTGGAATTGAATAACAATCCTATCTAGTAAATATGTATCGAAAAATTCCATGATCAAACATTAACACATGATAGTATGTATCTTGCACCATAACGATAGATTATTTCATGAGTTCAGTAAACCTCACTAGGTACTCAAAAACTAACTAATCACCATGTTGTATCTTGAGAAGTTAATCAATCCATATATAATCAAATTTTTAAGTTTAATACTAATCATATAACAACTACTAAAAGTCTAAAAATGAGAGAATAACCTCATAATGAGTCTGATTCATTAGACTCTCACAACACCTTGCTACTCCATGAAGTCGACTGGCAGCATGAAAAACCATATGATCAGACATGGTCTGAACAAGCCTAAAAACCCATACCACTATCTTGATCCAATCCTACAATGTTTAAGGATCTATTGCACCATGAATCCTAGGAATTGTTTATTTCTAGGATGCATGAAATGCATTAAGTCTATGTGCACCATCATCACGACCTACAAGATATATCGACTACACTATAGGTCCAACCACTACTCTATGATCTGCTAGGGGAAACACCACATAAATGCATCCTTGAACTAAGGTCTTATCACAAAATTGATAATCATTATGGTAATTTATCAATATTCATTTCATCTTTCATATGATAGGCATCATGAATGTTAAAAATACATACAGCGGTAAGATGACCGTATTTTGGGAGTTGACTCATAAAGGACATGAATATAAAAAGACCCAATACAACATGATTCATGTACCTACTATTCCCTATAATTTTTTAGTATTTATATTTAGTCATAAAAATAGAAGTTAATGTTTATATATATATATACATCGATATCCACACCATCATTGGATTCCCTAGCTTGAGAAATTAACTCAAGAAACTTAGACACCATTTCCCTAAGTTCACAGACTAATAGTTAAAGTAAATCCATATTCAAACACCAACCCAAGGAATAACCACCTCTAATTATACTCATTCATGACCCAACCTACAGATACCCCACCTAGTCTTGGAGTAAGTTGTGTGTGACTCCCCACGCCCGCCTCCAATAGTCCAGGGGCTATCGACTAGCACTGAGTATTCGTATAACTGAAATGGGTGGCCTTATCCTAAACTACCAATATGCACACACACAACCCCTAATCCCTGAAATAGTGCATAGATATAATAAAATACTAACACATCTATCATGTAAACCATAAATGAAACATCCTATAGGAAATACCTCAGGTTACAATAAAATAATAATAATTTCAAAAGGGAAAAAAATAAAAACACAAATATAATTGAGGTCCCAACCTTATAACAAATGGAAAATAGAATATTGAAGAGAGAAGAACTATTAATATCCATGGATATCCACCAAACATTATTATAAATAAAAAGAAACACAATACTCTTTTAAAACTAGATCCACCAATATCATTGATGATCTTCTTATTGTTTGTATAAGATACAACACTTTCATGTATAGACCATGCAAGGGTGAGTATATAAATACTTATTAGTATTCCCCAAAAACAAAATAGGGAGAATAATAAAGAGAAACAATCATCTCAAACCATAAGCAAGAGGGTGGAGAAAACCCAACATCAAATATGCCCAAAACAATCCCAATTGAAGAAAAAAGGTGATCTCATTCTTCGCAGCCATCTAAGAATGACGAATCTTTCCATAGATTCAATGTCCTATCTTTGATTCCAATAACCACTTGAAAACACACAAGAATCATTGTAGAGGGCCCCATATTCACTACTTCTCCCCATATCCAAGGAATAATTATCTTCAATAGAGGACCAACTCTCTTCTAGAGCATAAATACGGGGGTGACCACTCAGAAGATAGATGGATTTTACCCTCTATAGTATTAGGGAGTACTGACTCTACCTATGTAAAGAGTATGAAGACTTGTTTCATGGTGAAATAAGGTAATTCGGACCTTGATATCTCTCTGGTGACCAAACCTAATCACTTATATCAGCCAAGAATCACTAAAGTATGTTTCCCACTCATAAAACCTTGTGTAGTCTCTCTGATGCCAGAAAAAGGCTACCATGATGCCCCTCATAGAAAACTACTAAGGATAGGCTACTCATGGCCCCCAAATATGAGTCACATACAACGAGATATAAAAGGTAGAATTCCTAAAGGAAATGGTCGTGGTGTTTATTGTCCGTACATGAGGTGTCTTGGATACCCAGAATATGTCCATGTACTATATCTTGTCCCCTTATACTATGGTTCGTGGTTGTGTACTCTTGTTGGGACTGAATATTTGGACATATCCATGCCTATGTACTCTTGGGGTGAATGTTGATAATCCAACATCAAAACACCAATCATGAGGTCTAGACACATTGTGTGTGATTTATTTTGAAACTCTAGCTGCCATAAGAACACAGACTACATGGTCTGTGTTTCTCCAAGATACATGGAATTTAGTCATATATTTCTTTGAAGATTAATACTTTCTTAACATGGAAATTATATATATTTATTTTTCAAATATTTGGATAATTTGACTCATATGGAATAGATGAATCTGAAGGGGGGACCTCTAATATGAAGTGGTCAAGTGTTTTGGTGAAGATGGAAGTGTTATCAATTAGTTCAGAAGATGAAATTTCAATGATTTTTAAATCTAACGATTACAGAGATGGTCCTACATTCTATGCCCTTTTTCAAATAGATGAAAATTGTATACAATAATGACTAATGAATAGAGAATATTTGATGACTTCATGCAAAAAAAATTCAATATTTATAAAGAGGATTGGATAGTGGTTTAAGTATTTAATTGAAGAGGACTTTATATTTTGTATTTTATTTTGATTCATTAACGTATTTGGTCCTTAAAAAATACATAGCAACTCAGCTATCTAGTAGGGGGATCAACACACAACACTATGTCGGTGGCTGAGCTTAACCCTATCCAGCATGCATGGGCCAGGTGTAGTTGATCAAGTGCTTGGGGAACCTACACAATACACAAGAGTGGTGGAGCAACCACTATGTTGGGTGGCACAGTTGAAGAGGTGGTCACAACAGTGTGACCACAAAGAACTAGTATTGGGTGGTACCAGAGTAGGAGGAAGAGAAATTATTGAAGTGGGTTGATGTGGTTTTTATTATATAGGGGAACTAGGATGGAAGGCATTTGGATGTAGGATCATGTTTTTAACGAAAAATTCATTATAAACATTAGAAAATCCTATTGAAATTTCCAGAAAATTAAATTACTCGTCGATCTCCACAACCATCTGATATATTTGAGTATTATTTAGACCATATATTTGACCCCATTGGGTTGTCTTCTTCACCAAGATTGTTCGAGAAGATTCTTCTCTTCGAAGCTTCTGTTCACTGAAACACCAGCTATGTTGTCTTAAGATCAAATCAAAAGAGATGTTTCGATGAATCATGAATGTTGTATGATGATGGAAAACGCCTATAAATACCAAATTCTAGGATCATTGGGTGTGTTCGTTTAATATTACATATGAGATGAGTGTAGGATCAAAATAATGATGTAGATTCTCAATATACAATAGGGGTGAATTGTATACTTTAAAAATTCCTTTGGAACCTTTAAATTTAGTTACGAATAACTATGTTCTCCTTAAGCAAAGGAAAGGGCTAAGTTTATCAAAGTTAAACTAGGAAAATTCACAACACCTCTAACACCAAATGAAAACATGGAATAAGGAATGAAGTTATAAACTTCAAGTCCTATGAACTTGCTTAAAACTGGAGAGATATTCTGAAAGTAGGTTCCAGAAATTATGGATCCGGGAATTGAAACTTAACTAAAGATTACAATATGAGATTCTACCTTAAAGCGTATAGAATCTAAACGAAACAGAGTACAAGTAAAGAAGTATCAGAAAGTTATACTTTCCTAACAATAAAATGTGAAGCTGAAACAAACAAGTAGTAAAAACTACAAGTAACAAGATATAAGTCTATTAACCCAAAGAGAAGGGTATCCAACAACTTTGGATAAAGTTCCCCTGATTTATACTTTCAAGAAAGTCTGTCTTACCCACACTAGGGTAAGCCCTTGATACGAAGATCGAAATCTCTGTCTTGCTATCCCCGCAAGACCTCAACTTCAAGGTAGTTGGCAACCTCTGTCTTCCTCAGCAAGAAATCCCTCGAACTTCAAGGTAGTCGTCACCTCTTTCTTCCTATCCCCGGAAGTCCTCGAATGTAATCACCAACATTTAGAGTCGCACGATGCTTTGAGAGTTAATAAGAGCCTCTCTCTCTAGAAATCACTTCAACAACATGTGTGAAAAATGTCAAAGAAGTTGTTGTGATTGTTCTTATGACCTCTTTCTAATGAGCTCCTATTTATAGGTTCGGTCGGCCTCCTTTCCAATGGCCATATTCTCCTTAAAAATCGGAGGGACCTATAAACTTGTAACCTAACCAACGGTTTGATTATAAAAGAATAGACGACATCATTTTATAACAAAACATGTGTAACATAATGTACGACATCATTTTAATTTTAACACAAATGTTTGGAGTGAAAGTTTTGAGTGAAGATTCGGAGTGAAGGTTCGGAGTGTAAGCAGAATGAAAGTTGGAGTCTAACCAAAAATAATATTCATAGTGTAAAAGAACTTCGGAGTGTATAAAGAAAAGATGATCAGATTCTATTTAATAGGTGTAATCGGAATGTGAACTTGGAATGTGAATTTGTAATGAGAATTTGTAATCAGAATTCATTATTATATTTCGATGTTGAAATTCATGAGAGTTCGTATCCAGAATTCAGAGTAGAACTTTATTGATGTTCGTACCCAGAATTTGGAGTGGAACTTCATTACAGTTCTCATCCAGAATTCGGAGCCTAAAACAGAATGCTTCAAATCAATGTTTTAAACAATTCCGAGAATATAGAAATGAAACCGAATCTTATACTTAAGAAAAATATGGATATAGATAATGAAAATATGATAAGGATAATTTTTCTTACAAAAGAGATTTTCCTTACAAAAGAAATTTTCCTTATAAAAGTGATCTTCCTTATGAAAGCGATTTTCCTTATAAAAGTAATCTTCCTTATAAAAGCGATATTCCTTATAAAAGAGATTTTCCTTATAAAAGCGATTTTCTTTATAAAATAGATTTTCCTTAAAAAAGAAATTTTCCTTAAAGATAAGGTATTTGTGATTTTCAAAATAAGAAGGAATGGGAAAGTCCTAAGGAAAACCTTATTGAATCAACAATGAGTTTTTGAGAGAGGTGTGTCGTGAATCACTCTGGTTCTAGAATGATTCCATGATAAATTTTTTTGAGCGAATGTGAATAATACTACATTTAGATGACATGTTCTTCTCACATTCATTCTACTTTGCGAAGAATGAAGTTATGTGAAGCATCTGAGAAAAATTAATAAGCATATGATCTCTCACGATTGAGCGATGCTCACTATGAACCAGGTTTCTATGGTTTACACAAAAAACATTTGAGGAATCATGGGAAGTGTTCACTTGCACTATTTTTCATGTTGAAGGTCCTCCATGCACCGTGTCTTTTCCTATTTGGGTTTTTTCGGAAAAATGAGACTACATATACCAGTATATAGTTGCACAAAGAATAATAAGCATTCTTTTTTTTACACAGTGATTATGAAAAATAATGTTGGTGGGTTGGTGGGATGAGGAAATATTTTGTGCATGTTGCATATTCATGAGGATTGATCAAGTGGTCAGTGTCATATATTTTAATTTGGCATGAAGGAATTAAAAGGGAATTACTTGTATGCATGCTTATGAATACATATGTATAAGAAGAAGAAGTGTGCACAAAGAAGTATACATAAAGGGAGCTCATTCTGCTATATATTAACTATTCATGAATGTGTGAAATATCATTCATATACCATTTTGTATGAAGAATGAAGTTAAAGGTGTGTGTTAATTGTGAAGTGAGAAAAGATGATAATGTGTTCTTTATGATTTATATGAATTACACATGTATTTATTATTGTATATTCACATTCATATCTGAGAAATAAAAGATAAGAACATGCAATGTTTCTTATATATGCACGATGTTTGATATGAACATGAAACATAAATCTAATATTTAGTGTGTAGTGGTTTGAGACTGAATCTGGAACAAATTTACAATTAGTGATTCAGAAGAATTTGTATATCTGAGTTTTCAGTGTTTAGTGAGGAAATATATTTAGTAGAAGAAATAATATTATCCCATGAAGCATTATATTGAGGCATATGATTATTTTTAGCGATCATAAATAAATGAGTAACACTAGCATCAATGAAATGGATCTTGAAGTATACATGAGTCAGTTTGATCCAACAAGATCATGGAGGACGATTAAGTAACCGTTCTATTAGTGGATCATAAATTTGAAGAAGTTAGATCTTCTAATTGGGGAGGTCTAATCAATTTTTGAGTAGTATCTAGAGATTGGAGGCTCTAACCAGTCAAATGTTTTGGGGGGTCTACCCAACCGAGGCAGAAGAGGTGGATTTCTAGAAGTATAACAATAATCAACTAGAGGTAGATTACTAGGGTGTATAACGAGTTTCTACCAGAACCATTGTAATTGATAAAAATTTTATAGTGTATAATCCATGTTGGGGGCCTAACCAAAACGTAAAAGGACGTGGGTATTAGTACCAGACCTTTTAAAAATACTAAGTTCAATGATTAATTTTCTTTCATAATTTCTTGACTGATCCACTAATCTTAAAAGGTGACATAGGTTAGAATTAAAAGTTGAAAAATAATTCAGTAAAATTGGTAATACCTGATTCACCTCCCTTATATGTGTGAATAAATAATCAGTGGACACTAAAATTGGTATTAGTGGAAATTACACCTCTATTAAGATCTGTTAAATTTTTCCAGTGGTTTATATTTGACGTATATGAAGTACATATTGTAGTTTGAAGAAAATTTATAAGATATTAAGATGGAAAATACTATGACTACTCTTGATGTTAGAAATGTTGATGTTTCATTGAAATCAGATAAAAACAGGTAGAAAAATAGTGGCATAAAATCTAAAGAATAATTAAAATATGAATGAAAATCAACCGGTATCTAAATACACTCATAGTGTAAATTGTTCAGTGAAATGAGTTGATGAATTAATTTCAAGTTGTGATTTTGATATTCTAAATTATGAAATTAGAAAATATCTAAATAAACATACCAAGGAATTCTTCATATGTATGACCAATGTTTTCATGGAACTTCAGGATGAAAAAAATATAACTAGAAGATTATGAAGATGCTATGGAAGAAGCATCGACTTAAAAGGTTGTCATTGCCAACAGTCTCACAGGACTTGTGAGGGTAGATGAAGAAACAATATATATTTTCAAAGAAATATATACTGAAGCTATTGAAGAGTTAGAAAGAAAATTTCATGAGAAATAAATTTTTATGTTTTGTTTTAAATAATTTAACCATGAACTTGAAAATCTATATAGTATATCTATAAATGTAAATGTTGATCAGCTAAATAATAATGAATTAATAATCAAGGAGATTGAAAATTTGATACCAAAGGAAAATTATATGCATGATTATAAGATTAAAAAGATTAACATTCAGTTGGAAGAAGCCACGAAATCAGTTGAAGATGAGGAAAATTCTCTCAACTTAAGGTGTATTTAACTAGATGTAAAATTGAGAAATATTGAAGTGACACAAGTTAAGACTTCCCTACTTGATGGAAAAAAATACTGCGAAGGATTCATCTGATAAGATTAATATTTATAAAAATAAACAAACTGTTGGCAATAATATCAATAAATTATCTAAAGATAAATCTAAAATTGGGTCATTGAAGAAGGCAACACTTTTTATGATAAATATGTGTGTATTAATGTAGCCTTTTTTACTACTGAAGATTCGGATTTTAAATATGGACAAACATGGGTGATGAAAAATACTCAGGAATCCAAAAAATCTTCGAATATGGATATGAATAAGTGTAGACATTATTATTCCCCAACAAAACCACAGAATAAGAAATGTGCAACCCAAAAGTAGAAAAATATAAAAGATAGTATGAATGTGTTACAGAAGGAGAAATCAATGTTTTTTGGATATTTTTTCTGTTATTTGAAGTTTGGGAATCAAGAAATTAATTTTCGACACAATATTTCATTGTTTGAAAATTACAGAATGCATGTATTTAAGGGGAGAAAAGATGAAGAAAATTTCAATCCTACAAAACAAAAGAAGAATTAACAGAAATAAAATAAATGTATCAATAACATATATGATTACTTTGAATGTTTTTTTGATTATTACAACAGAAGTTGTTATTGTTATGATTACTGCCGGTAATACCAATCATGCACAAATCGTCTACTGATGAAAATAAAATATCACAACGGAAAGTGAAGTAGGTATGAAATTAATATGGTAGGTTAACCTTGGTATGTGAACACAAGAAGAAGGTTCTTAAAAAATAACTCCAAATAAGTTTGTAAATAATAATGATAAGAGTGTCTCTCCAAAGAAGAGATGTTTCTATTATAGAATGAAAGGTCACATCATAGACCATTTCTCGTTGTCCATGAACATTAATACTAAAGGAAGAAATATGGAATCAATGAATGAATCGGTCTAAAAGGTAAATAAAATTATTGATTTAGTGAATGAAATTACTAACGAAGATTCTGTAATGTTTCCTAAAAATAGTAACTTGTTGTATTCAAAATTTTTCTGTGGTAGGCGCAACATGTATAAAAATTATAGTAAAAAATATTTGAAATTTGTATATGATCAAAATAATAATTAAAGAAGAATGGTAAAGCGTATGTGACTTCAATGTTTGGGAAAATTAAGTTTACACACTGAATAGAGACAAAACGTGTTCCTAAGGAATGATTGATCTTGTAGCCAAAATATTTGGAAGAGGCAAAAAAGCTAGAATAAGTAGAGAAATATGGAACTGTATTTATAGAAAATATAAAGAAGAGTTTTTCATCTAAGAAGATTTTTTTATTGAGAAGAAACTCTCATCCTTGTTTCTCTAACTGAGGATCACTGAAGAACCACATCATAACCATATATATTTTGTTTATTTTTTATGTAGGGAATTGGAGGTGAAGCATATATTTAGGGGGAGACCTAAATTTATAAAATACGTGAATATATTAAATCTAGAAATATTTCTATCATGGGAGACTATGGGCATCCTGTTGGAAATTTGTAACATATCAAATAATCTCACAAGACAACTGGAATTTATTTTGGATGAATTTAAATAATGCTGAAAAGGTATTGTGTGCATCTCTTGAGAGGGAGCACATAAGATTAGTTTTCATATATTTTTATATTATTTGACTTCATATGAAAATCATAATTTCTGGAGGAGTAGTAGTTTAAAATATTTTGATAATGTCCTAAAAAGATGTTTTAGTGAATTTCATCACATACTGGACGTTTATGGACTACATTGATGTCAAATTTGGTCACTTTGGTTTTCTAAACAAACCATTTCTCACATAAACTTATTGTTGATTAATTTTATCTTTTTACTATGTTACTAATGATTCCATTATTCACAAAAGTAAATCAGAAAATATGTGTCAGAAGAGAACATGATATTTATAGAAATTAAATTTTTTGAATTGAGAATTCCTTCCCATTTTTAAAACATTGGATTTATTTCCAATAAGGAGGATATGATATAATTCTATTTTAATATTCATTGGGTTTTAAAAATAAATACAAATGGGTATACTGATATGTTCAAGTGATTTGGTGAAGTTGGAAGAGTTTTCAATTCGTTAAGAATTTGAAAAGTTGATGATTTTTCAATCTTACGATTGCTGAGTTGGTCCTATATTTTGAGGCTTTATGAAAATAGATTCCCATTTTTTACAACAATGACTGATGAGTAGAGAATAATTGAATATTCCATGAAAAAATTATTTAATTTTAATAATGAGTATTGGATAGTGTTTTTAGAATTTATTTGAAGTGGAATTTTTATTTTGTACATTATTTGGAATATTCCCAAGTGTTTTTTCCTCAAAAAATACATATCCTCTAGGTCAGATAGCTAGGGGGAGTGTCACCTACCACTGTGTGGGTAGATGAGCTCAACCCTATCTATGAAACATGGGATGATCATAGTCAAGCATGTTCATGGGGTGTCTATGAATGGAACAAGTGTGAAGAAGCAACCACTGTGTGGGGGCGACATAACAATAGAGGTTGGCACAAGAGCACGAACATAGAAAACTGTTATAGGGTAGTACCAAAGGAGGAGGAAAAGAAATTATTGAATTGGGATTTATGTGGTTTGTATGATAAAGGATGACCAAGATTTATGGAATTTCTATGTGAGGTTATGTTTTTTAAAATGGAATGTGTCATAGCCATTTGATCATACGATTGAATTTTATGGACCGTCAGATTACTCACTAGGATCCAAAACCATATGATATGTCTGAGTTATATATTGATCATTCATTTGACCTCACTATGTTTTCATACTCCCCAATCTTGTTCAAAAATATTCTTCTCTTCAGAGCTTCTATTCATATAAAATCCTATTGTGTTGTTGAAAGATCAAACTGAAGGAAGTGTTTTAGTGATTATTGAATGTTATGTGATGATTTATGATTCCTATAAACACCAAATTATAGTATAATTTGGATTGTTAATTTAATCTCACATCTGAGCTAATATTTTGAGATATAATGAGTGTTGTGAATCACTCTGGTTTGATATGGTTTCTGGGCTATATCTTTTTGCATGAAGGTGAAGAATATCGCGTGTAGACGACCTCTTCTTGTCACATTCATTCTACATCGTGATGAAAATATTTCCCCAAATAATCCAAGATAACTTGATAAGAATACAATATCATATTCTTGAGTGAATATCACTATCAATAAGTGATTTTTCGTTTTGAGCGAACAATTATGTTGAATCACGAGAAGTTTTTACTTACAACAGATTCCGTGCACAAGGTCTTGTACACATGGTGTCTATTCCTATTTGGGGTTGTACATAAGAAGGAGACTTTATATATTAGTATATACATTCATGATGAATAATAAGCATTTTTTTGTAGACAGTGATTGTGTAAACTGATGATACTCGATTTCTTCAAATAATAATGATTATGTGCATACTGTATTTGAATGTGGATTTTGAATGTGGTTAGTGTGATATTGTTTTAAATTAAATGATGGAATTATAGGGGAATTATATTTATGAATTCTTATTCATCAATAAGTATAAGAAGATGAAGTGTACAAATAAATTCATACATAATGGAAGTTTTTTGTGATTTGTATCCAGTAAGCATGCCCATGTGAAATATCATGCATATATCTTTGTGTATAAATATTGAAATGAATGGTGTGTGTTAATTGAGAAGTTAGAAATGTGGGTATTGTGTTCTTGAGGATTCGTATGAAATAAACATACATGTATTATTTCATAATCACATGCACATGTGAGAAATAAAAGAATAGATTTTGTAATGTTTCTTATTCTTCATGAAGTTTGACAAATGAAAATGAAACATAAATTAAATATTCAGTGTGTTGTGGTCTGAGAATAAAGATAGAACATATTTAAAATTATTGATTCATAAGAATTTGTATATAAGATTTTTTAGTGTTTAGTGAGGTTAGGTCATCAGTATAAAAAATAATATTTGCTTGAGAAGATTTGTGCTGAGGCATCTGAATATATTCAGTGATAAGAAATATTTGAGAAAGTCCAAAATCAGTGCAATGTAACTTGATGTTTACACGAGTCAGTTTGATCTAGAAAGCTTGTGGAGGAAGATCAAGTGATTGTCCTATCAACGGATTATAAATTCGAAGAAATTTGAGCTTCTGACTAGAGTGGTCTAACCAGTTTCTGAAGAGGATTAAGAGACTAGGGGGTCTATCTAGTATAATAGTTGGGGGTCTAACCAACTGATTTAGATGATTTAGATTGCTTGGGGGTATAACCAGAATCAAATAGAGGTCGATTACTTGGATGTATAACTAGTTTCTAACTGAACCTTTGTAATTGAAAAAATTATTATAGTGGATAATCCATGTTGGGGGTCCAACCAATATGAAAATGATATAGGTCTTAGTACCAATCCTTTTAAAAATACTATGTGATGTGATTAATTTTCATTTTTTATTATACACCTGATCCACTCATCCTAATAGGTGATAAAGGTTATAATTAAAAGGTGAAAAGGAATTTAGTAAAATTGGTCACACCTGATTGACCCCCCCCCCCATTGTAACATCACGATCCATCAACACTGCATGATCACCTTTTTTTTGGCCTATGGTGGCTATAAATTTGAGTATTGATCTCCTTTGTTGTAAATGTCTACCTCTATTCATCACTAGAGGATATAGAGCCACTAAGCTATCATGTGAATCAGAAAAAACAAACTAAGCCATATGAAAAACAATAAGTCCCATGTCACACACACATTTTCCATGAATTCGAGGATTTAGTCACAATCGAATTTGGACCAACAATTTCAAATCACTGACCCAATGAGATGATGATGAAAACATTTAAGAATGATTTTGGGAAAATCCCAAGAAAAATTGAGGGCCGTCTTTGGCTGATTTAGTCCCAAATGAAAATTGTAGTTTATAGTAAAACCAAATGGTTGAATTGTGGGTGTAATAAATATAATCAAATTTATTCAATAATACTAAATAAAGTAGGGATAATAGAAAGAATGATATCATAGAATAATAAAAAATTTATGAAATCTATGTTCAAAAAATAAATAAAAGGGTGGAGAAATAAAAATAATGATCCCAAAATCAAAAATAAATCAATCATTGTTGATGAATGAACCTTATAGTGATGAAGTTGATGATCCTGCTTTATTTTCCATCCATCCCATGAACCCTTCTATTCTTTTCATTCTATCCTCATTCCCATTTTTCCAATACCGAAGGGGTTCTCCTCATCCTCCTCACTGATATCTCTAGGCTATGCAAAGAACCCTAGAAATTTTTTGTAATAGTATTTATATAGAGGGATGTAATTAGGTTATGGTTTATTAATAAAATTAAATAAATAAATTATTTAATTACTAAAAACACCCAGAAACAGTCTCCTTCAATTGGATGCATTATTCTAACCTACTTTATGCCATTCCGAGGACAAAACCAATGGTCTAAAAGAAACTGCAACATTATATTTCCTATTCATGTCTAGGATCAATGGGAAACCCAATTATTTAAGTTCAAAATATGTGCGTTTTTTATTTAATATAAATTAATATTTATAATATATTAATTATATGATATTGAGACAGCCAAAAACATCACCAAATCCATGAAAATATACATACACACAAATATATATATAAAGAAATATTTAAAGGATCAATATATATAATCAGAGTCATTTAAATAGATATTTCGAATAGAGAGATAAAGATGTTTCTAGAGAGGATATTACAACTCAACAGGAATGACTGAAGTAAAAATTGTGAGGATGAATTAAGGGCTAAAAAAACATCCTCCAAAACCCCTTTTGGTACATATACCTATAGAATTTTTTATAGAAATGACTATCACCATACTATTGATTTTAGACACAATGAATATTGAGTTATGACGAAATTAAACCTTAAATTTATAAGCGATGGACAAAAAAGGAATCTATAAATGATATAACTTGAGAAACTGAGAAGGGAAGCTTATTATAATTCACCATTGCACTAGGATATTTCCAAATATTTCCTTGAAAAAAATATTTATAAATGTAGCTTTGAAGAGGGAGAAAAGGTGTTTTATTCTCTTCGAGATTGGAGCTCATGAGTGGTACACTTCATTCTAAGTGGACTGGGCTATATATAGTAACTGATATTTTCCCGTTTGGTGTTGTTGAGGTCAAATATGAATATTCAAAAATCCCTTTAATATTAATTGAAAATAGGTGAATCATTATTTAGGATATTTTTAGAAATAACCAATATAGGAGTCCAAAATCCTTCAAAAAACCATCAAATAAATAACTTGTAGGTTTTCTTTTTCTCCTCTATATTGATCTTGATACTCACACTATGAAATTAAAATTCTATGATAAATTTTGGAAGGAATTAATTAGAATTATTTCATCGATAAATATAGGGGGTGGGAAAAGTAACATTAGATGTAAATATATTTTTTTATTTTAAATATGATTCTATATATCTCTAAATTTAAATAAAATAAATCAAAGGGAGTTCCCTTATATTTTTAGGAATTTGTACATAGTTTTAATATGTTTTTTGTTTCTATATTTTTTAGGTTTTCTAGATAGTAAAAATTAATTATAATATTTTACTTCCTAAGAGAAATACCATTCTAGAGTAAAAGGATTTCATTGTTTGTGAAATTATGAGAGTTAAATTATTATTGAGTAAATTTGGCCATTATTTTCATGGAAATTTGTTTTTCTAACTAGTAAGAAGCGTGTGAGTGAAAATATATTTATGTAATTAAAACTATAACTTGAGTCCACTTGAATTGTGATATCAATTCAATATGACTTTTCCTTTAGGAAACATTACACATCAGGGAGCCAACTCAAATGAAATTAATATAAGTCCATTTAAATAGGAGTATATTATAATAATCAGATCTCAAAATGAATATCTAAGACATTAGGAACTAGGTGTCTAATTTAATGTTTTTTATAGAAAATAAGTGATTTCACATTTATTTCCACATACATGTATATAATAATTTGATAAGTGACTAATTTTAAAAAATGAATTCATTAAAGTGAGGAGAATATTGAAACCAAATTATGAAGGATAAATTGACATAAAAAATAATTTATGTCATAACAATGAAGTTGATATTGGAAATATGGTTTAAGAAACACAAGAGAAATTTTTAAATGGATGATTAAATCATTAAAATTCTATCACCACTTAAATATATATATTTCACTCATAAAACTAGAACCTTAAAATAATAAAAGTTAATGAGATTAATTCATATAGAAGGCATGATAATTCTAAAAATATATGAATCCATTTTATTCTTCTCTTACTTGTGTACTTAGGTCTAAATAGGAAAAATCTATTCAAATAATTTAATTCATTATATTTATTGAAATTGTAATAAACTAAGTAGTGAGGGGGACTAATGTGAGCCAAAAGTTCCAAAATATTTACTTTATTTTCATAAAATATCCCCTAGTTAATTTAAATCCTATGTAAATAATACATATTTGATATTTCATGGAAATTTTTAATTATTTTTATAATAAAATTCAATTTTAGATTTCAATTTCTTACAAACTTTTTGGGTTAATGAACTTTCCATAATTTTTCAATTAAACTAACACTTTTTTTGAATTTAATTTTTCATTATTTAAATTATTTTTTGAATTAAATTGTTAACTTTTTTTGTTCTTTTATTTATTTTAAACATTCTGAATGAAATATATATTGATAATTGGAAATTTTAAGTTTCATTTTTCTGGGGCCTTTATTATGATTTTTAATATTTTTATTCAATTTGATTTTAATATGGAATAAGGCTATATTTAGCTTTAGTTTATAATTATATTAGGATGGGAAAACGATAAATTAAATTAACCATGAGACTTCCCTCCACTTTTTCTCAATTGAATGACTATGCCTCTTATGATCAGTGAACCCATCATAAGAGGAAACTCAATAAACCATACCTCCTATTATTCTAGAATGACTATAGAGCTGAATCCTAGAAGAAGTTATAAAATGATTAATATTTTAAAGATGTGTTTCTATGTTAAATCCATTCCCTTTAAATTTACTTTTGGTAAAAATACAAGGAGAGGAAACTGGGAGAATGATTCGAGGAATGTTATTAAAATAATGGAGTACTTGGATATTGTAAAAGAAATATTTACTACTCATATGGATGAAACTTTGAGAACTCAGAGATCCTCTATTCATTTTTCTAGAAATAAAGAACTATTCCCTGAGGAGAAAAGGCCTCTACTATTATATCATAACCAATTACAGAAATTGATTCATGATTTCATTGAATTATTATTTAATGAATCCTATTATAAAATACTATACCCTATGTGGTCAAGAGAATGAGATTTTCCTTCACCCCTATTGATGAATTTGATGTTAAATTACTCATTTTTTTCATTCATCCCTATAGAAGTATTTTATTGTTGTAAATTGTAAGATATTTCCACTATTTAATGAATTATAAATTATTATTGTATTATTTTTAGTTTTTGTACAGACTAAACCTTTATATTAATCTTTACCTATAATAATAAGTTGTGACATGAACTATGGGTCATGAGAATTATCTAATCACTATGATAAGATAGAGAAATGGTTGTAGTGATCATTACATTCCACTACTGGAACCGAAATGACTGGGAGGGGTGTTCATTTGATATTCCATATTTTTATAGAGAGATAATGAGAGTAAATTGGAATTATGGTTTAATAGGTAAATTTAGGGGAAGATCTAAGGTAGAAAACTATTACTAATATTTATTTCAAACTCAATTAAGTCACAATCACACGAAAAATAGATTAAGAAAGAGAAAAACACAACCAAAACACTCTCTTATCAAATAAAACCCATGTCCACAAATACATCATCTAATTAGGGCATATCATTTCATTTACGAAGGTCCCCATGAATATATACTCATTAGTGAAAATTTTGTAATCTAATTCCTGATGTTGCAAATAATGATGATGGAGTGGGTGTAATGAGGTTCGTGTATGTTCGGATGTTGAAAAACTAGATGTTACAAGATGAAAGAAGTTAACTAGAAATTACCCCTTAAATCAATCATGTAGAATAAATATAAAGAGTAAAAAGGGATTATATATGAGAAACATTTAATGGAAAATTGAAAAATGTTTTTGTTCCTTTTTTAAAATGTAATATTATACTCACAATTATTTAATGAGCATAAAAATTATAACAATTGAATGTGTTGAGGTAGAGGAATATTCTAACTGATCAAAGATATATCCATGAATATTAGAGCAATGTGATATAACTCCTAGTAGAGATTGAAAAATATAGTGAGCAGATGTGTTGGATTTTTCATATTACAAATAGTAGCATGGATCAATTATAAAGTATTCTTAAAAATTTAATCATATTATATTATATTAAATAATATTAAATAATAATTCATCACATTAAGTGGGACTAATTTTAGAACCCTGTAAAACTATATTATTTTTATTCATTATTTATTTTAAATCATTTTTTTGTAAGATTCTTGTCTGAGTGCATTTGGATGTTTGTTCCTTTTAGTGTAGTTGTTTGGGTTTGTTTTCATCTATGTTTCATACATATTAGGGAATATTTTCCAGTTATTGCTTCAATATTTTGAATTTATTGTGGATATCTACTAGTTCTGTTACAAAAAAATATTCAATATCATAACAGGTGGAATCAGATCATTTATTAGACTATTTTAGAATGTCATGCCCTATTGAAGGAGCTTCATAGATTGTTTCTATAGTAGTATTCTTCCATATTCCTTATATGATAATTTTTCCGTAAATAGTTTATGAACCTTCATAAATGTTACATAATTTAGTTTTATTTCTTTATATTTTGGATAAATGGTGTTGGATGTGGGTTAGGTCTGAGTATAGAACATCAACAGCTTTGATTTTGGGTTTTAGAGAATGCAGATGGATGATTATCTACTATAGAAGGACCGTAATATTCTATTGATGTGTATCGATCCTGAAGTAATGAAGAAGGAATAATGGGAGATATGGGATATGAAATAATTTAATTTATAATTATATTATTATCCTAAAATTTGGATTATAACTTCTAAGAAGTAAAAAACCCATTAAAATTATAATGACCCTTACTGAAAAAAGTGAGAAATTGTTAGTAATGAGCAATGTATTTTTCTGAAGATGGAGAATTGGAAAAAAATCACCAAAGAATTATAATTATAAGAAAATTATAGATGAGTCTAAAATATAGGATCATATTAAAATATTATTCATGTTAGGAAATAAGATCACTGAATAGGTCTTCAAACTAGGTGATGTCTTCATTTACTCCCACGTTGGCTAGGCCATCAGCAACCGTGTTTTCTACTAGATAAACATGTGTGATGATTTAGTTGAGATTGATAAGATAATGGGTGAATTCCATCCAACAGGTACTAATCAGCCCTAAAATATGTGTTATGTCATTACAAATCGCTTTCACAATGGTTGTCAGGTCACATTCAATTCATTGGTTGTTCTAATCAAAGAGCATGGTGAAAGAAATTGAATGTTTTAAGCTCTTCATCTCAGCTTAAAGGAAGGTGGTAATTCCACATCTACGCATGAATATTCCAAGGATATAACCTAGGTGATTCTTGAATATAGTACAATATCCCTCAGGTCCTAGATTAACTTTGGAGGCACCATTCTACATTAATTTTTTCCATCCATGAAGAGAAGATCTCTAGAACTCCTCCAAAGTGCGGTGAGGTTGACAAAAAATGCAATTAATCCATATAGTTTGTGAAGGTGAAATATGTATGTTAGATGGTAAAATAATGATTTACCACATCAGTGGATTTTCTAGGACTTATTTTGAGTTATTAAAGGTAAAATTGGGAGATATGGAGTGGGTTTTGTTGTTACTTTCATCGCTCTATGAGTATTGGGATGCGATGGTGATCACTGTGAGTAGCTCCTGAAGGAAATATGACCATATGTTTATTGATGTACGATACCTGAAATTGAATAAGGATCTTCTTTATAAGGAACAAGAATCTTATAATAATTAATATAGTGTGGATTTAAGTAGGTAACTACAATATAGAATAGTCACAAAAATGCTAAAGGAGAATCCAGAGCATGAGTTTGTTGGAAGAAGGTGGTCTCATGTGTTGGAATTAAGATACTAAATATTTCAATGAAAATTGGGTGAATTATTTTTGATAAACTTCCTTAAGTGGATATGTTAATCATGTATCAAAATATTATAGTGGTCTACTACTTATTTTCTATATCTCTCCCGAGTATTTGATTATAGACTCTTGAGATTAATTTCACATAACATCTAAGAGGGGGAGAATAAGGATCTATACTTCTAGAATAGTTTAAATGGTATGTATTATGTATAGTTGATTTATTTATATTATTTTAAAGAATTATTTTTCTATCTAGATAAGGAATAACTATTCTATGTGGTTTAAAAGTCTATGGCACATCCCGGGGATAAAGAAGAACAAAATTTCCATTGGACTGTAAGATGATCTCAGTTTCCATAATATTCTCATAGATGTTTCGTGGAATATTTCATGTGGATCTATGGTTATGGAAAAAATAATGAAGTATGAAACATTATACACCATGGGATTATTATAAGGCATGATTTATTTCAGAGCAGTAACTTCCAAAATGTTACGGAATAACCATCTAACTCACATGAGTGAAAATAAGAAGGAATTACTAAATGATAAAGGAATATTGAATATATGAATCAAAGAATATAGAACATTTAAATATATTATATGTATAAACAAGTTAATGGTTTCAATAAAAATAGATGGTATGGAACCAAATAATTGAAATTTATGGTTAGTTCATATGGATGCATGAGGTCCATATTCAGTTTTTTCGTAAGGAGGGTCATTGTTCTATGTGAAATTATTTAATGATGTGACATGGAATGTGTGGGTCTTCTTTATAAAGAATAATTAAATTTTGATTAGAACCTTTTTCCAGTAGAGATCCGTGGTGAAAAAGGATGGTGTTTATAAGATAAAGTGCTTCATGTATGATAATGGTGGGGGTTATTATAGTAGAGAGTTTCACAGGTTCTATTGTTGTAAGGGAATACAACTTAAGAATATTGAACATGTAATATAAACATGGATAATTTTATATAGGATGAATCAGATATTGGTTTAATAATAATGGATTTTGATAATTTATGCATGATTCCCCAAGTTGTTTTGAGTGGATGTAGTGAATTTTGATAAATATATAATAAATAAGAATCCATCATCTCCATTGGGGTGGGAAATAATAAATATCTATTAGTTTGGAAGAAAGGTTGAATCGACCGATATCTACTTCATTAGTGCACTTTCTTGTACCCATATTGATTTCAAGGAGTGTTAATATCTTATGTCTAAATTCTAAGTGGTTTACTTTACTAGTTATGGTGATAAAGATATTTAATTTTGACTATTGGATATCATCATTTAAAATGTGGTCGGAAGTTGAAATGTGATCTTCAGTGAACATATACAATGGAAGGATCAAAACATAATGAAAAAATATAGTTAAATAACAGTTTCATTAGATGATATAGTTCAACTAAATAGACATTTTGAATTTATAAATTTAAAAAAAAGAAGTAAATCAGTATCAGAAACACTGAATTGTCCAGAAGTTATAGAGGATGATAATTATATTCTGATGTTATTCCATATGATGAATGTACCTAAAAGATCTAGTACTATGGAAAGTCAATTTAATGTCTGTAATAATTTTTTATAGAATATATATTTCTAGAAGCTAGAGTGACATAAGGTGATGTTCCGTAGAGGGAGTTGTGCCAGTCTACTAGAGTTAGTCACTAATTTCAACGGTATAGAAGTAATCTACACTATTTTATTATAATGACTGATAGAGATCCCATGATCTCACAAGAGGATTAGAATCGACGAGACATGAATCAGTGGGATTTATCTATAAGGTATGAAATTTATTAACTCGATGTGTATATAACATGGTAGTCAACGGAATGAACCACTGGGAAGAAAGTTATTTAAAATGAATGGGTTTATCAACTAAAAAAGAAGTAGAAAGAAGATGAAGGTTTAAAGAATGACCAGTCATGAAAGGGTTTGAAAAATTGGATGGTGTGAATTTATTAGATATTTTTTACCTATTGTTAAACATTTCAATATTCAAATAGAACTTAATATGGTTTCTATGAAGAATTTATTTCTGGGATAACTATAAATGAATACAACATCACTGAATCAGTAATTGGACGAAGAGATCTACATAGAACAACTGTATAGTATTATAAATCTTAAATACTAGGATCCTATTTGTAATCTCAAAAATAACCTTTACAATTTTAACTATGTTTCAAGGTAGTGGAATAAAATTTTCAATGAATTCATGAAGGATTAGATGTTTTTCCTGTGTAATGTGGATAATTAATATTACCAGAAGGTGTTTGATGATGGTACATTCATTATATTGATTCTATATCTTCATGATATGATTATTAATGGTTTAATAAATAAAAATATTTATAAGATGATGCATGAATTATTGAGAATAATTTAGATGATGTATATTGGTTTGTTGAAAGAGATGTTGAGGATATAGATGACGAGGGACATATGATTTTTTAATTTGTGATTGATTTGGAAATATTATATCTTGAAGGTGGTTGAACACTTTGGAATGAAAAAAGAGAATGTAGTGACCACTCCACTAGTTGGAAACTTTAAATTGACCATATATTAGAAACCAAAATATAAAGAAGATATAAATTATATGGCAACGATTATATATGCATCGATAGTTGGAATCTTGATATTTACAACAATTTGAATTGAATTAGATATTTTTAATGTAGTGGTATTTGTTAGCAGTTACATGTAGAATATTGGTAGAAAACATTGGGAGAATATTAAGTGTTTTACATATTAATTAACAGTGTTTGGGAATATGGGAAATTTCCTTTGGAATAGTCGATTCATTTTTTTTTGACATTGACTTTGACAGATATTTTGACACTTAAAAATGCACCACCAGAAATATGTTCACAATTTTAAAGATGACTAATAAGTTGAATATCGAAGCAAAAACTAATATTTTCAATATTGAACACAAAATCAGAGTGCATTTCACTAACATAATCATAGAATGATCTGATATGGTGTAAGGGGATATTGTAAAATCATAGAAAAAGGCATGATAATGGGATAGTATTTTGTGACTCATGATGTAAAATTCACTTATCCCAAAATAAAATATTTCTTTATAAGATATGGCATATTTTTTTGAAGTATAACTTCATAATAATTTTTTAGGGGATGGATCATTTTATCTTCATAATATACATGGTACTTATAATCCATTGTTAATACTATCAAAGGGAATAGTCTTAGTTTTGCATAGGGGATGCTACTCTTTAGTTTGGTTAGGATTACCAGAAGCATGTTGGGGGAACCATGTAAGTTTCAAAAGAAGTTTGAGGATCAAAAGATGCACCATTAAAGAAGATAGAGGAGTTAGCGGTGAATTCTGAAAAATAATTCTCAATTTTTAGATTGTTATGTTTCAATAATTAATGTGAAAACATATTTAGTTGAAATTTTTAATCTTCTGGATGGAGAAACATCAGTTGAATTATTTTAAATGGTGTGAATAGTGACAGAGGAGTGGTAACTATATGGTTAAATATGTATAGATATTGTACATGTGATATTTTAAGGCTAGAATATGTTGATTATATTTTACCCATTGACTGATTCAGATAGAAGATGTGTGTAGAGAGAAAATAAATTATATAATATTAACTCTAGAAAAAAATAAGAGTCACTTTACGGGATTCCCCTATAAGTTTTATAGTAAAGGGAAAATGTTGTAGTGAATTTCATGGAATGTAAGGATAAACATGTTGGAGTATAGAAAGTAAACATAGTTTACTACTTGATGTAGTTGTGGTGGTGGGAAAATTTGAAAAAACTTTTGGATATTTTTTAATATTTGAGATACATCGATGCACTCCCAATTAAGATTAGATGATATGGAGACCAAATTTTCCAGTGGGTACTACTATAAAAATATGAGGTATAAATTATAATGTGTTCACAATCATTGTAATAATATTTTATTACTTAAAATAAAAATAAAGAAACAATCACCTAGTAAAGTAGAACTTATATATGAACAATATAAAACTGTGTTGTTATTTTGACTTCATTTATTTCAATAGATGACTTATGTTATTAATGTTTTAGTGCCTTCAAATGTTTGTGAATTTTGGGGCTGTGATTTGGATGAATTTTCTTTAAATTTCGGGATCTTATTATGTGGGATCACTTTCCAGTTATTGATTTTTCCTTTGTAAGTTCTATTGGATATCTTCTAGTGGTATCACTAAAATCTATTTGAGAGCCCAGCAGTTAGAGGCTTTGAACTAAAATTGAGGGTCGATGAACAACTCATGGTGATAATATACCCTATATCAGATAAACAATAATTTTGGTGAAAATAAGCATATGATTTTTTTTATAATAATGATCATAATATGGACATTATAGTGATAATACAACTCTCGATAAGTAAATATAATGTCCTACGTCATCACGAGTCGATTATTTCAAGGGAATTTAATTTTTTTGAAGATAAAGAGAATATTAGGTTTGATATGGAGTTTTAAATTAGTTTTCATGATTTTAGAATTGTTTTAAAGATTTTTTTATATGAGTTTAAGAGTTTTTGGGTGTTGGTGACTGATTAGAGAATGTTTGAGTGGTCCAGCAACTGAATATCAAAAAAACAAGTTCATTGGGTTCCTGGTGCATGCCACATAGTACTCAATGAACAATATAATGATGAGGAACCCATGATTCTTCACTATATATCTAGTGGTCTTGATCTAGGTTATCGATGAAGCACTTTTTACCTAGTTCTAGTTAACTAGGATCTCGATATGAGTCGGGTTGGGGGGTTATGAAGGGGAAACCGATATTTTAAAGGAGATGAACCTTATTTATACTTATTTATTCATCATTAATTCCATTGCATTTTTATTCACATTGTTTTGGAAATTTTCTATTTTTTATCGAATAAAATAATTTTAATGGGGTTTTATTGTGTTTTTGTGATATTTAGAGGAATGGAAGATGAATATAGAGTGATATAACTAAAATTAAAAATTCCCTTAATGAGATTAATAGGGATCAAAATTCTTCTTGAAGGTGATTTTAGTTTTGAAAATATAATATTGAAGAAAGAAGAAAAACGTATTCCATCACTTAAGGGCCAACATCTAAAAAAGATTCGGCCAACCAGCATGGCAGTTTTCTAATCATCACCATAGTCACCAATCGATACTGGAATCAAGATGTCAGGGTAATTCCTAGAATAGGTAAATACAAAGAATTAATAAGGGACTAGAGGAATGCATGACATGGGTCATTGTTGGGAAGGAGGGATGAAATTGGGATGGGCCAAATATATTAGTGGGGGAGTTTATTTTCTCTAATAACTATAAGTTTACCTTTCCACATGATTCAATGATGTTGAATTACAAACACTGCAAGAAGGATATATTTGGAAAAAACCATCCCATGTTACTTTGGATACTGGAATTGGGGAGTCTGAGCACCCAAACCACCACATCGTGCCATCCTCTATCAAATGGTTATAGTCATCCCATAACCCTGTTCCAACAATCCCACAAGTTGATAAGCACAAAACGAATAAAAACATGAAAACATAAAGTAAAATCACAATGAACACAATTATTACATGTATTAGTCAATATTTGATACATATATTAGAGATTAAAAATATTTTTTTTCATTCTTTAAGAAAAAAAAAGATAAATCAATTATCATTGAATCTTCTAGTGCTCCTCATCCTGTTCTTCTTCCTTAAACACTTCAACCTCCATCACTTGGATTTACCCAGGTGTTCTCCTAACAATTCATCATTATACTTTGGAATACTTCATCATATAATGTTAGTTTCATACATTAAAGGTAGAACATACCACTTATATAGTGGGTCTACTCATTCATCCAATTAATACTCCCATCCGACATGTGTGGGTGTCAGTCTATTGGACTATGAATCCTCTGATTTCCAATAGTGTTCATTGAAAACAATAAACACCTAGTGAATGGAGAACATTTCCTTTACATCAGCATTTATTAATTAAATAAATATTCCCTTTTACACATCCATTTGGTAAGTCTTCCACATCCATCCATCAGCGACTTCACTCAAGTCATAAAATCTTCACATTACAACACATTCTTTAGACTTCTATTCAGCATATTAGAATATGAAAATTCCATTCAACTCACTAAACTCTCTGAAATCATGAGAAAATCCTAAGTTCTTGAATCATAATTCCCCCCCCCCCCCAGTATTCAAACACATTAACTCCACTATGTTTCATATAATGAACTTATCTATCACGATTCTTCTGTTAGACTAAACTCATATGAATTATTCTGATGACCTAACATTCTGGTGGTCACATGGTCCAATTTAATTCCAAAAAACTAACTCCATAGTCCCCCTTAAAAATTATTTTTAATTGAAATTGTTAAATTCGATGAAATATATTAATATTGGTGAATCTAGACATCCATGGTGTCAGTGCAGTATCATTATCTTGGATTTCCCAAGTGCTAATTATAATGAAATAACATTATTAGCATTAAAACATGACCAAAGAAATATTTTGGACAATAAACCTAACAATATACTACTTGATAACTATTTTCACATGTTGATCCTAATAATATTCCCATCAAAGACCACTCACATGCTCACATTAATTCCTCGGTGGTATGATTCTAATCACCTTCCTTTCACATTAACCTCATGGTTCTCTACACCATGATTCCATCAGACCATCTATGCTTCCAATATATTCATATATTTCTATTTATTTTTTAATGATTTTTATCTAATCCTCTTACCATTTTATGGGTTATTATCTCATATTTCCGATTCTAGAGAAATACTAAACATATTTGTGGAATTGGATTAAATAATAAATTTTAGTGTCATCATTAATATTGAAATTTTCTTAAGGAATCCATAGATTAATTCTAGAAATAATTTCATTAAGGAATATGATTTTTTATTGTCTTGAATCAATTTTGGAATGACTGGGTAAATCCTATATTGATTATATTATTTTTCATGTTTAAAAGTATCACTACAAAGAATTTAACCTATAGAAATGGACTTATACTAATTGTTTTTGAATCCCATTGCTATAAGGCACCCATACCCATAGTTTTTTCCAGTCCATGGGTATAGGTGTCTTAATGAAACACTATAGCCACATTTTTTCCTAAACTGTTGGTATGTGAAACATTTCCAAACTCTATATCCATGGTTTTAGTAAACCTGTGGAGATAGGTTCCCCACAAAAATCCCTATACATAGGGTTTTAACAAAACCATGGGTATAGGTTCCTTACAAAAACAATATACCCACAATCTTGTAAAAACATTGGGCATAGGTGTGTCACACAAAAACATTACCGCAATTTTGGAAAAAACATGGGAATAGGTTCATCACAACAAACCCTATACCCACAGTTTTTCCCAAATAGTAGGCATATTATCCCTATATACCAATAGTTATTTAAGAACCATTGGTATAAGTTCCTTATATAAAACCAATACAAACATTTTTTTAAAACTGTTGGTATAGGTCCAAGAAATCTAGAGAAATATAATAACGGTTCCAAAAACTATTTGTATAGTTACATATATTTTTTGTCACCTATTTTTTAAAATATAAATATATACCTAAAAATATAAATTATTTTTTAATATATATATATATATATATATATTTATCAGGTAATATTCAAAAATATTTTTACAGCTTGTTGGTTAGGTTATTGATATATAAGCGAGAGGTCCTGGGTCCAATCCTCATTTATCTCTTTATTTTTACATTACCCATACAAATGGTTTTAAAAATCATTAGTATATGTCTATACCAAAGATATATTATCCATTAACCCTCCAAACCATTTTTATAGGTTATACCAACGTTTTTGGGGCCTATACCAATGGTTCCAAACCGTGGGTATTTTCAATTTTTCCATTAGTGTCTAAAACTAAAAAAATGAATGATCATATGACTTTTAAAATTTCATAAAACATTTTTCAATAAGATGTACATAATTGATTTTGATGTCCCATAGTTGATTTCAAGAAGATCAGAATTATTGTAAAAACACTGTACTGGATTTGGGAAAACTAGATATGGAAAATGTCATATGGTTTTTTCGTAGGACAATTCACTACCTACATATGATAATTTTTGAGATTTGTTGTAGAACATTCCTATGCATAATAACTTTCATTAGAACATTAGATATTTTCTGTATGTCAGAATTTTGAAAATAAAAAAGTAATACATTTATCCAATCATACGACATTTCATCTACACGTAGGAGAATTTTCCAAACCATAATACATTTTTAAACTTGTAAGAGATTCAATCTACACATATGATATTTTAATAGGATTTATAAAATTTCATCTATGCATAAGATAATTAACCTAAGTGTAATATAATTTTTCCACTTGTATGAGGATTTCGTGAGTTGGATAATTTACTTTTGGAAATTCTAGGAAGTTTTATATGGAGAACAAATCTAAAAAAATGGATAATAAAAACAAAATGGTTTAACCCAGGATTTGGAATACCACTTCCTCAAGAATATTCCAAATCAAAGGATGTTGTACAGATCATTATAAAAATAATAATTTGATAAAGAAACACAGAAAAACGATATAGGTTTTTAAGAATATAGGATCATTTAGATATTTGAATCTACATAGATGAATGAAGATTTTTAATCATTCAAATATTAAGTAATCACAGAGTTTTTACCATGGTTAAAGAGGATAGAGTGGATACCAATACTCTTAAATAGAACACAAGTATACATAGAAGGGGTGTTGGCATATTAATACTACTCATGGACATCATATAATATTGTTTTTTCCCGTTTATATTTTACCGCTTCTTTAGTGTTGAAAAGTTGTTATCTTTTTTTATTCACCACTATTGCTCTTTGAATAGAGCGGTCATATTTTTCACCATTTGGTATGGGAATGAGATCCAATGTGATTCTTGAGTCCCACACTCAAAAAAACTATATTCATTTAATTTATTTCAATTTTCAAGGTTTATTGATACATTTATCATAATTTTGTTTATATTTTTATGTTTTTCACTATTACTACTACAACTAATAATTTATAGTCTCCCCCTACCTGTACTATCTTGTCTTGAAGGAATATGATGAATTAGATGGGGTGTGTATAATAATTGTTGGAACATGTGCAGGGATACTATATTCCTTATGAATTTCCTAGGAACCCTAAAACCCAATTAGGGATTTACTTAGTAGTTTAAGATTGGTTTTTTAACATTTCACACACCCAAGAAATATGGATAACTTTTAAGAAATCACGAATATGTATTAGTCTTCACAATAACCATAAAACAAGGGTGATTGATGAATCAATTGAAAAATATTTCATTCCTTAATTTATAAGAATAGAATTAAATACTTTTTAAAGATAACGATAACATTGAATATAGAAATAAAAAACTTGATTCTATCACATTATTCATTATCTTACATTCAATCATCATGATTCATTATGTTTTCTTATCTCTAAAACCAAACAGTTCAAAACAACCCATTTTCCTTAAGTGGAATCTCATTTTTGTGCACTCCTCTATGGAGATAATATAAGGTTACTGATACTACTATATTTAACCTACGAAAATAATACATTTTTAAGACACCCTATAATTGGTGTGTCAAAAACACTGCACTATTTTTGGGGCTGTAGTGCAAAAAAAATATCTTGAAAAATGAATTATTAGGAACTATAATGGATGAATATTTTATTTTAAAAAATAAATTTGAAGAACCTTTATTACTAAGATGAGGGATATATATTTCCAAACAAAATATGAGGATATTTCTCTTACAAAACACACATATGAAACATATTGAGTTTATCTTCAGCCTGTGACCAAGGATTTAAATCCTGACCATACATCGGGATATTTCTATGAACCCCACTTAAAAAACAGACAATATAAAATCGTCATAACTAATATTAAAAAATATTTTGAAACCAAAAATAGTTTGATTCCAATAAAAAAAATGACATAGCTTAGAAGGAAAATATCAAAATAATAACATCAATGAATTTATTGTCATTTTCTCCACTTTGAAACCGTAATGTGTGATTGAGGAACAAGTCAAGATGACGGAATTACCCTTTTCACTTGAAGGATGATCAATTGAGTGGTTATACATCATACAACCAGGATAGATACAATATTAGGATGATATCAAAAGAAGATTATTATAAATATGTTTTTTCCATCACCACGGTCATAGTCATGATGAAGAAGTTGTATTCCATAAAAAATAAATTAAATAAACTATCTATGATTGTTGTTAAAGGTTTAATAAAATATGTGCCAATTTACCACATCATGATATAGAAGATAACAAAAATAATAGTGTTATTTTACATAGACCTCATACATAATGAATGAAAATATTATGGATGCATCATTTAGAAGAGCCCTAATAGAGAAATTACCACCAGAGTCAAAATGACTGATTGAGAAGATTGATCGAAACTCACAACAATTTGTCACAAGAGGTACAAATATAAGATGTATCCTTGAGCTGAAAACTATTGATTCTTTTCATTTTTTTGAATATATACCTAAAAAACTAACCAGACTGGTGAGGCAAATGGTATTGAAACAAACATGTGAACATCAAGTACTAGCCAAGGTATGTTTTTTATTCTTCTCCTAATCACTTTATTTACCATAATAAAAAAGTGTAAGACATGAATAGTTTTTCAAAAACATATCTTCAAATGAAATTATCATAACAAAACCAAGGATAGATATAAATTACTATGTCCAATATGGATTTGGAAATTAGAAAAATCATGTTAGATCATCTTTTTAAATCTAGGTTCAGTACAATCCACCTTACTAATTGACTTAACAATAAGACCATGAATTTCAATAACCTTTCAAGAAATGTTACATCCAAATATCCAATCGAACACCCCCTCTTAGATAACATATATCTTTTGCTAAACCCTTAAACAATGTATAATATCTTATTCAAAAATAACAATGTTTAGTAGAGGATTATCTTAAGAATAAAATCAAAGAGTTAAGAGGAATAAAATAATTTTTTTATAAAATCCAAGATTTTAGAGAAAATTTAGATATATTTTATTTATGTTTTGGGATGTTATTAAATGGTTTGATCATGTTTATAGAGGTTTCTAAGAGTTTTTTATATCTTTGTGGGATTTTGGTGAGCTTTTATTTAGAGCACAATTATTAGAAATCGTGCAAAACATCCATAGTATCCTTGTGGGAGTCTTTAAGAGAAACTTGTCTGGTGCGGGGTTAAAACATGTTATTCCAAAACCATGAACAAAAAATGTGGTTTTGGAAATATTCAAACTATATCCATTTGCATGGTTAGTGCATAGTTTTTTAAATCATGTGTCCAAACTGTGCAGCCCTAGGTGTGTCATCCAGTAGTATTCTCAAGGATGTAATATAGTTTTATAAACCATGTAGCATAACTATGTGGTATAAATAAATATGACTAAATATTTTATTTTTAATCTTTTTTAATCCCCAAAAACCTTATTATTACTCATGTTATTAGGTATCTTGACTTTTAAGGTCCCTTTTTTGAGATTTTGGGGATTCTCTTCACTATAGAGGAAACTTATAGTGGATCATTGGGTGTTGTACCTAGGAAATTAAAGATAAGGGTTCAATTTCCCATTATACTAATGGATCTTCTTGTTTCCTATTATAATGATCTATATAATGAGGAAATGTTGCTCAAATATATAGTATGTTATCCATTTTCATAAGATTTAGCCCAGATTCATTAAAAGAATGTTGAGGCGGGTCTGGATTGGTGAGATCACCAAGTGATTCCTGAAAAAAAATCCTCTTGAGGTAGGTGTATTGTCTCTCTCTATCCACTTTTCCAATCACTTGATGTCTTGATTTTAAAAAAATAAATTCACTTTTTTCTTAATAAAAACTCATAATTTTACTTAATGTTTTATAAAATTTATAATTAGTGTTATTAGATTCTTCTACAACATGTCTGATTCAATTTATGAATGATGATTATTTTAAATGAAATTCCTTATTTGTGAGAAATTTTAATGGGGATGGGTAGAGTGTGTTCGTGATTTATATCGAGTTTTAATTGGATTCATACTTGGATTTCATTCCAATTTATAGAAACTATAGATTATACAACCAAGTGATGACATGGGTCTTGGGGGATAGGTTCCATTCACAATTTAGGAATATTAAATGGATATATGGGATAAAATCACATTGGTTGGGAATGTTCATGTGTGATCTCATTCATGGAATTGGTGACCATCATGGTGTGATTTGTTATCACTAATTTCATATATGTATGTGTCGGAAAACAATTTTTTATTGCTCAACCCAATTTCTCATTAAATTTTATCCAACTCATTATAATTCTAGTCATGTGTGTGTGAAGTCTTGGCTATTTCCTACTAGGTTGTATGCAAAACCCATTCATATGAACATTAGTGTGTATACAAATTCGTTTTTTCATGATATAAGTAAGGGGGTCTTGTACATTACTAGAATAGAACCTTGATGCTTCAGTCTTTTAATTTGGGAGTTGGAGATTAGAGATTTCTATTAGTTTAGTTGGTTGTGGTTCCACGTTAGATCCCTGGTTTCACTTGGTTTCTTCAGGTATTTTTCTCTTGTAAACTTTTTTATTAATATTATATTAGTTCACCCCAACTTATGACTCTGGTTTCTTATGTCATTTGATTTCTATTTGTTTTTATATTATAAAATATTTTTATTTTATAATGTTGAGTTTATCTATTTAAGGTATAATTTTTTCGGGTAAATAATCCAACAAGGATTACATACAACCTTTGTATTTATTTCCAAATTTTGGTGTTTAAGGGATGCTACCTATGGTAAGTGGCAATCTTGTCATTCCCAATCCAATGGGTCAGGACAAGGTGTAATAGTTGGTATCTGTTAGGTTTGGTCCATAATTTGAGAATGGTAGGTGTGTAGATAGGATATGTTGGGACTTGAAACAATTGAATGAAAATTAATCGTTATCCTCTTTATTCTAAACATTAAGTTATCATGTTAGTTAAAGTTCATTCATGTAGTCAAACACTTTTAGGAATGTCATCGCCACATCTTCATGGAATTAACTGATGGGAGTCTATTATCCTTCATTAGTAAAAGGATTCCCACAAGGAAACCATAACAAATATGATATTTAATGATCTCATGTGTTATGGATTGCTATATTTCATTTGATAGGGGGTTAATATAGTTATATGTGATGGAACCACATTGTGTATAAGGTTGTATTTGTTATCAATAGTTGTCAATGGAATATCAAAATGAAAGAGATCAAGAAGTACTCCAATAAAATGGAGGAATGGAAGATCACAATGAAGGAGATCATGAAGTACTCCGATGAAGCAGAGGAGTAGTGATTCAGATGATTGTTGTGCTGATCTTAAGTTCAAAGAACTTGTGTCAAAGGTGATACATTGTTTATAACAATGAAGAATGTGATGAGTAATCCATCCAAGTATGAAGACCATGCAATTCCTCCTTATTGCATAAGAACCATGGGCTTTGATGAAGACCATGCAATTCCACATTATTGCATGAGAACAATGGGTTTTGATGAAGACCATGCAATTACTCATGATTTCCTGAGAACCATGCTAGATACTTCTTGACGGATTGAATCACATGGTTTTCATGAAGTTGATCATGACAGTTGATGAAGGAGGCAGTGTGCCAATGAGTTGACTTCTGAGATGGCCATACGGAGATTTAAATTATGAGATGGACATGCACATCACATTGTATCAGAAGATAATGGTACTAAATCTGTTCCATCAGAGAATACATATCACAATAGTGGAGTTTGTGATAAAAGAAAAAGAGTTGCTGAAGGATAGAGATCACCAAGAAGAAGTGATGTTGAGGTGATCGTGCTTGTCAACAAAGAAAACAAATGACATACAAATTTGTTGACAAAGGAGATTCCAGGGTGACATGTCGAGTTCAAGAGTTGTGGTCAACGATCTATGTTTGATTCAAGAACATCGACAGAGGAATGGATGATCTGGAGGCGGTACAAAAAGAGCAGATACAAGGTGGCGCCTTTTTCCAGTGTTTGCCAAATTTCAGGGCCTCAAAATCAACAAATGAAGAAGAGTGATTTTGGCAAAGGGACTTGCGCGCCATACTCTTGGAGGATAGGAAACTTGCGCACCATATGTTTTCAAATATCATAGCATCAAAATATGGCAAATGGATAAGGGTCGCGCAAGTTTTGGTGAGGTCGCGCAAGTAAATTATGTACTGGGAAGAGACTTGTGCGCCGACGCCTTGAATGCATTATAACTTGCGCGCCTATGGTTTTTCGAGATCAGAAGATCCAAATTTGGCAAAGGCAAGATGTTCGCACAAGTTTGGATGTTGATCGCGCAAGTGCCTAGTAGGGGCCGAGACTAGCGCCCCGATGGATGACTTGCACGCTGCCGCGCAGGGGGTCCAATTTGCCTATAAATACTGGACCACCCCTCCTCATTTCTCATGGAGCTCAATACTTTGAGATTGTTTGAGCGCTTGTCGCACAGGTGGTTGAACCACACAAGTGGTAGTTGGGTCGCGCAAGTAGAGGTTGCGCGCCGACTGATGGTTGAGCACCCCAGGTGATTTGGGCAAGGAAGGAAGTGAGTCGCGCATCTGTGAAGTTCAAGAAGGCAGAGTCGCACAGGTGCTTTGGAGACACTTGTGCGCCAGGTTATACTTGCGCGCCTAAGACTTGCGCACCAGTTGGAGACTTGCACGCCAGTCTTGAAAAGGGGAGCCAAATATTGTTGAAGCACGCCCGCCTTTCTGGAGCTGCCCAAGAGCTAATGATTTCCTGATACTTTCGGTGCAAAGCAAGATTGAAGAAGAAATCTAAATGATACATGCATGATCTCATGCATACATGGTGAATTGATTTTGATGAATGTCGAGTAAGCTGAACATCATTTATTAAGAAATCACATAAGTGATTGTCATTCAGGCAAACAAAGACAAGGGGATCTAGTGCATTCAGTCATTGCACTAAAGAAGAAAGATTGAGCTATAAAGAGCATCAAATCTGAACCCTGATGCAAGAAAAGTCTCATGCTGAACATGAGACAAAGAACATCAATGAACATTTATTGAAGAGACCTTCACGTCTATAAACTGAGTGGGACTTCACCAACGGTAGTGAGCCAGGGGGAGTCAATGGGAGTGACCCGAGGGACGCAGTGAACTATCCCTGAACAATTGTAAAGGCAGTGAGCCTGGGACAGAGTGACTGTACCCGAACCTTTGTAATCTACAGCTAGTGAAGCATAGTGGATTTAGGTACGACCGACAACCTGTCGGCGTCTGCTCCTTGGACGTAGCCCATAGTGGTGAACCAAGTGAAAATAGCTATGTCATCTCTCTGCATGTGAATGTTTAATTGCTGATCATATCCATCATACAGGTTTAAGTAGTTCCTACCAACGTGGGAACAAGATCCACAACTAAAAGAAGAAAAAGTTTCCACCCTGATTCACCCCTCCCCTCTCAGGGTGTCCCGGGGTCCTACAACATGAAAATGAATGGTGATTTCTATATGAAAATATAAAAATTCCACCAATCAGGAGATTAGAAATTGTCGAGAGGATGTAATTGAGAATATGGTTCCACCTAAAGAACCACAGGTAAATCTCCATCATTTAAAAAGATCATAGAGTCATATTAAGTGTTTAACAAAGTAAATCTATATGTTATACTATATTATGTGGATAACTCAATGAAATTTCAAAGGTGGAACCCAATATTCTGTTGACATGACTTGGAAAATTTTCATGAAGGTCCATGAAAGGGTAGAATGAAATGAATCCTAAATTTCCTAGTACCCATGGTGTAAATTAAAATGAATATGACTATGTACATTCATGTGGAAATTTGTTGAAAATAGTGGTACCTTACCAGCAATTATAAGGTCATCTAATGTCTTACATGGGATGGTTTTCATGAAATTTTCCATAATTATTTCTACCCACATACCTTGAAAGTATCACATGAAAAAAACTATTCTAGAAGAAGTAGGTAAAACTTTTAATTATGGAATATAAATCCTGATTTACATAAAATAATAACTTTGAATCGAAAATGGAAGCAAGTGAATCGCTCAAATAATGTATGTTCAAATCAGGTTTGTGATCATACATTCACTCATGAGTGGCGATATTATTTATTGAAAAATTCATGAAAATGGTGAACATGGATATCATGGTATAAAAGGACATCATGGGGAACCCTAGTTCAGTAAATATTTTTTCATGCCACGGAATACTGGAAAATCCAATACAGGGAATACACATTGAAGGGATGGCTACTCACAAGGTAACATAGCTCTAGAGAACTAGTCCACCACATCAGTTTCATTTCCTCCAAGACACAGAAAGAAACCTAGTTGTTTAAAATGTGTTTATATGGGATATTTGAATGTGTAATGAAAGAAATTTCCTTTACAAAGTCATAATACTGATCATAAGGGTAATCTCAACATATATTGTAAAAATAATATTAATTCAAATGGTGGAGATAGTTTTAATCAATCTCAAACTTCTCATTCACAACAAGGAAGATCTCATCAAAATTGTTCCACCCTTAAAATTGAGGTATGTATAGTGATTATATAAATAACCATATAAATCATCAAGAACTACCTCGAAAATAGAGAATAAACCATTCCAGGGTAATTTATCAATAAATTTTTTGTTTTTAGAGGGTTTTGATAAGTGATTAAATAATCCCATCGATGGTGATATGTACTACTCTAAATAACTCTATTTTTATTCTTGTTTTATTTTACACTGGGGCCTCATATTATTTTATTTATTATCATGTGGAGGATCAAATATGCTGACCTATAGAAATGATTCCTCACATTATGATCATTGATACACCTATCAAGTAATGAGAGTGTAGGGTATTTAGTTGTTTAGAGTATTCTATATCTATTGAATTAAAAGACTTTTATTGTAACATTACTATCATAGAAATGGATTGTTAAAATCTCATTTTTGACGGATTTTCGGGTAGCATTCAAGGATCATATTGAGTGTTATACATTTTAATTTACTTCAACATCCGTCGTAGGAGTTGTTCTATTATTCAATGGAGAATAGAATGTGAATATACGAAGAAAAAAACCTATAATAATGGTGTTTTTGATAATCTCATATCAATTTATAGTGATCACCTTGGGATCCCTTGATGAAAATATATATATATATTTTCCTAGAATAGTATATTGATACCTTGGTGTCTTTTTGGATAGCATTTCTGGTTGAACACCTGAAATTTATGTTTAATTTTTTATTAATGTGCATCCAAGAAAAAAAATCCCATGTAACTCCCTTTATATTCAATGATGGAAATGAAATTATTGGAATTAATAGTCTATCTGGATGAATTAGAAAGAAAGTGATTTATAAGAAGAAGTATGTTGGATTGGACCACATAAGATTTATTTGTTAAGAAATCGTATATTACACTCCGAATAGATATTTAATATCATAATATGTATCAATTTATGATAAATAATTAATACCCGATTTCATGTATTGATGAACTATTTGAATAATTGATGGGATCAAAGTGGTTCCCCAAAATTATTCTCTAATTGAGGTACCACCAACTCTGATTTAGGAAATAGATTATCCCCAAGACATTGTTTTAATGTTTTTATTATGATTATGATACTAGGTCATTCACTTTGGACTCACAAATTCACCATAAATATTTATGACATTGAAAATTTTAATCTTTAATAGAAACAAAGATTTTTTCATTGTGGTATTCATTGATGGAATTTTATTGTATTATTTCATGAAATATGATCGTGAAAGGAACTAGGAAATCTTGTTTAGTACATTAAGATATTGCATTATTTATGATAAATACTGTACGTTTGACTTTTTGATACTAGAAGTTATATTTCTACAGTATTTAATCATTTAAAAAATCATAGTAGTTGATCATATTAAAATTGAGGGTGTTATTTATCATAAAGTGACTAAGAATGCATTTGAGATACACAACATCTAGGTATTGTCATTGTATTATCATCACAGTTTCCATGAAAAAACATGTATTACTCCTCCCATTATTTCAATGAAAATGAAGGTAATTACATTATGTTGGAGTGGTGATTTTTAGAAATATTTCAAGGAACTAAAGGATCAGCTAACATTAGTACTTATCCTTGCCTTGCTCGATCTAGATGAGGGTTATGATGTCTTTTTTGGTGCATTTTCTTTTGATTCAAGTTGTGTTATTATTCAGGGAGGTCATTTCACAACTTATGGATCTGGAAAATTGAATATACATGAAATGAATTATCCAACACATTATTTTGAATTATCTACGGTGTTCTATACCATTAGAATACGGTACCATTATCTATTTAGTGAAAATTTCATTATGTTCATGGAATAAAAAATATTTAAACACATATTATCACAATGGATCTTTAACTTTAGATGATGATATTTTATGGAATATCATAATATTTTTTCCTTTAACATTGTTTATACCCCTATTAAAGGATATTTAATAGTGTACTCATTAATCCATAATCCATATAACCAATTATTTAGAGAGGCTCATGAACAATAGATGATAATTTGATTAATTACTAAAATACAAATGGAATGTGTTGAAAATGACAATGTTTTTGATTTAATTTATAGACACCATTATTTCTATCATGGTTATAATAGTAACAGATTCTCAATTGGAATTATTTTATTATATTATAGTGAGTTCAATCCTCAATGGTTGGAAGACCATATATGGATGTATAGAAGATTTAAATTCTCTATTTTGATTTAGAGGTTAGATTACTGTTTCCTTATCTTTCTAAGAAAAAATACATTTTTCTTATATCATTCAAAATGTAAATTACAATAATGTACTCAAAATATGTACATTGAAATGAAATATCATTTTTTTGTGGTTAAGTGTGAAATGAAAGTTGGATGAATATATTATGTGATGTCTCACTTGTCAATAGGTGAAGATCAAACATCAACAACCAGAATACATGTTACAATCATTTTTCTATACCCATATTAGAATGATATAATATTACCATATTCATTGTCATCATTCAAGAAAATAAATAGTTTAAATCATGATTCCATTTGGGTGATTATGTACCAATTCATGAATTCAACACATTTCATTCCAATTCCCATGATAAATACAATAGATGAATGAGAAAATCTCTATATCCAATATGTAGGAAAAAATATAGGGTAACCATTTCTATTATCATTTACTGTGAACCTAAATTCACCTTATAAATTTGGATATTCTTACAACATTTCTATTGAACCATGTTGAAAATGATCATGACATATCATCCACAAATGGTTGGACAGTTAGAGAATATGATTCAGATATTGGAGGAGATTCTCATATCTTCTTTAATGGAATTCATTGGTACAAGGGAAGAGAATTTGGATTTGGTGGATTTTTCCTATGAAAAATTTTATTAGGCCATGATAAGTGTGTCCCCATATTAGGAAATGTATTTAAATCCATGTCACTCTCTGATTCTTTTGGGTAGAAACTGGGGAAACATCACTAATTTTAACATGAATTGGGTATATGATGAATGTGAATAGATATATGATTAGGAATGCGATTGAAATAACCTAGATCCTTAATAAATCATAGGCATATCATCTCTATTATACTATTTCATTTGATTTGGTCGATCATGTATTCTTACAAATTAATTCATGGTTGGGGTATCTTCATTTGGGTAAGAAAGGGATGTTGGATCCTCTATATATTGGATCATTCAACATTTGTGATAAAATTATTGAATTTTCCTATCATATATATCTTGAATCAATATTTATTTTGGTTCATTTTTTTCATGTATTTTAGTTAAATAATTTCTAAATGAGTCCTGAAAATGCAATTAGTTATGATCGTGTGACTCTTCATCCTAAAGTAACATTTATTCACACCATGGTTTGTATTCTGGATAGGTAAGACAAGGTATTTCATAGAAGACTAATATTTTTTCTACGAGTATTATAGAAACATGGTTGAATATTGGAGGATACATGTAAATTGGATTTTCATGTGATAGAGAAATGGATGGAGCTTTTGTGACATGCATTAGGTGGTTATTGGTTAATTTGACAATTGGATAATCTTATGATTGAAAAATTATGGCAAGATATAGGTGGTTCTATACAATATTTCTTTATGTGATCTGTTGAACCACACTGTAAACATCCTGCCATACATTTTCATCGAGGATAAATATTTACTAATCCCATGGAAAGATTCTAAGGTATCCCGCCACTCTGGAAGTAGGTGGTACTCTTTTTATTATTCCATGCATTAGAGTCCCCACCAATTCCTATAGTAAAAAACATGTTCCTACAACCATAATTCATGATATATCTATTTATTCCACCATAACACTATTTTACATATTTATATAATCTATTATACAAATAATGGAAATCATTTATAGAACATCTGGCCTCGACCGCGACTAAAAATATTGTGCCATTAAGAATGCGCTTGTAGCAGCTTCATGGGAAAAGTATATAAAAAATCATAAATATACCCACATACTCTATCACCAAGAAATTATTTTTCTAGAAAATGAAGAATTATATTGTTCTATAAAATGGAAAAGTGTGAGGATATAATTGATTTTTAAATAACAATTCAAAATCCTCTTATTTTAGGCATTTGTAAAATTTAGAATGAACAACTAATTACCAACATTATATAAAAAAATATTCAGGCACATACAATTCCAACTTCACTTTAAACTTTCTTGGTGTCCTAAGGAAATAAAAAAAAGATTCATCTGATTTAACCAAACTTTTTCTTTTTCTAGCTTGGAATCCCCCAAAATATGGGTTGATTATTTTTTGTAATTGAATTTAATGGTCCACTTACCAAGGGTCATCATTATTATCACCATTATACATGGCCTCAAAATGTTATAAAATGCTTTGGACTAACTTTTGGTTCACCTATCGCTCAGGTGAAACCATATTTTAGCAGCCTCCTCGAGTTGATTTTTAAAATTCATACTTGATTCCATTAAATATAACTAGAAAAAAAATTCTATTTTGTCTCATTCATTTTAAGATTATGGAATAAAAATTACAATTTTCAACATAAATACATATCACAACATAGATTTCTACAATTAAACAATATATCATCCTTTTTGAAAATACGACAATAATAACTTTCAAAACAATAATTTTTAATATTTTAAAAAAATCATTGTTTCCCATTTAATTAACCATACAACTCAATATGAACAATGAAAACCTATTGGTAAGTATTTATATCAATTCATGTTATGCGACTCCCATTGGATAAACCCATTATTATGAGGTAACAACTCACCTAGATGTTCATTAAAACACTCATGTACCCAAGCACCCTAGTAACATTATGTTCAACATAAAGAGGTTAGCTACACAATTTTATTCTCTACACTTAATGTTATTAAATTATTATCCCTTTAATACCATCACAAGAGATATACTGATATAATTTCAACTCTAAGACCAACAATAAATGACACCATTTATTCTAGAAAATATATATGGAAAAACCAATGTTGATACCATTTCCTATATCAAGGACCGAACAAGATGATTCCATTTGTAATATCTCACCCATCCCTATTAGCTAGAGAAGTGACAGGTGTGCTACTAGGCCTTAGGTGACATCCCCAAGACACCAAAAGTATGGTAATAAATGCTAAGGGCCTCTTGAAAAATTGGGGGATGATTTTCCCTTTGAATGATAAAACACCCAAAATAAATAAATAATAAAAAACAAAAACTTTATATGATACATGAGTACAAAATAACACATAGAATGTAAAAAACCAATAAACCATATTAAAGTACAATAAAAAACTAGAGTACAAACTCGAAGAGAACCAAAAGAACACAGAACTCAAAACTCCCAAGTTACATAAACTAAAATCACCCATCCAACATCAATAACTAACTCCAAATTCCATGCCCACGATATCAAGAAGAATCACTAAATAACTGAGATACCTCGCAACATATGTTACATGATAGATTAAATCATTAAATTTACAATAGTTCCTAAGAAGAGGGTGACTCTTAACTCAATTGGATTTCTCCATTGTCTTCCCAACTCACACCTCTATTAAAATTATTTTTGGAAAAAAATTTATAAAATATTTTTAAGTAGTAATAATATTTTATATCAATTATATAAAAATTTTACCATGAAAAGCAGTAAAAAACTTATAAACCATTTCACAATTTATTTGGAATACCCATTCCATTTCAACACATACATAAGCATCCCCCACACTCATTATTTTTGTTAGTATTGATGGTGTAACTTCACATCCATACTCTTTAATACTATGATATTGGTCATTCATGAACATAATTCCTCCCACATAAAAAATTCCAAACTGATTATGCAAAAATCTTGCCCAGACATTTTCCAAAAACCAATTTCAATACAAACAATTTCACATAAAATAATTTAATTATTTTAAAAACTTTCAAAAACCAATTTACAAGTTTCAACCCAAAACATAAATTTAAAAAATAATTTTAAAGTTATATCCAAAGAGTTTTCAAAAAACAAATAAATTTAAACAATTTCAAAGACATAACCAAAAAGATATTTTTCCAAAAATAGTAAAAAAAATATTTCACTACCATTTCAATAAAATAAAATAATTAATATTAATTATTAATGTTATATGTAAATTAATGATGAGATAGAATACACTTACCACCCAACGGTTGTAAAAAACAAAGAATGGCAAAATAACACTCTAGATCGAACCTTGGATCTACTTTACATCAATAAATAAAATGATAAAAAAATCAAATTTCCAAACAACGAACACAAATCTATCTACCAAAAATTATATATAATATTTTTAGATAAGTAATACGGCTATATCTAAGAATAATGATAACTTACTAATGAAACTAAAACTCCAATGCACTTTAACTCACCTATGAATGACTTTATAATAAAATGGAAAAGTATTTAAATCATATAGAGAAAAAGAAATTTGTGTTATTGAAGGATTAAGTGATTATAGGGGTTATGGAAGCCTAATTAGGATTAGATATACATTTTTAGGGGTGCTAACTATACACCACATGCATGGGCCAAACTATTTGGAAAACTTTCACCAACATTGTGGTGGTACTTTATTAAGACAACCCCTCACAAAGTTGGATCATATGGTTAGAAAAACAATGATTTTACATATATTTAATGATATAAAATTTCTCCTAGGAACATACATATATGTTCAAACTGTGTACCAACCATGCACCTACCTAATTCCCATTGTCTTCCCTTGCACTATTTTATATTGACCATGCACCTCCAAAAAATATTACAAGACATGCCAAAATCCATTGTAACCCCCTAAAACATAACCAAAAAATTATATAGACTCAAAAAACATGAATAAAATTTCATTTACCTGAAATAATGGATGATAATTTCACCCCACCATTGGCCTTTCTTTACCTATAAATTAGAAAAGCCTTGTTGTCCAAAAAGATATTGATAAATTGCACAATAATTTCATTTTCATGATCCCACCTTTCTTCTTGAATCTGGTCATGTTTCCATAAATCACATATTATACCGATGAATTTCACATGTATGATCTTATCTTTCATATGCATAATACGTACAATCACATGAATCAACATATCATCTAGCTCTAGGTCAGCGTGATCCATCAAATCACTTGGACAGGATCAGTATCTCACTTATATAATTATGATACATGAAAAAAATTGAATTAAAATTAAACGTGGTGTAAATTAAAATGGATATATCACTTAATAAACTCATTCAAGTATATCAAATGGGCCTATCTATCAAGGAGTCAACATTCCCAACATATCGAGATGACGATTCCTAAGCCTCGGAGAAATCAATAGAAACAGATTATCACTCATAAACAATGACAACATTCATCAGTGTTGATCAACATATGATCTTATATGGCATTGAGTTTTCTACATTACCATTATAATAAACTAAAGATTCATAGTTGTCTCTCATACAAGGCTTGGTATAATTAGTTAAGTCTAACCTTTTTACACCTAATAATGTGATGAATGATAGTGACATCTGGAAATGCTTCAAAAGGAACCATTTTTATTGAGGACTGATAATTTTTATTTTATGAGATCTCCAATAAAGGTATATGCTACTCCAAGGATCAAACAAAACCTATCACACATTCTCTAAGAATCTGCTCAATTTTTTGTATTTTCCATTCAAACTATCCATCCGTTTGAGGGTGATGATACAGACTCATAGTTAACTGTGTTCCAAGGGAATGTTTTAAGGATTTACAAAAATGAGATATAAACATGGAGTCACAGTTAAGTAAAATCAAGAAAATAATGTTGTGAATCTTTAAAATCTCTTAAATGTAGTGTTCCAAAAATTATTTTAATGTATTAGATTCATGAATAGGGATGAAGTGAGCTCACATTGAAATTTGGTCCACTATCATCCAAATGGAATAATGTTTCCTAACCATCGTTAGTATAACTAATATAAAATACATGGATATATACCCACATTTCAATATGGGAATTGGTAAACACTAAAACATACCCATTGGCTATTGATTCTTTTCCTTGACCTACTGATAATTGAGTCATCTTGAGACATACATCTTTGTAACTCTTTTCATGTCAACCCACCAAAACTATTCTTTCAGCACATTTTACATCTTATATATTGTTGTATGAACACCCCATATCAAATAGTGGAAGGAACTAAGAATATGTTCCTAATTATCCCAAGGTATGACTATTTGATATCTAAACCACAATAGTGAACACTCATTCAGTTTACAACCCTTAATAGTCTCCCCACCATTGAGTTCTTACATCATAAAAACAGAATCATGATTAGATATCATAGAAAATCTCCCCTTATCAACTAAATCAGGAACAAAGTATACTTGAGTGAAAATTTTAAGACTACCTTGTTCTAAGAATTCTATATTTTTATCCTCTATGATTGACATTGTTTTACGCTGGTCCAAATATTTTTTAGCCAATTAGACAAATCAATTCCTACTCTATTCATCATCTACCGAGTTCCCCTTACTTAATGTATACATCAAGTCAAAGTAAAATATTTATAGATACTCAGTGAAGAGTATTGTAGCAGCGGAGGCACTGTAGCAACGACGAGCACTGTAGTGGCGGCAGGTCACTATAGTGGCGACAGGGTACTGTAGCATTGGTGGGTACTATGTGGTACTGTTGCTGCATGGATACTGTAGTTGTACTATTCACAGAATGGGCCTTGGGCCCAAAAACAAGGGCCTACAGTCCATGTAATGGGAAAAAATCCCACTTGGCATTTGGGATATGTAATGGGTCTCCCTATACACAGTTAAAAGAGGCCTTTTCTTTTCTTTAATAATAAAAGTGGCTTCGGCCCCAACCTTTAAAAAAATGATCCATAAACACTAGGATTTTATCACCGAAGAGATAATGATGCCATGTCTAAAAACCATGGATCATAGAACCCAATTGCAAATCATGTATTGGGTATTTATTCTAATGAAATCATAACTACCATGAACCATAACAAGGAAAATGCCCTCCATTCATGAGAACAAAACCCAAACTATATCCCAATGCAACACAATATACTACATAGCCCTATCTAGAATCTGGAACGCTGAAGATATTTGTTGATGTAATTATAACCTTAATTTATTGAAAGGATTTGTGGAATTTATTTTTTAATTGGAAAGGAACACCTTTCCGGTAAAAGTTGTCATTGATAATTAAATATGTGAAAAATCGCATAAAAACATCTATATTATCCTGATAATTGAAGGAAACTACATATCTCAAAGGCATTTCTGGGTGGTTTCTAAGAGATAACAACTTCTATCATTTTATTATCTATATAAAATCCATTTTCATAAATGAAACGTCTAAGGAAATTAACCTCTTGTTTTGAGAAATTAAAATTTGATAACTTGGAATATAAATGATTCTCCTAAAATATACCCAACACTACAGCTAATTGTTGCTCATGACCCACTATTTCCCTAGGATACACTACAATATCATTAATAAAGACCACCAAAAATACATCCAGATTTCCCAAAAATATTTTATCCATCAATTCCATAAATATTATTGGTGAATATATAAGACCAAAATCCATATCAACTTATTAATAGTGTCTATATATTTGTTATGAATGTTTGTTTATTCAGAATATCTTCCTTTTGAACTCGTAATTGGTGATACCTTGAAACCATTTCAATTTTAGAGAACCATTGCGATCCCCTAAATTGATAAAATAGATCATCAATTCATAGAAACGAAAAATAATTATTTATCATAACAAGGTTAATGTTATGATAATACTCACAATCCTGAGAGTTTCATCTACATTATCCAAAAAAATAATTGGTGCTACCCATGGATACATTCTTCATCAGATGAACTGTTTTCATTCAATATCTTCCAAATAAACATTATATTCACTCTATTTTGTTGGTTAAATATCATAATATGGAAGTGAGATCATACTAGTCCCCATTAAGAGAACAATCATAAACACATCCACTATTTTTAGTGGAAACCCTGAGAATTTTTCAGAAAAACATCAGGAAATTGGTCAACAATATTTAGATAATATATATTCCCAATAACATATAAAAATTTCAATGTTATTGCTACTAATTGATCTGAAATTTTTCTAACCACTAGTACCAAAGTTTCTTCTATATATGCCTTTACATCCTAGTCTCTTCTAAATAGATACATGACTCAATCTAGAGATGTGAAACTAACCATTCAAGCATAATTTCTCATTTAGGACTTGAACGATGCCAACCAATCCATACCCAAAATATTGTCAAAGACATCTATATAATGAACATAGAAATATAAAATAATATAATCTAAGATTATAGTTAGATTAAAATATTTACACATAGACTCAACATTCTCTTTGGTTGAGAAGAGTTTGATGTTTCCAATCATAAGGCATTGTCTCAACATACAAAGCCATATTATCAACAACACAAGAAGAAAAAAGTGATTAGGACATGCCCATATCAAACAAATATTGAATAAGTGTAGAATAAAAAATAATTGTACATATCAACCTAAAAGGTCCCAATTGATCATCCATAGTCACTTTCTCAACTCCATACAATTTCATACCAACTCCACTTTTCTTTTATTAACCTATTAAGATTGGACTGGTTGTGGAGTCATAATGTTCATAGAATGACCTTAGATTTCTCTATTATAACGAAGAGAATTAATCTCTTGTAATCATCTTATTGAATTTCATGATTTCTAAGAAACATGATATGTATCACTAGTACCTGGCCTTGGATCACCATGCCAATAATGTCCTAATGAAATTTAAATCTCGATTCATTCGATTCAACCAGACTACTAATTTTTCCTACATTAAATCCACCTAAAATATTGGAGGATTATTATTTTGTAACTAAACTAAATTTTCCAAATTATAAGGTAAATTATTAATATTAACCTTATCCGGGGGCTAAAATCATGGACAATTATTTGGATTGACTATTGGTTCATCTGAGTCTCAGGTTCAACCAAATTTTCTGCATCCTCCTCCAGTTAATTTCTATGGTTCGTATATAGTATAATTAACTATAACTAGAAGAAAACTCTATTTGTTCTCACTCGTTAGAAACATATGGAATCTAAATTATAATTTACCAAATAAACACATATCAGAACATATCTTTGAATAGTTAATCCATGTTTTAACCATTTTTTAAAATACAACAACTATACTTTTCAAAAAAACCATCTTCTCCATTATGAGAAGTCTTCACATTTTCTCATTTAATTAAAAAAATAACTGAACATGAACAAATAGTCTTATTGGTAATTTTTACTATCAATTCATGTCATGATACTCTCATTAGTAAAACCCGTGATGACGAGGTGACAACCCATCTTGAACTGTCTTAAAACACTCATGTACCCAAACACCCGTGTAACTTGAAGTTAAACATAATGAGGGTAGATAAACGGTTTTAATCTATACATTTAATGTTTTAAATTCCAATCTCCTTACTACCAACACAATAAAGATACTGATACCATTTCCAACTTCATGACTAAAAAATTGACCCCATTTTCACAAAAAAAATATTGTTGGACCCATAGAAGCTAATACCATTTCCTATGTCAAGGACCGAACAAGATGATACCATTTTTAAAATCCCATCCCTACTAATTGGGTTTATCAGTGATGTGTGTGATAATAAAGATTAGGTGACTTCATCAAGACACCAAAGGCTTGAAATAAATGATAAGGTCTTCATGAAAAATGGGGGAAAGATTTCACCTTTGAAAGATAAAACATCCAAATTATATAAAAAATAACCAACCAAGCCTCTATATTATTCATGTGTAAAAAAACACGAATGATAACCAAACAAATAAACCATATTATAGTACAAGAGGAGACCAAAATAAATACACAAAGAGAACCAAAAGACCAAAAAACTCAAAACTCCCTTGTGACATCAACCAACTACACCCAACCCACTCCATGCTCCAACTCTCTATTCCATGACCATTTTATCAAGAATAATAACTAATGAATTGAGATACCTTTCCTTTAATTATGTCTCAATAGAGGAAATCTAAAAATTCCAAATATTTCTAAAGAAGGGGTGAGTCTAAACAGAGTAGGATTTCTCCATTGACTTCCCAACTCATGCCTCTATGGAAAAACATTTTAGAAAAATTTATATAAAATAGTTTCAAGCAGTAAAAATATTCTATATCAAATTTATAACAATTTTCCCATGAAAAGTAGTAAAAAATCACTTAAAAAATTTCTCAATTTATTTAGAATACTCATTATAGTTCTACACACACATCCAACCCTACACACTCAAGGTTAGTGTTACCTTTTATGGTAGAACTTCACATCTATACTCCATCCCAATTTGATATAGGAACTTCATGACCAAAATCCATCTTACACAAAAAATGCCAAACTGATTATTCCAAAATCATGAAATTCCATTTACCGAAAACCAATTTCCATGATAAACCATTTCAAATAAAACCATTTCATTATATTAAATAATTTTAACATCTAATTTACATGAATCGACCCAAACCATAATTTTAAAAGATCATTTTAAACTTTTAACCAATGAATATTTTGAAAACCAATCAATTTATACAATTTTCAAGATATAACCAAAAATGGATTTTAAAAAAATAAAAACATAAGTATTTCACAACAATTTCAATAAAATAAAATTATTAAAACTAATCCTTCAAGTTCTAAGTCATTTATAGATAAGAGACAATCCAACTACCACACAATAGTTGGAAAAAATGAAGAATACTATAATGAAACTCTAGATTTAACCATGGATCTAATTTCCGTCAATAAATATAATGATAAAACATCAATATTCCCATAATATAACATTAATCTATCTAATAAATTTTATATCTAAGATTCTAGGAAAAACATAAGGCTATATATAAGAGTAATGATGAAGAATGATAACTTATTAAGGAATTGGGACCTACAACATGCCTTGATTCACCTGATAATCTCTTTTGAATCAAAGTAAGATTCAATCAATACTTGGTAGAACGAGGAATTTATATTATTGATTGATTAGGGGATTAGAGGGGTTATGAAGGATTAATTTAGATTATATTCAAATTTTTATGTGTTCCAAATGTAAGGCACAATGTTAAGCCACACGTTTTGTAAAATTGTGTGCCAACAATGAGGTAATACTATCTTAAGTCATTACCTTTCTTGGTTAGCTTACATGGATAGAAAAACCACATGTCACCCATGTTTTTCCCTCTAATTGAAGTTTTATATTTCTCTTAGTCACTCGTATGGTTTGGAAAAAAATCACTAACTGTACGCATTAACAGTTTTCCCTCTCTTCACTTTCATGGTTTCTTGGAGATGGTTCATGGTTTCCACTAACCATGCACAAAACATTAAACTCTATAAAAGCCTCCAATAAATTAAAAAAACTCCTTGGATCCTCCCAAAACATAATACAAACTTTATATAGACTCAATATACATGAATAAATGGATATGTAGCTAAAAATGGGGATTCTATGGTTTTTTTATATTTGTAGATGTTATGGTGTGTTTTTTGAATATTTTGAGGGGTTTCTGAGGCCACACAGTTAGATCATAATTAATAGTAACTATACAGCAGTTGTTAGGTAATAATGCAAGAGGGTTTGGGTAAAACTATGTAAGTTCATAGTTGGAACACAGTTCTACCTAAACCATTGTATAATAGTGTGGCTAAAAAAATAGATAGAGGCTATCTACATGGTTGGTGTAGGGTTTTCTTATCTGTTTAGAAAAACTATTATTCCCTGGGTTTTTTCTAATAGCACAGATATGGTTCTCACCCAGTTTTCCAAATTGCGTGGCCTAACCCTATTAAACAATTAATTAACTATAAAAAACATATTTTTAATCTAGTTTAAGCATCAGACAACTTATTATTCTTCATTTTATTTTGGTATAACTCTTTTATATTTCTCACACCTATTTTTTAATAAATGGTAGCTAACTAATAACTATTCTGGTGGTGTGTGTAGGAATTTATATGGAGTTATTATGGGGTAATATACTCACCCCATGCATACTAAGGTTGGTGGATAGGATTATTTTGTTTATCATATTATAGGTAAGGGGGTGTTCTAATACTTTATCTTCAGAGTTCCTAAATGATTCAGTCTTTTTTGGGATTTATATCTTAGATAAGTATTACAATATAGTTAGTCATGGCTCTAAATTAGTGCCTTGGATTCTCTTTTTGTCACTGATTATTTTGTTGATGTAACTTATTGGTGTCTATTTTACTTCTATAACCCTGATAATAACTTTTTTCTCATGTCATTGGATTTATATTATTTTTTATATAATGCATCATGTTAATTTTATTATATTGAGTTTTTTATCAGAAGTTGTATTGTTTTAGGGTACATTATCAACCAAAAATTAATTATCCCCTTGGAATTTATTGCCATCCTTTGGTGTTGAGGGTATGTCACATTATGTTAGTGAAGATCTTATTCTTCCAAAGCTAATGGGTCATATTGGGGTGTTAGAATTGGTTGATTTTTTCATCTGGTCTATCATTTAGGAATGGTTTGTTTTTAAATAGGATGTGTTTAGAGATAAATTTAAGTATAAAAAGGAAAATGTAACCTATTTATATTGAACATCAAGTTACCAAGGTAGTTAAGGTCCAAAAGGGTTTCTAAACACTTTTTTTGGATTTTTATCACCTCATTTTCATGGTTTTAGCTGATGAGGGTCCATTATCATGAATTAGTAAAATACATCCCACTAGGAATTCGTCATTCATATGATATTTTATGATCTTTTTTATTATGATTTAATATATAGAATATGATATAGGGTTAAAATAGTTTTCCATGACGGATGGTTGATTTTTCACTGACTATAAGAAAATACCACTAGTTGGGAGACTCTGAAATCATCAAAAGGATGTTGCTGAAAATGTATTTCTACCTGAGGAACCATAAGTGAATCATCAACTTTTCAGAATCATCATATAGGTTTTCCAATCTTTAGAAACTGTAAATTTATATGAGGAACAAGTTTATGTGGATCACTCCGGGGAATTACAAAGTTATAAACCTATAATATTTCATGGAGACTCAATATTAGATCAAGGAGTGGAATAGTTTTGTCTAAGGAACTGAATATTTAATTTCATGGTGACTCTAGTTGGTGTTTAAGTGAAACTACCTACTTATATACTTTATGACCTGAAAAATGGTGGGACCTTTCCATACGAGCTAAGTATGACCAAAGAATATCTTGGGAGTGTTTTTATGAAATATTTTTAAAATACTTATACCCAGATGCCTTAAGAGTATCACAAACCATCGATTTCTTCTGGATAAAGAATTAAATCCATTTGGTTATATAATATAGACCATGTTATACATACCATTATCACTTTTCATTGGAATTAAATTCTAGTAACTCACTCAAGGGATGAATGATTATAGTAGATTTGGGACTAGACATTCACTCTATATTGGTGATATTCTATATTGAAAACTATACATACATGGTGAGAGAGGTAACAATTGTATAAAATTACATCACAAGGAACCTCATTAGAGGGATCTCCTTTTGCCTCCTAGAATCTAGTGAGAAATATAGTCTATGGAACATGAATAGAAGGAAAAACTATTCCTACGATAGTATATCACTAAAAAGTCATTCCACCAGATTAGTTTCATTCCATCAGCATTTCACTAAATAAAATAGTTATTTTAATGTTATTTTTTATAGCACATGAATATGAAATTAACAACATGACCTAAAAACTATATTAATTTGGGTCATATGGGGAATCTCATGTGTTATTTTAAAAATCATCTAAATTCAACCTATGGATATGGTTTTATCCTATATAAAGCTTCTCACGATCAACTAGGATGATAACATTCTAATATTATTTGACCATAGAATAAATGTGGTTACAGTGATTCCAAAAATAATAATAAACCTTATAAAGTACTACCATAGTAATGGGGAACCCCATTTAGGGTGAATTTATCCACAACTTGTTTGAGCTGAGTAAGTTAACAAAAATAAATAAACCAACCCTTCAATAGTTCATGGTAATATTTTCCATGTGTATCAATTGATTCTTGTTTATTACACCAAATCCGATCATTAGTTTATTATTTCTCAGGTGGTGAAACAACTGGGCGTATCTATGGAAATGATGCATCAAGTTATGAACATCAAGTCACCTCTCGGGAAATATGATTGTTGGTGATTTAAATATTGTTATGTTATATAACTATAGAATCTGTAAACATTTTTGGAACCATAATATCTTATAAATGGACATATTCAATATCTACTTGGGAATGGATTGGCTAATAGAATTCAAGGATAATATTGATTAATACATCTGGGAAGTTACATTCACATACTATGAAGGAGTTGTCTAGTTATTCAATGGAAAATGATGTGCTAATGATAGAATAACTTTAACATTAGTAATATTGGTTGGGATAATCTAATTTAAATTGGAAATAATCACTTTAGGGAAAATTAATAAAGAATAAGTTATTGATTTTCCTAGAATAGTAGATCAATACACTTTCATCTTTCTGGATAACTTCTCTAGACAACCAATTGAAATAAATTTTATATTCTTTGTTGAACTAATCACATGAAAATATCTCATTTCACTTACATAATATATAATGGTACTAATTGAATTATGATAATTAATGGTTCTCTAGGAGGACTTTGAAAAAAAAGGCTTTCTATGACCTTGTACATCACCTTAGGCCACTATGGTTCTATTTTCTAGGAAATTGGATGGTATAATCTGAATTGGTTTCAATTATTGTAATCTGAATCAAGTTTTGATAAATAATCGATACCATGTTCCTTTAATTCATTATCTTTTTTTATCAATTTACGGGAGCTAAATGGTTCTAAAAAAATTGATCCTTGATTGAGGTAATACAAACTTCATGTTAGAAAATGGGATATCCCAAAGAAAAAATTTGGAAATAGTTATATCCATTATGAATACATGGTCATTCCCTTTGGTCTCACTAATTCATTAATAGTCTTCATAGTAATGATCAATCATATATTTCACAGGTTCCTAGATTATTTAATTTTGGAATTCAATGATGATATCTTAGTGTATTATCACATGAAAGATGATCATTAAAGGCACATTGAAATCATTATGAGGAAATTACAAGACCACCATATTTATTCTAGATTCCCTTAGTGTGAATTTCAGATATAATAAGCTAAATTACTTGTTCATATAATCTCTAAAAATTTATATTGATCTATATAAATAAAAATACGGATTTTATTTCAGGGAAACCACTTAATAATGCATTTACAATGTGCATCATCCTAAGAATAACATGGTATTATCATTTCTTTATCCATGACTTGTCATATATTTCTTATCCCATGATTGTGTTGACAAGGAATGTTATTCGATTCTATTTGAGTGATTATTCTCAGAAATGGTTTGAATAACTCATGTCTCAGCTCACTTAGGTACCGATCCTTTTCTTACCCACACCCGATAAGGCTTATGTGGTCTTTTTTTATTGTGTAATGTATAGTTTTAGAGTAAATTATCCAACAATAATTTTTCTAACCCCTTTAATTTATTTCCATCCTTATTTTGAGGGATTTCACCTAATTTAGTGTCACTCTATATAATGAACCAACTCGGGTCGACAAGACCCATCACCCAAGTCAGACCATCACATATCCCAAAGCACATTCCCAGTCGCCATATGCTGGAGACATGTACCAACCACAAAAAACATCCAATTGGTATTGGTTTCTTCTAGAGGAAACATTCATGACCTATCCATGGAATGGGATGAACACTCCAGTATCATTATATTCAATACAATAAAAAATAAGAATCAAGAGAAATGAAACAAATATAAAATAGATACCACATGAAATAATATCCATGTTAACAAGGAAATCTATAATAGTACATATACATGGTACCTCAAGTCATAGCTCAATAATCAAAATAATGGGAATAAGACCAAATGGTTACAATACATACATCCAAATATACAAAACCCAAAATGAATCATCATGTATAAATATTGTGAGACCACATCTCCCCTATAAAAGCAATGAAAAACGAAATCATAAATAACCACTAATATATATAGATTTCTTTCTATTACAGATGTACTAAAAAAATCTATATACTCCCAAATGATTTTTTACGGTGTGAGGAAAAAATACCAATAGGATACCACCATGAATCTATTTATGTATTTTAACTATTTAAGCTAATAAACTAGTTTTAATTATCGTTTTCAAAACTACCACACTTTGAAATCATTGGGCTTTTAAACAAGCCTTTGAAATCACTTTGGGTTTCCATTAAAAAATGGAGTTTTCCGAAACAATTTCAAATACGGATCAATTAAAGAAACAAATACAAATGAAACAACATTCTAAACATATCTAATAAGGTATAATAAATGTGAGCAAAAAAATCAGAATCATATAACAATATAAATGAAAATGGTCATAAAACATGATATCACATCAACTGGTCACTAAAAGGGCATAAAATCATATAATTTAATCCATCAAGAGTAAATTATACTAGGGTATATGATCATAATGATCTATATTGAGTGAATATAAAAAAAGATTTTCTAGATAACTAAATAATGCTGAAGATCTCATGTTCTTCCTCGAATCCAAACTCCAAGATCTCTCATGGTCTCCTGGACAAACATATGGAATCACTGGTGTTATTCTTACCAAAGGTTCTCTTGGACCCTTGGAAAAAAATCAAATCCCTCTGGATGTTTCTAGCAAAGGATATCATGCTAGCTTAAAAAACCCCAACTCACACCCTATGTATTCCTTTTTTCAACCCAATGCCAATCATAATAACATCACAAGTGTTATATCAACCAAATCCTTTTCACAAGACATCTTCCTAAAAAAATAAAAATTTTATTAAAAAAATCCGATAAATTAAAACTATTTCTACAATACCTTCATAAATCTAAATGAAATCATATAATTTCTTTGAACCATTTTATGAAATGCTTGGTGTGCACTCAATCCACCCCCATTTGGAAAAACTCTCTTTCAACACAAAATTTCCAAACCAAACCATGTTACATATAACACATGGTATAAAAGTAAACTGTAATTCATTCAATTGGAAATTAAACAAAAATTAAATTTTATTTATAATTTAAATGTAATCCGTTGAAAATTCCATTAATTGGAGACACCTACATCAAAATATTTTCCATCCTTGTTGTATGTGATGATAACCACCGAAAATATGTAGGATAACCACTCACACACCTAAGTCACAAGACATAAAACCAAAAACCCCAAGAAAACCCAAATTTTTACCATACATTCATTTAGGGTTCCTCATTTCCAAAAAAGTATAAAAATGAGAAAGGGGAAAGGATGAATAAATTATGAAGATTTAGACATACATCAAGACAGACCACCAAGAACCCAAGGAAAATAAACCAAAAAAAGGGAGGGGAATATTACAATCCAAGTAATAGGGTATGAACATGTAAGGGTGAGAAATTAGTCCTATGGGTATACAATCTGAAAGTGTAATTTTGGTAAAAATACAATTTTTAAATGAGCTGGGGAAACATCACGATTAGGAAAACTGTGCACCAAGCGTGTGTGCACTACTGCCTCCTGAAATAGAGGCTACCTGGTTTCTATTTGGATTTTTATGGTTTCAAAACACATTATCAAACCATGAAAAATAACACTATATCTCAACTAGAACCCCTCTTATAGTTAGATTCATGATTTGGAAAATCGTGCGCTAATTGTGTGCTAGGTCTGTCTCCCGAAAAAACACCAATTTTGACCCATAAAACCCAAAAACTAAATAATGAACCAAAATAAAAATAATATATAAAAACTAGATGTACCAGTCACCCAAAGGGTGTCATAAACTCCCCACCATGTCATGTTAAACACCTATAATGTCCTCAAGAAACCATAAAAGAAAATATGTGTGGCCACTCCTCCCTCACCAAGGCTTCCCACTCCCATGTCCTATGGATATCACCAATTTACATCCAAATAACATATACCAATGGGATAAACATACCATAGTTCCTTATTCTAATAATCCAATATAATAATATGTTACTCCACTAAAGAGGAATCAGGATAAACTTCGAAATAATTCCATTTTAACACATAAGATGGGTCTGGATGGTATCTTTCAACTCGAAAAAATGAAATACATCATGGATAGAAGTCATAAATAAAAGAAAAACTAACTTATTTGGTACCTTCCAAATATTTTTCATAATAAAAAATGTCCCAATATAATGTGACACCATATCGCCCTCATTCCCAAGTACCAATGTCCCAGTCAAATAGATACTTGGAGAAACACTTGATCACTATTACAAAACTCTAATAAATAAAGATGTAGAATAGTATATCACTTATGGTGACTCTGGGATGTATTTATCCTTTTATAAATCATTAATATCACCTTATTATTCTCTTAGATAAGAATTGATCCTACCAAAGAAATCTCGCTCATCTCAGACTAGTATAATGGGGACTAGAATGACCACCAATATAATTCCTCCAATGGTCCATCTATATTGATTACTAGTAGATATTATTATAATATAATTATTCCAATTATATGTTACTTTACCACAAACCCCTAAAATGATGAACCCATTTTCAAAACATATCCGTAGGACTATTAATGGTTCATTTATAGTGACCCTCTATCTATGGATGATACACAATGATGAACATCAAAAGGGATCCCAAATCCTCCAAAAGTCCCTTCCAAAACCAAGAAGTTAATTAAGAATCCCAATATACCCCTTTTTCAATGGTAACTCCATGAAAACTAAAAGCATCTCAAATGTATAGGCGTCTGAGATACTCTACCTTCATTGAATCTATGATGGGAAGAAAGTGGGATGGTTTTATCAATTGATCAACAATATCAAATATGGAATTTTACCACATAGATTACGAGGTTGAAAAATGATGAAATCCATCAAGATCATGTCCCACTTATACACCAGAATGGGAAGTGAAAACAACAACCTGACTGGTCACTGATGCTCATCGTCGATTACCTGGAAGGATAAGTACCAAAAAATAATGTATGCAACTAATATCCTCATCATGGAACTCCAATATCGACCTTTTAAGGATTAAAACATTTTGGTTTTCCTTGGGTTCATGAACAAAATTTAATATTATTACTCTAACATCACCACCTTCCCCATGATCAAAGGAAAAAAACTAATCTCTTTCTGAAGAGGATATAACCATTGGAAGACTGAGACCAATCACCTAGGGTCTACCCACTATTTAAAGAACTATTAATCTGTAGGAACATAAGATCATATACCTACTCCCTCATAAACCAATCAATAACATAATGTGTGACCTTCACACTAACCACTAAGATAATATCTCCATCTTCTTAAACGTCCAGACTTGGATAAGCCAATAGACTCATCAGACCCCATTCATTTACTGAATCCATAATGGCATACGCCAAAATTTCCTGCTCAAATATTTAATAAATGAATTTCGCTACCTGAGAATATAAGTAATATCAAAATAAATATGAATATATTATACCCAACATATCTTCTAGGGGTTCAGGTCAAGCTGGTTAAAAACATGCATCAGGATTTTATGATCTGAGTAAACACTAAAACACTCTCTAGAGAGGTAGTTTCTTTATGTTTTCAGTGCATGCATCTTGACATCCATATCCATGAAGTGGGTGGGATAATTCCACACATTTATGAATATATTACATGATCCATGTAATATCGCATGGTCATCCTACATTATCACACATCTGAAACCCACACAAGAAGTTTCACAAAACACATTATAAGCTCTCCCAAACATAAGAAGAATTAAGATTTCTATTGATTACTAAAGAGAAAGAAATTCATAATAACATTGAAACTTATCATCACATTTGAACATCAACCCTTTACCTATTAAGTATTCATAGGAAGATTCCAACCAAGATTATTATCGAAGGAACCATCTATAATACCCATCCAATCATGGGAAGCTACAGATCTCAAACACATTCTTAGGTGTCTCTAGAGACATGATTGCTCAAGTTTCATTGGATACATTAAAGATTACTATCCCATAAATCAAATGGCCTAATAATTTTAGTTCATAGATCCAAAATTTACACTTGGACTTCTTAGAATATAGACAATTATCGCTCAATGTTCCCAAAATATCCTCTATATGATCATTATGATCCTTCTCTATCTTGGAATACACCAATATGTAATTATTAAACAAGACCATGAAGGATTCCAAAAACTATTGGAATATCCAGTTCATCAATTCCATAAATAACAAAAGAGAATTAATAAGACAAAATTTTATAACAAAAAACTAAAAAAATTTATACTAGCTTTAAAATGAAGTCTTCCAATTTTCTTATTCCTGGATCCTCTACTAGAGAAACCTGGATATTTCGTTGATCATAGAAACCCAAAAGAAACTCTATGATAATTGAATAGATCATAAATCATATGAAATTTGTAATGATTCTTTATGGAATGCTGATTAATATTACAAGAATCTATGAAAATTTAGAGGCATACGTCTACCTTCTTTTCAAACAGTAATGGAGAAGCCCATGGTGGAATGCTGGGACGGATAAATCCCTTTCCCTCAAGATCCTCTAGGTGGACATTCAAATATTTTACCCCAATAGGATTAATCTAGTATGATGAAAAAGAAATTAATATCATCTTTGGGATCATATTAATGATAATATCGACCACTCACTATGGTGGGAACCACAAAAAAATACTATGGAAAAACATTGTGCTACTTATCCATGACCAGTGGAAGCCCACACACTAAACTATACCCAGTAGCATCAAAGAAAATCATGGAAAAGTAAAATTATATTTTACCAATCTATAAAACAACTGACTCTTCTCATCTTGATCTTATATTCAACTCACCCTAAAAGACATGATTTCTCCCATATAGAGTATGAAAATATAACCTATAGTAATAACATTCAACTTTCTCCTTATAAATGATTAACTAGTCCTTATCGATGATAATTTCAATGAAATTCGGGTTCAATATAAATAAATACCAAATGACATCCACATCAACCATTTGAACATGAATCATTGGACACTTAATACAGTTCTCTTTCTTTCTTCTTAATGGGTTACGAAAATCCACCATAAAATGCATCAACATTTTTTTCATAACCAATGCATCACGAAAATTAAGTGAAATTAAGTAGTGATAAAAATTACAATCGAATAAAAAAATACTATATAAGAGAAATTAAACACCATACCTCTTGAAGTGGTCATCTTAGAATCTGAGTGCTCGGGTATAACATCAGCTATAGAGATACGACCTTAGTCAAGACCACCATGAGACTTATTAACCTAGTGATAATCATCCTTTCCCAAAGTGTGAGATCCTCCACCCATGGTATAATTAGACCACACCTGATATCCCTTTAAAAAATTAGATCCTACACCACTTCATCTTGGGAAAAGGTGACATATGAAGTAAAGATGTTTTTGATGCCCACACTGGTGGAAGACCCTCAAATTCTTTGGGTTATAGCCCTGGAATGAACACCTTTCACGCTCTAAAAGAAGATAACTATATTAATCCCTATATAAGTTGCGATATAATTGCTGACTATTGAACACTCTTTGTAGTACCCCAGTGAGACCCTTCCCGCTTCCTATTTTGAACCAAATAAGAACTATAGCTACCACCCACTGACAGATAACCAGTAATACCTATCATCCATATCAGATATTACTCTTACATTCCGACATTTTCAAATTCCCCATAATTGGTTGGTAGAAAGATAATAATAAGTATTAACATACTCTTCGACCTCAAGATCATCACAACAGTGTGAGAATTGAGGTAATAACTTGTGAGGAGATCCTATGAGGCATGAACCGACTTAGTAAATCAGGAAACAAACTCCACACCAAATGAGCCCCTTTCTCCAACTTGATAAACTATAGGCCCTCACTTAACTCAAGTTATGTAGGTATAATAACTGATTAAATGACACAGTTAATGTGGTCCATGTGTGATCTCCGTTCCTCCTAGAAATCACCATTGAATCCCACCACTATCTACTCACCCCTTCTGTAATATACATAGTAAAGTCCACATTGGAGGTCACGTGGGGCTTTAGAAACTCCATGATTATAACAAAACTATTCAACCACTCTATAGTCTCATTAGGATCATTATCACCATGGAACACGGTTGAATGTTTCCTCATCAACTCTTGATCAAGTTCCACCGTCTTTGTCTTATCTTAACCTCCCACTTGACTGAAGTATTGGATCATTTGATTCACTTACTACACTAGATTCATATTAATATAAGTGTCCTCCTGAGAGTTATTCTCTGCAGCACCCTCTATAAGAATGGATGAGGTCCTTCAGGGAGGAGTTTTCTAAAATAAATATAAACATGATCAATCAATGTATTGTTATATTCATAAATATAATAAACTAAAACAAAAAGAGACCCTTATATTAAGGATCAACAAGTGACATAATCTACATAAACAGGACCAAAGTAAAAAAGTTCAAAAAATAAAAAAATTATCATTTCCTAGAGTGCATTGTTTGAATGCACGATTTAGAAAAATGTGTGCCAACTATGAAGGAGTAACTGGATCTAGATTATAGGGTCGTATTGGATGCACATGGTTACTACTAACCATATTAATAAATCATTAACCTCATACAGATCTACCCATTCCACCCAAAAATAAAATGAGCCCTCAAGACCAACCTTTGACTTGACACTAATTAGAAAATACCTAAAATATCATCAAAACATCCCATAACCAGGATCAAATTTTAAATTTAAACCCATACCACCCATGAAAACTCATGCTTATTTCATGATGATCCTATCACCAACCTACCACTTAATCCCTAAAAAAACATACTTTGATACAATTTTGTCATGAAATAACCTCGATTGACTCAACCCATCATCTGATCCAGCCAATCACATGGACTTAAGTGTTTTATCGATTGCTACAGGCTAGCGATATGAATTTGGAATAATAAAAAACTACTTGGGAATGGTTTCACCAATGGTAAACCTGAATGACCCATCCATGGAACTTGATGGTGACACTAATGTCATCAGAGACAATAAAGAAACAAAATAAACTTCTAGATCAATGTAATAAAGCGTAAATAGATAGCACAAGGAATAATATGCATCATAATAATGAATTCCATAACAGAATTAACAAATATTATCTTAAGTCATATTTTAAACATCAAAATAATGGGAACAAGGCCAAATAATGCCTATAAATAAATCCCAAGAAACAAAACCTTAAATTACTCTTCACGAACCAACCCAGGGTGACAAAAAATCCTCCATCAAAACAATGGATGATAGTAATCAAGGAGTACCACAGTTGTACATAGTGACCATTCCTTTAAATGTTCCCCACAAAACAAAGTCTACATACACCTAAAGCTATATATGGGGTATGAGGACCAAATCCTAGTAGGATACAACCATGAATATAAATAATGATTTTACCCATCCAATCTAATAAACTGGTTTGAAAATTCTTTTTCAAAACTACACCACGTTCAATGAATTTTCTTTTAAACATTCCTTTTAAATCATCTTGGTTTTTCATTTAAAAAACAAATTTTTCCAAAAAAATGATCATGGATAATATAAAGAAATAGGACCAAAAAGCACAAAATTTTCAAAATATCCAGAAATTCATAATAATGGTTAGAATAAAAATCATTATCATATAACAATATAAATTAAAATGGGAATAACACATGATATCACATAAACAATGCACAAAAAATTCATAAATACATGCAGATTAATTTTACATGAGTAATGTGCACCAACGGATCTATCCATAATAGTCTAAATTGATTGAGACAAAAAAGAGTTTACTATATTGTTAAAAAAAGTTTAAGGTATATTGTTACTTAAATGGGACCATCTATAAGATCTCTCATAGTCTCCTGGAAAAAAATGAACCTCTCACCGTCTTCTTACAAAAGGATCTCATGGTACCCTAGACAAAAAATGGAATCTATCATGATCTTCCTACCAAAGGCTCTCACTGTCCCTTGGAAAATCCCCTCTCAAAAATTAGGTATTCCCATGTTCTACTAAGTTCCAATAATAATCACATCACAAGTTCCATGTCAAACAATTTCTTTAAACAAGCCATTTTAATAAAAAAAATGTCTATTTTATTAAAAAACTATCCCAAAAGGTTAAAAAATTTCTAAAATCCCCTTATAAATCTAATTTAAATCAAAAAATCTCATTGACACTTTTTTTAAAACACTTGTGGTCAATTAAAGATACAACCATTTGGAAAGATCTCATTAAACACCCAAGTACCAAAACAAACCATGTAACACATTACAAATTCTATAAAAGTCAACCAAAAATCATTCAACCACTAAATAAACAAATATAAACCTAATTAAATTTAAAATTTAATGTAAATCCATTGAAAATTCACTTATATAAGGACACCTACCTTAAAATTGGTTCCAACCTCACCACCTCTAACGACAACAACCAGAAATAGGCAAGGGAAGTCCTAACATGGCTAAGCCATTAGAAAGAAAACCAAAAACCCTATTAAAACCATAGGTTACACCATCCCTTCTAACAAGGGTTCCAAACATCCATGATGGTTTATGAACGATTAATAGAAATTGGAAGGAATGAAGAAAGCATGAATATATGGACTTTCCTCAATCCAAAACACCAAGAACTCATGGAAAATCCATCAAAAAAAGGATAGGGACAGCTTCCAATCCAATGAGGAGGGGTTTCACCTGAATTGGAGGAGATATGAGACCAGTGGGTATAAAAATTGAAATGGGTATAAAAATTAAATTTATAATTTCAATAAAAACAATTTTGTGGGATGTAAAAATGGCACAGTTTAGCCACATAGTTTGGAAAACCATGTTCCAACTATGTGTGAGAAACTTCCACCCCCCAAAAAATGATGCATGGTTTCACTTGATCTTTTCACAGTTTGAAAAACCAAGATCATGCCATGAAAAAACACACTTCCCCAACATGTATCCCTCAGACGTGTAGCAACACGGCTAGTAAAAATGTGTGCTAACCATATGCCTTGGTCCATCTCCAAAAAAAAACTATAATTTTGACTACTATAACCCAAAAACTCCAAAAATAACCAAAATATAATTTAATGATAAATAATTCACTTATCAGTTACTTAGTGGGTGTCACACTCTGATCTTTTCAAAGATAATGGGTCGGGTCAGGATGTTATAACGAGCTTAAAAATGAAATCAATGTGTTAATAGAAATATGGGAATATTATCTAAAAAAACTGGAAATTGACCTACCCATCTAGTCCCAAATAACAAGGTTAATGTAATTATGATGTCCAATATACGTAAAAAATAAATTCAACCACCGACCACACATGAGCCTCAACCATAACAGACTAAAATTTAGGGGAGTGAAGCTGGAAATTATGGACAACTTGGATTTATTTATGAAAACTTTCCCATAGAAGAAAATGGAAATATATAAATTAATAAAATAAAATTGTAGGAATATTAGGATGAACCCTGAAATAAAAAGCAAGAATCATCCTAATAAAGGTAAGAAATGGAGATAAATATCTTTTATTCTCATTTCCATCAAGGACAATCCAAACTAAAAAGATTCATGATAAAAACATCAAAGAGAAATTTCGAAAACATTTTAAAATGTTGAGATCAACATATATCATTATGAATCTTAAAAACATGTCCCAAAGTATTCCAAGTTCCCCAAATTAAATTACACTACGAATAGAAGACTTCAATGGAATGAAATATTTAATTTAGGAATAAGTTTTTCAAAATCAATCACACCAAAAATACCTATAAAATTCTTATATGTTGGGACATTTTCCATTTCTTTCACAATAAATTCATTTACATTTTATGATGATTTATTTGATTTGGTTGATTCCATTAATTTTTTGGCTCATTATATGTTTAATTATCAATTTATGAGACAATGGAAGACCACAAGAGTTAATTAATAACTAGAAAACATATCTACTACTTTTATAATCAATGTCTTTAGGGATTTACTAGTAAGAGTGAAAATTTTGATTTTTCATGGGAAATTTATGCACTCAACGCAATGAGAAATACTGAACTATAATACTCACTCATTTCTTTGGGTAGAAATTTTTTTAATACAACCAACACAATCATTATTGTTCATGAAGGAACCCTTATAGTGTTTTCGGGAGAACATACTATCCAATTTAACATATTTGACTTTATGCGGAACCCTTCAGATGACCATTAACTACATAAAACATCCCATATTGAATAGGCCAAATCTGCTAAAGATAAAAGTTTGTTTTCTGACAATTTATCTTTAGGGAAACATTTAATGATTCAAAATACAATAGACAATGAATCTATCAAATATTCTATAAAATTTATTTATAGTTGGGAGAAAGAGGTAACCCTAAATATTTTGATAGATTTTAATATTTATTTAATGATATGGTAGATTGTATGTTCTATCATGTATATAATGTCCAACACATGGATGTGTGGAAAGCTGATTTAATTTCACTTTAAGAACAAACCCCAAATATAGAATTAAAACTACTATAAACTTAATTCAAATATGTTCATAGAATGGAAGTGGAAAACTATAATGGATCATTACTAATAAACATAGCATAATCCAGTAAGATAAATTTGTTGTTTTTTTAGAGAAAAGTTAATAAAATAAGTAATAGTTTAGGAGATATCCACGGTGTAAAATATAAAATATGCATGCATAGAATTTTCCATAATTTGAAAAATGCCTTTAGCGATCAACAAAAGATATCACTAAAGGCCTATAGTGGCCTCCCAAAGAAACCAAATAGAGAACACTTTTGTCCTATCTCTATTCACTATAGAAACCATCAATTATTGGCCACTATAGGTTAGAAAGAGGTATTACAAGAAACTAACATTTGGAAATTTCTATAGAGTAATACAATATATAAAACTATATGGAGATTGATATGGAGACCGGTATATGGAGGTCTTTGTGGTGGGTGACAGAGAATGCCACATGTTGTTCTATAGAAATTTCCATCTGACTTCCACTAAAACATTTAATTTTTTCCCCAAAAATCAAGATAATTTAAAATACCACAAAAACTACCATTATTAAACATTTAATTAAAATACATAGTAATATGTAATATCAGTAGATCATAAATATCTTTTTCCAATCATCCAGGATATGTACCCATAATCAAATAAAAATTAATATAAATATAAAAATAAAATATTTTGTGGAGTAAAAAGTAAAAATAAAAAAATCAATAATCGTAATTTTATAGAATATTTCAATTAAAAATTCTTTTAATAGTTCAATTCCATTTAATTTTTTATATATAAATAGTTTACATTCAGTTTTAAAATTTTAAAACTAATTATTTATTTTTTCCAAGAAGACTAAACGTCTCATGAATATGTTGTCTTTGAAGGACCCTAGACCACCCTAAGAGGAGTAGGGTGAATTAGGGTGTTAAATTTTTCTTTTAAACTAATGGTTCATGATCCCTCATTAGTAGGAACCTATGAAATCTATCTGAATTGGAATTTTAAAAATAAATAATCACATGAAAAGCAGTGACACAACAATAATACTTTGTTCTCCACCAAGTGATACGTACAAGGAGAATACACCGACAGTGTGTCAGTCATAACAAATACCAATAATCTTCACAAGTTGTGGATTACAGGAGTTTATCTCAGTCACTCTGTTCTATGCCTACTTCCCTTACAAGGTTTTAGGGATAGCACACTTCATCCCTCAGATCACTTCCTCTGACTCGGCTTTGCTCACTATGTTGGTAGAATCGTCACTCAGTTTTACAACATGAAGGTCGCCTCAATGGTTTAGCATTAGATCATCCATCATAAACTCTAAATGGATTATCTGTTTAAGTCATGTAATAACCTAAAATGTATTTTATTTTCCCATAAATTGATATGTTATGGAAATTAATTTTTGTAATCTAATTTTGTCAATTTTTATGCTACCTTGGGTGTTCAGCATACTGTTGTTGTTTCCGCGTACCTATTCTATTTTTGTGTACCACTTCTATTTCTACGTAACATCCAGATATTTTCGCATACCTTCCAGATGTTTCCACATATCATCTAACTCGTCCATGAACTATCCTTCCCTGCATACTTCACTACTATGTGTACTGCTCCACTCCTTCGCATACCATCCAACTTCATGTACCTTCTTACTCGGCTGTATATTAAGAGAGACTCCTGCGTGAACCATGCTCTCTTCCATGAACTATTTTCCTTAGGTGGATGATTATCTCCATGTACCGTCTTCTCCACTATGTACAATATCGAACATCACCAAATTTCTTACTAAAATTTTATTCTCCAGTATTATTCCAAAACATTGGGGATTACTCCTCATAAAATAGGCACATCACTCTACAAATTTTGGTAATATGATTTACCCAAATTTTCAATGTGGGAAAAGAATCACTATAAACTGGACTCCATATGTGTACTATTATCCTCCACCGCATACTTCAATACGTTGAATTGTGAACCAATATCATGTACATTTAACCTTCCACGTAGCATATGTCTATCAATCTATGTACTGTATCTCTTCAATGCTTACCATCGCTGCGAACTATTTTTTGAAGCATTTCACGTACTGCACGGCCACACTGTGTACCATCACTATATACTAATTTCAGTTCAATGCACTATTCTATATACCGCATGCCTTCACTGTGTACTGCACACCTTCACCACGTACCATGCACTATGCACCTTCACCGCATACCAAGCTCATTCAACACATACCACCCACCTTCACCTTATACCATTGTAGCGTAGGATTACCAAAATCCATATTTTCAAGGCCAAAAAATTTGGAAAACACTGGGAAACTGTACAACCTTCAATATTACATTCAACCTCAAACGTATGTCCCTATTATATGAAAACTCTATATTCATCAATGTGCAGATTGAAAACTAACACAATCCAACATCCATTATTAGCAATGAGAAACCATCGTTCCAAAAATATCCCCTTTTGGGTTTCATGGATATCTCCTAATTAATTCACCGATGCGCCAGCCATGATCAAAACATGAACCTCCAAAAAACAACTTAGCAATCACTCTAATCCTACGTGAGCAGTGATCAGTGTAGAAAATGAGTGAGAATACATGAATTTATTTCTCATCTTTTTCATTTCTCCCTCATAGTTTCATTTTTGAATTTTTCTATTCTCCAAAACTCCCATAAACAGAAAAAAATAGAAAACTCTCCATTTAATTTACCCTTTCTCCCCCCATTGTAAATAATCCTAATGAACCAAATATTGACTTTTAGAGTTAAAAAAACATGCACCCCCTGGGTCATATCTCCCCCATAAACTTGTATCATTTTCAAAAACAAAATAAAATTAGTTAAACAAACTAGGAAAAAAAGAATCTCATAACCTCCTTATGCACTAGTAAGTGGATGAACACAGAGTTTCAACCGATTTTTCTCAAACGTAGCCACTGACAGTGGATTGGTCATAATGTAATCCACTTTCTCATCAATTCCCAGACATTCCATTTAAATTAATTAATTGATTTAATTGGAACTTGTTAGGAATTCCAACTATTTATTTGAGATTTCTAGAGGTTGTTTCGTCAACCTAGTCCACCCATGGGGTGTGCCATTATATATTCACTTTAGTTATACCACCTGTGGGGTGCGGGTGATATTTCCTAGTTAGAGGAATCCATTTATAATTTGAACTAAATTAAATAGATTTATTAGAAGATGGATGATGCCACCTGTTCATGCAATTTATTATGGTTAAATTATACAAATCAAATAGTTATATGAGTTGGATAAACTCATGGAATGTGATGAATTGAATTGATTATTGAAATGAGATAATGAAATGAAATGGTATACGATTTATTTGTTGGTATATCATGGGTCTAAATTCCATTACATGTCATGGTCTTTTCTACCATGGATCTTATTTATGGTAGTGGGTACCTTGGACCTATTTCCTCCAAGCGTCTTGATTACGTAAGATACCTTGGTTCTTTTTACCCCTTGGATTCATAGTTTCAGCCATATATTTGGAAATGTGTTGTTGAAATGATCCTTGGTATCCATCTATGTCTGTACTCAGTTTCCATCAAGATTCTTGTGGGACTCGCTGAGGATGCCTTGGTCTTCTATACCATGGATATGGCCCTTCATGATATGAATCTTTTGATTACAATGTGAGGACATTGTGGATTACTATGATTATATGGTGATGTTGTGATGAATGATATACATGATAATATGGTGTCGTCATAATGGATGTTTTTTAATGCTTACTGATAGCCTTGGTATGGGTATTTGACTCCATTGGCTAGATTCGGCAGTATCATTTATTTATTTATGTTTTACCAATTCCCTTGTACGGAAGTATGACTATTATGTGCAAGGATCTTTTCTTGGATATATATTATCACATTAAATTTATAACTTTTTCAATGGAAATATCAATTTTATTTCTGTTTTACCTTTTGTATACATTTTTCATTTCTTTATCTCGTATTGTACAAAATGTATTTGTCATAGAAACTATTAGAGGTGCCCTACTGAGTGTTATCTGATTCCCTGTTCGAGCTGATATTGGGTACCCAAAAATACTTCATCGATTCATGTTGGGATCAATGAAATCACCCACAATACAATTCCTAATCTTTTCTATTCATAGGAGTAGTAGAGCAAGATATTGGGATGCAGCTGGTGATTCTAGCAAGGATAGTTTATTTTTGGACTTTTTTGTATATTGATACATGTATTGGAATGTATTATTTTATAATTATTTTATATCATATTAGATAACATACATGACATTAAGTTTCTATATGAGATTACTTCTAGAATTGTTTACTTATTCTTATCTTAGATTTTTATCTTCTATCTGAATGATTTACTTCTTCCAATATTGAGACATATGTTTACTACCACTTTGCTACATCCCAACATGAGGGAATATTCTTCACACTTACACACCCTAGCCCTTCACTTCTAATTGAAATCCTCGGAAATTCGAGGAGATTTACTTAAGGCCATGTGACCCACCGGGTTGGGACACCATTTAGTGTCATCCGAGTCAGCCCGTTAATAAGTTGTATCTGAGGTTTTTCTTTTATGTCTTACTATTCTAGGAAAATAAGCATAGGATTGTGAAATATTTGGATCTTGGTAATTATATCTTCCTAGGAGTAGCAAACCCACATATAGGAAAATTGCAAATATCATGGAACAATTTTTTTTCATTTTACATTATATTGTTTATTTGATTCCATTATTGGGTGACATAATTTTTGTTCATTTTTCTATTTCATGATGATATGTTGGTATGAATCTCTATTATAATTTAAGGATCTTTATAGTATTCGCATTATATATATTATTTTAAACCATATATGATGCATTTATTGATTTCATGACTTTGTGATATGTGCCTTGTGGGATATATTTGTGAATTGATAAATGATTTATATAAGAGATCAAGAAACATGGTTGGTACATAGATTTCATGTCATAAACTAAAAAGTGTTTTCACGATTAGGCTAAATAAAACACCATAAGTAGTCAACATTGGAATGTTGAGTCATGGACCAATGTTCGCATAGACTAGAACTTGTTATGGTTTGGATTAAGTGGATAGAATATTTTGATTCACGAAGGGAATAGTAACTTATGGATTAAGATAGGTGAACCATTTGGTTCAACAATTGGAAAAATTATTGAAATTAATGTGAATTTAAAATGGAAACTAAAATTGTTAAATAGATTACTTGACCTAGATCCGTCTTTTCAGTGAGAAGTAGGCACTGTATCTATTGATGTTTGTGATTATTTAGTTTTACTCATTCCTAGCATTAGGAGCAGGAAGAATAGTATGAATGAATTATAAGAAGGTTTTTGACCTATCCTTTGATTTTGATATTAGCTTCTAGTTATAAATATTTTATGTGGTGTGTGTTTGGAATTGTAGAGATATTACCCTGTGAAAACCACCAGTAATACGCCAAAAGGGTCATGGAGACCACACTTGAGAAGTGGTGGGCCATGGGCGACCAATATATCATCTTATCAGGAAAGTGGTGGCATTGATTTTTTTACTCGACACAAGTGACGAGACACTGTTCGGTGGGGGTATTCTACATTATACGAAGATTTTTTAGAGAGCACTATGTCTTACCTCATATATAGATAAGCTAAATTTTGTCTTTTAGCATTGACATATTCCAGTTTTTTTTTGGGTATTAAGGTACATAGTCTATTGAGCTATAGATTGAGACTATATTTATTATTTTTAAGAATCTGGATCCACATATTGAGAGGATATTGGAGCTCGTAACTTGTATTCTTTGAGGAAATATAAATCATTGGTCGGATGTTTTGAACTAGGAAGAAAGGATTTTGAAAATGGTATTGGTGATTTCCAAGCCAATTTTTATATTTAATTATTCCCTGAGACTCTGAGAATAGAAAATTACATTGTCTTTATACATATGAAGCAGGGTGCAATGTTTGTTATGTAGCATTTGGCACACTTAATAGTGGTGAAATATTTTATTACTGATATATCTTATTGATGAGGCATCAAGGGAAATATTCTTCAAGGATGGTCTTAGTCATACCATTTGATCATAGGTAAATGAGTTCTAGATGACCACTATTACCAAGATATTGAATTAGGATCTGATTACAGAGTTGACCTTGAGAGAATAGAGGGGTGCAGAGCATTGAAGTATAGTCTCTCGAGCTAGTGGAAGGAAGCGCCATTTTGAGGATTCCCGTGTGATGAGTACTTGTCAGGTTGTTAGTGGTAGTAGTCTAGTTTTATATCATAATTAAGAAAGATAATGGATTATTTGGAACAATTCTATTAGGACCCAATCATATTCTAGGATTGTGGATGGACAGCCCACATACAACTTTTCTACAGAATCCTTACCTCCAGCGGTTAGTGGAAGGGGTCATCTCAAACTCCATATTCAAGAGCAGGTTTTGCATCACTGTGTCATGATGGGATCTAGATCATTACAGTTTGATCATAATGAGGTGGTGGTCATATTGAAGGTATCCATACACCTGGTTTTTTAGACAACAAAGTTTTCCAACTTCATGTAGTGAAGTTATTTCAAAGGGCCACAGTTCAGGCCATATATATTATGTATAGCCTACACCTGAGGGTCATTGCACTGGGCTGTATATGATGAGAGGTGTGATCTTAATATCCTCTAATATTGAATCTAGTATTATTTATATAGCTTCATCACATAGTTTCATATTTGTAAAAAATTGTGGAAATCCTTGGGTTTTTTGTTTAGTTTTATGAGGGTGTTATGAAAATTGATAATCCACTGGAGATCAAAATGGATAGTGGAATCTATTACTAGGATTTCCCCTTGAAGTTGGTGGGTGTCACTTCATTTGGGATATTTTTCACTCGAGAAGATAGGTTTTGAAGTCAAACATGGGATGGAATGGCTAGTTTCTTTTCAAGACTACATTGATTGTTATGACCAACTGGTGACCTTTAAATTGCCCGAGGGCTGGGTTTTAATTCAGAAGGATGAATGTGATGTCCAAGAGAGCCAAGCACGACCAGAGCATCATGGGTTGGGTATGATGATAGCCAAAATTTCTAATTTATATCTGAATGATCATAGATCACCTTAATAAGATTTAAATCTAGTTTTGGATCGTTTCATGGACTTTTGACCATAAAAATTTTCTAATTTACCTCCTAAGATAGAGGTGGAGTTCACCGTAGAACTATTTTCAAGGACTCCACTGATATACATTCCTCATTATAGGATCGATACTATAGATTTGAAGGAGCTCAAGATGCAGCTATAGTACTTGATGAAAAAGGGGTTTATATGACCCAGTACATATCCATGGGGATCTTTGATCCTTTTTGTGGAAGAGGTAGAAAATACCCTCAGGATATGTGTGGATTATCCTAAATTGAACTATTTGATAGTTGAGAATTTATATCTGTTTCCATTGATAGATGGTCTATCTTATCAGATCTGATGTGCTTGGGTATTATCAAAAATTGATTTGAGATTTGGGTATCATCAGGTTCATTTTTGACATAGAGAAATACTTTGTACATATTTTCAGAGTAGGTATGGTCTATATAATTATATTTTTATGTTGTTTGGTCTCATGAACCCGCCATTTTTTTCATGGAGTTGATGAATAGAGGTTATCATCCTTCCCCGGATTCATTTATTAGGGTATTTTTGAATGATATAAGGGTGTATTCTTATAATCATCATGACCATTCCAAACATCTTGAGATCTTTTGGGATACATTGAGAGAGAATTGGTTATATGATAAGCTTTAAATGATCCACTTTTGGATGGATCCGATTCACTACATGGGTCATTTTAAATCAGATATAAGAGTATCAGATGACTCATAGAAGTTGAGAGTAATAATTTACATGGAGTGTCCAAAGATCAAATTTGGCATACGGTGTTTCTTGGGGCTAGGTGGATATTACAGGTGATTCATACAAAAATTATCATGCTTTGAAGCACCTCTTACTGCCTTCACTGAGAAGGTTATGAAGTTTATAGCAATAGGAACTTACGAGATATCCTTTTAGGATATGAAAGGGGTATTGACTTTAGAAAAGATCTTTATTCTTCTATATATGGTAAGGAGATAAACTATGTACTATGATTCATTGGGTATCAGTCTTCGAGCATATGTGATGTTGGGAGTAGAGTTGTGGCATACAAACCTCATCGGCTGAGATAACATGAGAAGCATTACCCGATGCATGATCAAGAGTTTTCTGTAGTTGCTCATGTTTTCGTAATATTGAATACATTATTTAGTGGGAGAGAGTTTTTTGGTTTTCTCATACCAATACATTTTTATTTACATATTTACACCACATGATCTGAATACGAGGCAGTGAAGGTGGGTTGAGAAACTAATGTTATTTGACTTTGAGATTTCTTATATACCTAGAATTAGAAATGTGGTGGTCAATTCACTAAGCATGAGGAATCATATATAGGAAATTTAGAAGTCCAGTTGTATGTGGATGCTTATGGATATTTTTTCATGATACACTAGGAGGTGCAGGGGAGCCAAGAGAAATCATTTCATTCGTCTTTAGATGTGGCCTCTACCCTTTTGAATAGATCGGGGATGAAGAAGCTATAAGATTATGTGGGCCTAGTCCTATGGGAGAGTGTTTATGGTGTTTAAATTCTTCCTCATTGGACCATAGGAGAGGATAAAGTTATCTATATACATGATTGTTTTTTGGTTCAATTTGAAATATACGAGGAGTTGATGTAAGAGTTTCATGCGTCAGTTTTGACAGTACTCCCGGACATTGAAAAGATGTATCATGAATTAATCCCTCACTACTAGTGGTCAGGAATAAAATGTGAGGTATCTAGTATTTTATGAGATATTCCACTTATCAGTAGGTGAAGGAAAACATCAATTACCATCCATAATAATACTATAGTTACCCATTTCAAAATAGAAATGTGATGATGTCGTGATGGATTTTTTAATTGGTTTTCTGAGGAAGCCTAAATGAAGGGATGTTTTCTAGTTTATTGTTGTATGGATGGTGAGGTTTGATCATTTTTCCCATCAGTGAGACCTTATTAGTTGATGAGATTGGGAGGTTGTATATCTGTGATATAGTAAGACTTCATGGGGTTCCTTATATTATTGTATCAAATATGGATTCTCGATTAATGTCTCATTTGTATTATTTTCTGTATAGGTTTTTTGGTATATATGTTATTTTAATATCAATAGACTACCCTTAGATTGATGTCCAGTTGGAGAGAATGATTCACGTGTTTGAGTACATGTTGTAAGAATGTGTCTTGGATTTCAGTGGATCATGGGAGAGGCATATGACCCTTGTTAACTTCTTCTACAACAATAGTTATTATGGGAATATACAGATGGTAGCTTATGTAGATTTTTATGTTAGGGAATTCCATTCAACCATATAATAGTTATAGATAGGCGATTATGCTTTATTGGGACCATGTCTCATGTAGGAGACTTTTGTGCAGGTCAAGTTGATATGGAAATGGATGGCTATTGCACTATCTCTATAGAAATATTAATATGATTGTCATCAATGACCTATAAATTTTGAGGTCCGAGATCAGGTAATTTTACATTTCTCGATAAGGTTAGGCCATAGACAAATTAGGGTACATGGTAATTTTTCACCAGGATATTTTACAGAATTTGAGATTATATAGAGATTCATGATGGTATCCTATTAGATGTAGTCAATCTAGAGGTATCAGTTCATGCATGACGTATTCCATGTAACTCAGCTACACCATTATCATTCAAAATAGTCTCACACTCTACTACCTATGTAGGTGGATTTAAAGGTAAAATAATCCTTTTAGGAGTATCATATTCTTTATAATTGAAATGGGTAAGAAGGTTCTTTGAGGTTGTTCAGTTCCTATATTATGGGTGTTATGGGAGCATGGTCATTTATAGGATGATACATGGGAGTGTGGGGCTAACATATGTGTTCAGTGACCAAAGTTATTCTTAGATGATTCATCACCACCACTAAGGTGGAAATTTGGGGATAAATTTCAATAAGGGGAAGATTATAAGACCTCAGGTTTTACTATAAGGTACATATTTTTTTCAATTTAAATGTTTTATTTTGACCTATTTTAATTTCCATAGGGAATCACTAGAGTTTTAGGGGTGTCTACGGGTTATTCAGATCCCAAAACCAAACTTTTCAGAAAATAATGGTAGGCCTCACAGTTAGTAGAAACTATGTGGGACAGGCCACATAGTTACTCTAACCATTAAAGGCTTGGATAGAGGGGTGATGAAGGTTGCATGGTTTGAGAAAATCATTCCACCTTAGGCTCACACCAATGTGTGAGCATACTCAACTTTTGATAGATCATGAGGCATTTTTTTCATGGTTTTATAAGCCATGGGAACTAACCATGTGAGGTCCCCACTTAAGCTGTTAGGGGTGCATGATTTGACAAATAATGTACCCAAACCATGTAGACCAATAATTTTTAGGGAAATTATCATTTCTCTAATAATTGTATTTATAACATTAACCCTTTTCTCAAACTATGGTAGACAACATTAATGCGTGGTGATCTCCTCTTTGAGCACAGTTGACAGGATTTTCCATTAACTCTCCATCAGAACTCAAATTTGAACACATATAGTCTCATTGAATTCATTCTAGTATGTTCTTCAATACCACTGTGTCATTATTCATTTTTCTTCATATTGAAAGACTTCATTAGGTGCAATCTAATATTCTTTATTTCTTGGTAACTTTTCATTATTCATTTTTCTTCTGATCTGGACTGAATCAGAATTTGATACTTGATAAGTTCTCTACTATATACCTATGATAGGTGGTCTATAGAATATTATTAGGGTTTTGTATTTTATATGCATAGATGTTATTGTTCTATATTCTGGATAACTATGACGTTCCCCTTAAATTAATTTGATGAATTAGAACCTAATAAGGATGCACACTAGTTCCTTGAGATTGTTAGATGTTTTTTTATAAAAACCCTTCTTTTTATTACAGACATAATCATGATTTATTAAAAAATTCATCACTTGATACAACATATAAGATAAATAGGTCTAGTTTATTTGGGGTTAGGAACATTACATAATATATTAGAACATAAAACACACAACATATTTATTGAAAACATCCTTTACATGACCACTACATTCTCTTTTACTTATCATTCCATTGGATAACCTAATGACATGAATAAATAAAGAGTGATCTACAAATCACAGTAAGAAATAATTGATAGAATAACATGTGGAATACAATATATGTTAGACAATAGTTATATCAGTGGAGCATAAGAGAAACATGAACATAAAGGCATGATAAAGCATGATAATCATAACATGGAATTGTGGCAACAAACCTTAACATGGAATTAGCATGATCCAAGACTCATTGAACATGTAGAATGGGTAAACCTTCATTGCACATGAATTAGCATGAGCCAACACCCATTTCACATGGTGAATCCTGATGCTATATTTTACCCAATGCATTGGAGCGCTATTCGGGCGCACCCTTCTTAAACATTTCATTTCATGCATAAGTGTGCCACATGGATCAGGGAATCAATCAATATCATAAGTTATTCATCTATAATGTAAATTTGGATAAATACATGAAATTACAATTCAATATTTATATGTGTATAAAGGTGAACACCCTTGATAGAGACATGTGTATGGTATTCACTACACAAAGATCTTGGCTTGGAAAAATGCGGTGCAATTTAGGAAGCATAATAGCGTGACATAAGGATTCATGAAAATAGTTGACAAGATATAAATGGGTATCTCATCATATATTCATGAAATGGACATTAAGGGGGCAATATATATACATGTCCCAAAAAACATAATGGAATTTATATGCATAATAAAAAATAATTACTTGGATGTAAAAGTAGAGAGATAAACCCCTCAAGTAATTTTAGCATGGTAGCAGGTGTACATGGGAGGCATTAATGAGAGATAAAGGGGTCTATCATCATCCAAACATAAACAGGACAGCATGGGGGAGGTTTGAAATCATACCCCGTCATTTTTAATTGAAAAAATGGTATAACAACTTAACAAAAATTTGAAAAAAATGAGAAAGGAAGAAATCCATTAATTGGAAGTGTGATCCCAATGGCATGGGAAGGGCTTGAGAGAGGCTTCATGGGAGCTTGGGGAACCTTGGTATGATTATAAAGAGAGGAGGTTAGTGGTTGTTTGAACTCTGAAGGCTTTGAGTGATGAGGAAGTGGGAGCATTGGTGGTTTTATATAGGAAGGAGAGGGAATTCTTTATTATATAGGTTTCAGACACCTCACACTAAACTAATCAAATCCAAAAATATGGCCATGGTTTCTACCCATGGTTTTTTCCAAGGTGGAGTGGAAAAAAAATTATAAGACTAATGTAATAACTTCTTAAAATAATAGGGTTTCTTATGTGGAGGTGAGTTACACTCTCAAGGAAAAAAATTTAAAAAGACAAAATGTTATATATGTTTTTGAGGGTCCACTAATGCTTTGTAAAATAAATCAAAAAAATATAAAATAAAATTATTTTAATGATAAAACATATTTTGGACGAACATTATGTTTATATTATTTTATTACATTACTATTGGGTCATTATGATGTCATAAAACACATTATATATTTAAACAATATTTAATTGTTACCCAAAAATTCGACTATCTCAGAAAATTAAGATGAATTCACCATTTAATAATTTTAACATCCCAATTCCAAAAATAAGTTTTATTTTATATAAATAATTTTCTAAAAATGTGAATTATTAATTTTAAATATAAAACAAACATTTATCAAAAATTCATCGGTTTTGACAATAATGACTTTCAAACCTTAATTAAAATTACAATTTCATTAATAATATTATATGATCATTTATATATAATAAAAATTATTTTAATTTTAATAAAATATTATTTATTTCAAAAATCAATTAATTCATCAAAATATATTTCATAGTTGAATATTAACTAAAAATACTATTTGTGCCATAAAAACTATTTACAAAGTAAGTGTAATAAAATGAATTCACATTCCTTATACATAATTATTTACATAGCCATAGTGCTAGGGTCTTGTTACATAACCCCTTATGAAACCTGGATAAGACTGAATGGTAAGGTGTGCGATGGTGATAGACTCTTGGGGTCGCTCAGATAACATCGCTCGGGTGGTAATCTCTATTAACATCCACAAATCTCGTAGTCTGTTCCGCTCAAGCTTATCATGTTCAAGCTCTTCTTGGGATTGGTCAAGAGTAAATACCAATGACGCCACATCCTTTGTGAGCTCTGTCAAATGGGATTCGTACGGAGCACGTATACTAGATGAGGCCATCGCTTCCTTTTTCGGAGTAAATTGGATTAGTTAAATCCCTATATTTATACTAATCATGTTATCACTATTCAACAGCTATATTAGAAATGGTCAAAATTCATAATGGTATTTTAAAATCTAGAAACATAAATCCAATGAAATTTAGATTTCATATAACCATAATTAACATTTAATTATATCGCGAGGAATTTTCATTAATGAATGTTTGGGCCATTAATGTTTTCCCCAACCTAGGCCACCCATGGGGTGAATTGTTTTCTACACTTTTTCTTTACCATCTTTTGGGTGAATTTGAGCTTACCTAGTTAGAGGAATCCATTTATAATATGAATTGAATAATTTTTTTTATTAGGATGTGTATGTTGCCTACTTATCATGCTATTGACTTTGACTAAATTTTTTAAATGGACTTGTTAGATTAGTTGGATGAACTCAGGGAATGTCATGAATTTAATTGATTATTGAAATGAGATGTTGAAATGAAATGGTAGTGGATTCCTTGGTTGTTATTCCAATTGTAGAGACCTGAAGCTTGACGTACATGGACATTAAATTACTTTTGCAGAATACATAATACATAACAAAAATGACACACAAGTATCGTAATAGTTTAGTGTCTTTGGAAACTCGGAATATAAACAACTAATCGGGTTGAAAGATCTTCAACATCTCCCATAACGATCTTCCCCTTTCTGTTTCCTTACATAAAACCTTTCTTTATTTCCTGGGGAAAAGAAAACATAAAAGGGTGAGCTCAAATGCTCAGTAAGGGTAAACAAAAGAAAAATCAATCACCTCATGTTCATAAGAACATAACATTTTTGAAATCTTAACCTGCAAAAGAGAGCATAATTTCATAACATGGGATAAATCATATTAGTGAAATAGAATCCCAATAATCATAACATAAAACAAGAAACTTTTTGTCATACACACATAATCATAGAGAATCATTTCTTATTAGTCAAGACTCATTTCCAAGACTATCATAGTGGACAAAGTCCATTTCTGAACCGAGTTCACTCCTCATTTCAGTCCTGTTTCACTGAACCGGTATAACCTACCATTCCAGCCATGTCTATCTCATGAGATATAAAATCTTTACCCAATTAATTGGAGTGAGATATAGGTCCCACCCATCTCATAATGATACAATTCTTATGTGTGACAAAAAATCATAAACCATACATCATAGCATAACCCATGTAATAAAAATGGGAATCTTAAACATCAGGACTTCATAAAATAATTCATATAAGATAAAGGAATTTATAAAAATATTTCCATCACAACATAATCAAATCAATGTAATAATAGGGATAGAAACATAAACCTTTATTATCTTATATGGAAATTAATTTTGATAAAACACTTGAACTCTATTCTTGAGGAAAATATCCTTTCTACTTCAAAAACACTTTTCCTTTATTAACATGTCATACAATTCTAAACTAAAAGAAGTTGATTAAAAATTAACTTTAAAACTAGTAAAGGAAGCTTCTTGGAATTAATTTTTTAAAAATCCATTCATGTCGTATAAGTTAAAAAAAACATTCTTCTCGTACTTTTGTCGGAAAAGTCAAAAAGTACCTCGTACGAAAAACGACAAAAGATTCCTTTCATATCTTTTACTAAAAACTCACTGAATTTTAAAATTGAATATAAACTATTGTATAAGGATATAAATGTTACATATTGGGGAAACATGGATGTGGATGATAAAATACTCCCCAGTAAGTACCAAAGTATAAACAATCTCGTATAAAAATGAGATTGTGATATTTCCCTTACCTTAGGTCCGATTTGCTTCGTAAGTGTCCAAACCTCCTGTATAATGATTTAAATAATGTTATTGACTTATTCTAGAATCATACATATTGTTATTATATCATATATGGTTCACTTATGACTTTATATTACCCGTTCGTCTGTAAATTCCATGTTAAAGAGCGTTTTGGGTAAAATTGTTTCATTTGTCGTCCGTGTTTTGACTTGTAATTATTCATATGATTACTTAGATCATGATTACATAATTCCTGAATATAAAACATGGTTTATATATAATATATATTCAGAATATACATATATATAATAAATCAGTAAATGGAAAGAAATTCACCGTTCATGGAGACGGTAGTCCGTAGTTACTATTCACAATTCCCAAAAATAAAAAGTAGCTTATTAACATAATTTGGATCTACTGATTCCAAATATGGAATCCATTTTTCAAAATTCAATACACAAAAGTTTCACAAATTAAATTCAAATTAATCCCGTTGTCGAATGAAAACGGGTTTTTCTTAAAAGCAGTGCAAAAGATTGAATTGATTTATCCTACGAATTCAAGGTAGAATCAATGCTAATGACATAAATTATATTAATGGTAAAAATAGATTCTATTTATACTTTAAAACCATTCAATATTATAATTTATCCATATAAATTATTGCGATGAAAAAAGATGTTTTTAATTAAAATATAGCATGTTTTTACTATTCATCAAAATATGAAAGTTACCAGAATGATATGAAAATTTATCCAAAGTAAATATTTATTTCAGGATTCCATATAATAATTTTATTTTTTCAAATTGAACTTATTAACATATCAAAAACTAGATTTAATGTGGGTGCACCATCAATTAGGCGGCAAAACTGCATTTTTTTAAAAATACTTATTTTACACGAAAATTTTATTTCGTCCTTATACCATGTTTTAGAAAATGTGAAAGACGAATAATAATTTTATAAGATTAAAATTTTAGTTAATACTATTCATAACGGATAGTTCATAATAATATTATAATAATATATCGTTTTTTTAGTAAAACCCGGTATTGTGTACAACACACGCTATCGAGGAAGGTCGTGATTGAGTGTAATGCAAGCCAAGTCAGGGTTGCGTGCTGTGCAAGAATCCTTCGTTGTTTCGTATAATAGAATCCAACCATATTTCATTTATACATTTAATATATATATATATATACTCAATGTTGCATAGAATAACTATTATCATAATTGTGTGTAACACGATCCAAGAATAGTGTTGCGTATACTGCAAGCTAATACGGTGTTGCGTATAGCGCAAGGTAATCTTGGTGTAGAATACAACACAAGAAATTAATTAAAAGAATATTTTTCATAAAATCTCGGTGTGTTACATTCTACCCCCGTTAAAATGAATTTCACCCTCGAAATTCGTCGGGGTTATAAATGGTTTACTACATGAAAGTTTGTTTAATAGAAACCCACATTGTAAAAAGGAATACCAAAACAAATCTTTAAAAAAAAGTATGAAATATAACGGTTACCCAAATAAACTAATCACTGGGTTTCCAGATATGTGAAAATATTGATATGGAAGAGAAATCTAACCATCATGTTCTGATGGAGAGTGGTAGAGAACATTTCTATGGAAAAGCCAGCAATCACAAAGCCATAAATTTGTGACGATCTAAGGTACTATCTATTTTGTCAGATATAAGAAGACTAGGACATCATTTTTGGTTTTCAAGATCATTTCCCTAAAGTTGATGAAATTTGAATTAGATGAAATACTTTCGTTATTTTGGTATAGTCTCATCGTGGGTCATTCGTTGGAAAATTTCCACTTCATCTCTTAAAGAAATGAAGTTGAATTTGTCATTCGTGATGTGTTAGCAGATCTTGTGATAGAATGATGGGTCATTCCATCTGTCTCAAACAAAAGGTTAGAAAAGTTACCAAAAAATACATAAGTCCATTAATCATATATGGTTCCTAAAATTGACTTATACTTCATATATCATACTGCTTAATATAATAAAACTAGTTCCTACTAAACAGGGACTTCTTGTAGGCCAGTGGTTGGCGATAAAGTCTAGTTGCAGTTCAGTTGTGGGTTCGATTCCCATAGCCTTGTCCGGCGCGATGGGTTGTCGCTCGTCCTGTAGGTTGTCATTTTTATAAAGCTATATTACTATAACATCCCATCAACAATATCAAAAAATGGTTTATCCTTAAACAATACTAACTTATGTCCAACATAATCCATTCCAATCTTTAGGTTTATCCATAATACTGCAGTCCACTCTTATAATATAGTGAAAAAGATTACCAGATATTTAATACCATCGTTGATCCCCATATATCATAAGATATGTCTTGTTGGTCACATTCCAAACATTCGAAGGCCTTAATCATGTATTCTCTTGAAAAATGAATACCCATTGAACCATAGTGAAAACATGAATGGAGTTAAAAGTTAACACTTTCCACATACCAAAATTCTCAAAATTCTATATACTCAAACCGTGATATCACTTAGTCCTTATATCAATCATGAGCTCATGAATACTATCAAACATATTAGATTCTCTTTATCCTTTCATTTTGTGCATATCATCTGCTTTCCAAAAATATTTCAATCACTTTTCATGGTTACCGATGCCATAAAATTATTGAAAACCACAATAGACCAAAACATAAATATTCCAATATTCCACGATACTATATACAACATTATACTGGAATCCCATTACATAAACACTTAATCATTCCACCACATCGTTGTCATATTCAACATCGCCAATGGTGATCGCATGTGACTTCCCTTTGTCCTTTGCCTTAAGTGGTTGATCATGTCGTTTATCACTAACCCTTGGATTAGGGAATTTATTAGCATAATGCCCCATTTCCTTGCACTTGAAGCATTGATGTGTTGGTGGTATGTTCTCTGTAGTCATTTCTTTATACACATCATTAGAAACCCCTTTTCCATTACTTCGACACTCAGCTGCTCGATGACTTTCTTTTCCACACTTAAAACATTTTCTAGTCCCTTTAAGACAATCTCCACCATGCTTCTTTCCACACTTTGAGCATAAGGAAATATTCATCTTCTTTTCACCATTATTCTGAGATTTCTCCTTGAACTCCATCTTTCGTTTCTTGTGAAAACTATGAGATGGATAAGTAACACCAACTTCCATTTCTACATTGATAGCACAACACACAATTTCTTTATAGCTACTGATGTCTCTTATAGCTAATGTCCTTCGAAGATTTGGTTTTATGACACTGAAGAATCGATCAACTTTACTTTCAGGTTGGATGATAAATCCAGATGCATACCTTGGAAGCCTTGTAAAATTCGCTTCGTATATACCAACAGATTCATCACCCTTTTGCTTTAGTTCAAGAAACTCCTTCTCCATCTTTGTTCGAAGAATACGAGGGAAGTACTTATTGAAAAATAAGTTCTTGAACTCGTTCCATTCCATGGAATCAATTTCATCTCTTGGCCTCGTATGCTTGATAAGATTCCACCATTGATCAGCATCACCTTCCAAACGATAAACTACTACGATGACTTTATCATGTTTAGAACATTGAAGAACTGAAAATATCTTTTCAGTAGTACTGATCCATTGTTCATCAACAAGTGGATCAGAAGACCCACTGAATGAAGATGGGCGTTGCCTCATGAAGGACTCAATAGAATATTGTTCACTTCTCTGCTCATTTGGAAGTCCAGAATGATTCATATCTTGTGTAAGTATAGCAATAAGATTTTTCACTCCATCTCCCATAACATTTTTTTGTTCATGAGGAAAATTATTGCATTGTCCATTGCATTGATCAACACGGTTCCTTCGGGTTCCAGCCATCGTCTAAAACCCAAAAAGAATAGTGTGAGAGGCAAAAATCATGCTAGGGAAAACAAAATAATAAAGGGGGATTACCTTCAATATCTAATATCTTAGGTTTAATTCTATGATCGTTAGAGTAATTCTAGGACTATAACCTATACGTATAATTAACCTTAGGGACATCCCTAGATATACCTTAGAAATATCTCTAGGGATCTCACTAAAGTTCTTGCATCCTAGTTTCCAAAGGCTGGCTAAACCTCCCTCTGATACCAAATATAGAGACCCGAAGCTTGACATACATGGACATTACATTACTTTTGTGGAATACATAATACATACCAAAAAAGACACACAAGGATCGTAATAGTTTAATGTCTTTGGAAACTCGGAATATAAACAACTAATCCTGTTGAAAGATCTTCAACATCTCCCCTAAAGATATTCCCCTTTTTGTTTCCTTACCTAAAACCATTCTTTATTTCCCGGGGAAAAGAAAACATAAAATGGTTAGCTCAAATGCTCAGTAAGGGTAATCAAAAGAAAAATCAATCACCTCATGATCATAATAACAAAACATTTTGGAAATATTAACCTGCAAAAGTGAGCATAATTTCATAACATGGGATAAATCATAGTAGTGAAATGGAATCCCAATAATCATAACATAAAATAAGAAACTTTTTGGCATACACACATTATCATAGAGAATCATTTCTTATTAGTCAAGACTCATTGCCAAGACTATCTTAGTGGACAAATTCTATTTCTGAACCGAGTTCACTCCTCGTTTCAGTCCTGTTTCACTGAACTGGTATAACCTACCATTCCAGCCATGTCTATCTCATTAGATATAAAATCTTTACCCAATGCATTGGAGGGAGATATAGGTCCCACCCATCTCATAATGATACAATTCTTATTTGTTCCACAAAATCATAAACCATACATCATAGCATAACCCATGTAATAAAAATTGGAATCTTAAACATCAGGACATCATAAAAAATTCATATAAGATAAAGGAATTTATAAAAATAATTTCATCACAACATAATAAAATCAATGTAATAAAAGGGATAGAAACATATCCCTTTATTATGTTATATGTAAAATAATTTTGATAAAACACTAGAACTCCATTCTTGAGGAAAATATCCTTTCTACTTCAAAAACACTTTTCCTTTCTTAACATGTCATACAATTCTAAACTAAAAGAAGTTGATTAAAAATAAACGTGAAAACTTGTCAAGGAAGCTTCTTGGAAATAATGTTTTAAAAATCCATTCATGCAGTATAAGTTAAAAAAACAATATTCTCGTACTTTTGTCGGAAAAGTCAAAAAGTACCTCATACGAAAAACGACAAAATATTCCTTTCATGTCTTTTACTAAAAACTCACCGAAGGGTAAAATTGGATATAAACTATTGTAGAAGGATATAAATTATACATATTGGGGAAACATGGATGTGGATGATAAAATACACCCCAGTAAATACCAAAGTATAAACAATCTCGGATAAAAATGAGATTGTGATATTTCCCTTACCTTAGGTCCGATTTGCTTCGTGAGTGTCCAAACCTCCTGTATAATGATTTAAATAATGTTATTGACTTATTCCAGAATCATACGTATTGTTATGATATCATATATGGTTCACTTATGACTTTATATTAACCGTTCTTTTGTAAATTCCATGTTAAAGAGTGTTTTTGGTAAAATTGTTTCATTTGTCATCTGTGTTTTGACTTGTAATTATTTATATGATTACTTAGATCATGATTACATAATTCCAGAATATAAAACATTGTTTATATATAATATATATTCCGAATATACATATATATAATAAATCAGTAAATGGAAAGAAATACACCGTTCATGGAGACGGTAGGCCGTACGTACGCATGAACGTTGTTTTCGTTTCCATATTGAGTTGAATGGAATTAAGTAGATGACATACATATATATACAAATAAATCAAGTATAATTATTATGTCATATATTTCATGATTATTTATTATATATACTTTATAATCATTCATGAATGGTTAAAGTGGAGAATGAATCTCATCGTGTCGTGGAGACGGTAGTCCGTACGTACGCACGAGCGATGATATCATTCTCATGATCGTGGGACTGTATTGGAGTGTATGTATACTATTTTAGAATCAATATAAATTTAATGTAATCATATATAGTTATTATTTACACCATTATATCCATCCAAGTAAGGTGTTGGTGGAAAATAGATTTCACCACGGCGTGGAGACGGTATTCCGTACGTACGCACGCGTGGTGATTTCATTTTCCGTAGGATGGATAGATGGTGAAATAGGGTTGTTTAATACTTATAATAACATATAATTATATGTGTGATACTGATTTTATTACTTCATAACAAAACAACTAAAGAAGAAGAAGCGGAAGAATAAATAAAGATGAAAGAATCGGTAACGGACATTACCTCTTCTTTGAAGCGCTTCTTTTAGACCTCGTTTTAGGGCACTAAAATTGGTCTTTGAAGAAGACCAGGACCTCTATGATGTCTCTAGGTAAGTGGAGAGAAGAAATTGTCAGGGTTTTGTCGAGCTTGAAGGCTCAATGTGGTGTGAGGAAGAGAGGGAGGAAGTGCTCTTTTATAAGGGAGGAGAGGGGCACCTTTGGAATAACAAAAAATATTATTTTATTATAAAGTCAAATTCGATTATTAATAGCTCCAAATTGAGGTATTTCGAAGCTAAGGTGTGGATGGGTCTAAATCCTATCATCCAATATAATTTAGACAAGTTTAGTTATCAATTGTAACCTTATCATTTAGATAAACTTTAAGTTAGATAATTTAACTTTTACCGTGTTTTCTTGTTTTCTTATACTATAAAGTTAATAAACATTATATATCAAGCCAAAAGAACCCCAAGTTGTTTATTATTAATATATATAACCATATATAAGTCATTTGGACTAACCTTTGATTTTTTGGAATATAATAACAATTAATAATATAATATTTGTTTTAAAAACTATTTTATGTCAATTTTGACACAATTTAGTAATTGATTTTTTTGAAACTCATAACAGATTGATTAGTTAGAACAAAGTTAATTAAATCAATAATAACATGTAATATTAACATATAAAATTAGTTTAATTCATAAAAAGTCTTAAATTACATTTATTTGGGTATTTATAACATCAATTATGTCAATATTTCATTAATAAGACAATTTCTGCATCATCATTGTGTCATAATAAATGATAATTATTTAATCCCTAAAAATTCTAAATAAATTTCTATGATGTAAATAATTGTATTAGATTTCTGTAAACTATTCAGGTTTGATGTTTCATGAAGTGTATCACTAAATTAAAATTATTATACTTATAAGATTTAAGAAAGTGATAGGTTGTCACATTCTTTGGTTTTAATAATAATTAAATTATTTTCATGGAAAAAAGTCCATTAAATGAATCTAATCCGACCCTTAGGTGATATGGGTCGACTTTTAGTCATCCAATAGGATTTTGACATGTGTTAGGATAATTTTATAATATTATATTTACCCTTAATTACCGGATTTACCTTTAATTATGGTAAATAAAATTTACCGTAGTTACTATTCATAATTCCCAAAAATAAAAAGTAGCTTATTAACATAATTTGGATCAACTGATTCCAAATATGGAGTCCATTTTTCCAAATTCAATACATTAAAGTTGCAGAAATTATATTAAAATTAATCCTGTTGTAGAAAGAAAACGGGTTTTTCTTTAAAACATTGCAAAAGATTGAATTGATTTATCCTACGAATTCAAGGTAGAATCAATGCTAATGACATAAATTATATTAAATGGTAAAAATATATTCTATTTATACTTTAAAACCATTCAATATTATAATTTAACCATATAAATTATTGCGATGAAAAAACTTGTTTTTAATTAAAATATAGCATGTTTTTACTATTCATCAAAATATGAAAGTTACCAGAATGATATGAAAATTTATCCAAAGTAAATTTTTATTTAATGATTCCAAATAATAATTTTATTTTGTCAAAGTGAACATATAAACATGTCAAAAACTAGATTTAATGTGGGTGCGCCATCAATAAGGCGGCAAAACTGCATTTTTTGAAAAATACTTATTTTACCCGAAATTTTTATTTTGTTCTTATACCATGTTTTAGAAAATGTGAAAGACGAAAAATAATGTTATAAGATTCACAATTTAGTTAATACTATTCATAATGGCTAGTTCATAATAATATTATAATAATATATCGTTGTTTAGTAAAACCCGGTATTGCGTACAACACACGCTATCGAGGAAGGTCGCGATTGCGTGTAATGCAAGCCAAGTCAGGGTTGCGTGCTGTGCAAGAATCCTTCAGTGTTTCGTATAACAGAATCCAAACATATTTCATTTATAAATTGAATATGTATATATATATATACTCATTGTTGCGTAGAATAACTATTATCAAAATTGTGTGTAACACGATCCAAGAATAGTGTTGTGTATACTGTAAGCTAATACGGTGTTGCGTATTGCGCATGGTAATCTTGGTGTAGCGTAAAACACAAGACATTAATTTAAAGAATATTTTTCATAAAATCTCGGGGTGTTACACCATGGATCCTGATTCCATTAGATTCCATTGATGTTTCTCCCATGGATCTTATTTACGATGATTGGTTCCTTAGACCTATTTCTTCCTTGGGTATTGATTTTGTAGGATTCCTTGGGCTACTACCCCTTGGATTCAACATTCTTGGACTCTCTGTGGACATGTTATGTTGACATGCTCCATAGATATCACCTAGGTCTTTTTCAAGTTTCTATCAGGATTCTCCTAGGACTCAATGAGGATAACTTCGTCTTCTATACCTTGGATCTGACCCTTCATGGTCTGAAACTTTTCAATACATGGTTAGGATATTATATATTAATCTAATTATATAGAAAGGTTGTGATTAATTTTAGTCTAGATTATACGGTGTGGCTATGACGGATGTTTTTTCTATGCTTATCGATAGGCCCGGTATGGGTATTTGACTATGTTGGGTATACTGGATAGTATCACTTGTTTGTTTCAATTTTACAGCTATCCTTGAATGAGATCTAGACTATTTTTTTAGGGTGGCTTGTTTTTATTTATATTATAACATTATGGTGATCACTTTTTCCATGGGAATTTCACTTGTATTATTGTTATACATGTTTTCTACATTTCACGTTGCTTTAGCTTGTATTGAACAAGTTTTTTTTATCGACACCATTTATGGTGGCTTACTAAGTGTTATCTCACACACTATTCAGAACATAATTGGGTACCCAAACATAATTCATGGATATGAGTATGGATCAGAGAAATATCCTATAGTATGATACTTAATTTGTACTGCGCTTAGGAGCAAGGTAGCACAATACTTAGTTGAGGATCATGATTCTTGATGGGGTAGTTCCTTTTATTATTTTTGGTATTTTGATACATGTATTATACTTGATTATTGTATACCCATTTTCCGTATTTATAGATACAAGAAATGACATGCCATTATATATATGATATTACTTCTTGAATTGTTTAATTATTCTTATCTTTTTTATTTACCTTCTATCAGATCGATTTACTGCTTCCGCTATTGAATTATATGTTTACTTCTATAATTCTACACCTTTACATATAGGAATAGTCTACCCATGAACACACTGTAGGCCCTCACTTGTAGTCAGCTGCCTATGCAATTCATGTAGATTTACATGAGCTCTCATCACCCACTAGCTCAAGTCAGCGTTTAGTGGCATCCGATTCGGGATGTTACGGGGACCATTACGATCCACCATGAGAGGTGGTGGTGGGAATCTTAACCCAATCCCACCTCAAACAAGAGGGATCCCTAGTGTAATAACCCAGTACTGATAAGTCTATTATTCTGGAGAGTTTGTAGTATGGTGTGGCAGCGGGTAGTTCTCTAGTGAGGATAGGGAGGGTGTTAAATTCCCTTTTCCAAATTTAGAAATTGTATTTTAATTTTCTATTAAATTTTTTTTGAGTTTATCATCATTAGGAATATTATTTATCATTTGATTTCTTCATATTATAGGGCCTCTATCTAGGATTATGTTTTTGTTAGGCATTCCATGTTGGGTTTTGGGGCATGGTGTGATTTGATGGATTTTCCCTTGGGCTAACCCTATGTGTAATAATAGTTGTTGATACGATTTTATCAGGAATATTTGGAGTGTGGGATTTTTTCTTTCTATTTTCCTTGTGATCTAAATTGTATTCTTACATACCATTCCTTTATCAACGCATGTCACATATTTTTACTGATTTTTTCCTCTATTGTGAAATTCATGATCCTTACTTTCACGCTCCTTCGTCCAACTTTCTACCTCTCTAGTTTCACTTGGAGATCTATCCACCTCAAATTTATTCATCTGGTCACATCACTTCATATGGTGTACACTAAAGATACTCTGAAAATAGATATCTATTTGGTTTCTTTATCTTCGATTCAAAAAGTATAATTCAAGAGATAACTATAATATCTATTGTTCTTCTTCCTTACCTACATTGCCCATGTTCTAGTCTTCATCTCTCATAGAGAGATCGACACATGCATGCTCTGTTTGGACCATCTTTTCTTTATGATTTACAGCCAGGAATGTACCTAGTTATCCTTTAGAATATTGGGATCAACCCTTATGATATAGTTCTTTTTCTATTTTTAAATCATGTTGTATTTTATTTCTTAATTTATACTCCATATGTGTGGTTTGTGTGTGTGAGTCTGTCCTTCTTAGAGGTGAATGCTACCATCCTCATATTGGGTATCTTATGAGTCATGGAGTGGTAATGACATCATGAAAGGATAGTTTCTTTTTTCTTTATGAGTTTATATATTCATATTATCCTCTATTGTATATACTTTCATTGGTTTTGAGTAATAATTTTTTGTGGTGGTCTTCTTTTTTGTGGTGTAAGAAAAAACTGGTCTGAACCTCACAAATTTTATGTGTTCTTTAAAATTGAACATTTCTTTTTGTTGTATGATTTTTAACATTACCATTCCACTTTTTTTTCTAATTCTTCTTTTTAAACCATTATTGTTTCTAGATCTTAGTTTTAATTTTTTTCATTGATTTTGATTTGGGTATTTGAACTGAACCCGTCCACGCACCCACCAATTGTTATCATAACCTTTATTTTTATTTAACAATGTCTTATGTTAAGTCATAAATTGAGAAGTCCAGTGGAGAAAAAGTTTTAAACCATCATAGAGAAAGGATGGGGGAACATATTCTCCACAATGGACTTTTAGACTCTCTCTTAGGTCGTAAGAATCCTCTATTCATTGTCACCACTGATCGAAACTCGTTTACAACCTATGTTGATGGTGACCCTAATATTTTTGAGAAATCTCATTGTATAATATTATTATCCTTATCTGACAAGGTATTATGGGATGTTGTGGAAGAGATTACTTATAAGGATATATGGATTAAAAATGATCATTTGTATATGTATAAGTCTCTTATTGATAATTTTTATAAAGAAATGTGACTTTATACATTAAAGAAGAACCTCTGTTCTTCAGTTCACATTTAACATGATGATTTTAATAATGTTTTTCTGGATTCAGATAATATAGATGATGATATTAATGATGAAGATATGTGAATTATTTTTTTGAATTCCCATGATGATTATTTTAATTATTTAAAGGATTATATGATGAATATAATAGAATCAATCACCTCGGAAGTTGTTAAATCGGTTGTGTTGTCCTAATAACTTCAAACACATGGTTTCGAGGATGAATTTAGTGGAGGGAAATTTAAGACTCAATTTATACATGTTAAGGGTCAAATGAAAAATAATAATAAATAAAAGAAGGATAAGAAAAAGTTTAAGAAATTATGGGGTTTTTTCTATATAACTACCATATTAAAAGATAATATCCCGATTTTATAAATAAGGATGTTATTGAACAAACCAATATTGTATTCCCTTGTCTTGATTCTATGGAATATCTTTAGTTTGGTTTAACATCCATTAATCTATAAATAGGTGTAGATTCAATTTTTTGTTTTTTATTCACTCGTAATACTAGCTCTACTATATTTTTAGGGTCCATCGATGGAAGGGGTATATTTAGGATGATCTATATTGTTCGATATTTTGTTGATATCGTTCCACTATAAAATTCATAGTTTTGGTTGTAGTGTGTTTCTAATTCCATTTTCTATTTTCTTTATTTTACGAAATGATAGGTTTTTATTGTCATAGTATTTTACCTCTCAGGAAGGTTGTGTGTTTTCAAAGATCCGAATGTTTGGGATTTATTGGTTTTGAGAAATAATCTAGAAATGGTTGGTAATCTATGTTGTTTAATACTATTTATTAGTTAGTTTTATTTTTTATAACGATTTCGTTGTATAATAGAAGTATAAGTGTAGGTACAGGTAGGTCGTGTTCCATAGTGGACCACACTAAGAGTGTTTATGCTGGGAGGATATTGTATTATTAGGTTTATTTTTTTCCGAACCTATTGGTAGGCTATAAAATCCTTGCACAAACACCATTTAATTTTTTTTAATTTTTAAATGGTGGTTATTTTTTTATGTTCTGGTTCTCAAATTAAAAAATTATGTTGGAATATTCCATGAAAATTTCTTTGAGTTTATTATTATTCTGATAATTATTTCTTATTTTATGGTTTCCAATTATTGGGACTCTGTGTTGACTTATGGATCTAATGGGAATCTTGCGTTGGGAATTGGGGAATGGGATGGTTTGCTAGAAAGGCCCTCGGGTTCACCCTAGGTGTACTGTAGGCCATTTATTTCCCTTTTTGGGTATCTCTAGAGTGTGGGTTTTGTGATTTCGGTTTTCCTAGATATCTACTCTATCTTCCAGCAACCCATTACTCACCTTCCACATGTCTAAGATTTAGTGTGATATGTTTCTCTATTCTGATCATTATGATCCTTTATTGCATGATCCTCCTTCCACCTATCTACCTCGACTATTGATCCTAACATGTCATCGGCCTCACATTTATCCTTGTAATCACATATCTTCATTTGGTGTGTTCTCTAAATCCTTAGAAATTATAGATCTGTTGTTTTCCTTTGGATTCTGTTCAGATATTATATTTTAAGGGAGAACGAGAATATATGATGTTCCTCTTTCATGCATTCACTGAGGGGTTTATTATGATCATAACTCCCCATATGCAGAGGAAGACAACCAAAACACTGAAAGATCTGTCTTTAAGAATCAATGGATAAATATATCTATAAAATAGAGTACATGGAAATCATAAACAATAATTATATTCTTCTTCATCGATGAAGGAGAATTTTTGTTGAAGATCATGAAGTAGTGAACAAAAGAACCCAGGCTATGAGGGGGGGGGGGTACATTTGACAATGGGTCCACAGTTTCATTACAATGTTACCCAAATGATGAAGGGGTGACAATGAATTCATCTTAGATGATTAATAGTAGTATGAGAGGATGATAGAATTTAGTGTATTTATAATAATTTGATATACTCAACATGAGGGATCACATCATTTTATATAGACATCCATGATGCATTTCAATTAATGAAAAACACCAACCATATTTATTAATCTAAATACATTTATTCCCATTGATATTAATTCATTGAATCCTATTATAAGAATATGAATTCCATTTAATACCTTCATAATGGATTGAAAATAAAAATGATTTTGAAAAATAAATATATGCATTATATATATATATATATATATATTAAGGCATGTATTTAATACATGCATAATAATACCGTCATCAAATGTAGATTATTAAATACACACACACACACACAGATATATATAATATGACATATTATAAATATATTTTAGTTCATATTCAGAAATATCCCACTTTAACTAAACTCCCTTAAGGACTTCATGCATAATTTTCCAACTCTTTGTTAATCCATCCAAACTATTTTGGTTATGATTTTTTTATAAAACTCTCTTCATTTTAAACAAAAATCAATGTCTAAAATTTTATCCTTATCCAAAGTTCAAACTGTGTGACCCTATGGGCCTTATTAGCGTTGAAAAAAACTACGAAATATTAATTTCATATATGTAAGTAAAGAGAGGACTCTATTAAAACATTAGTGATAGTCATGGTACTAAGAGGTCTAATGTGATATTCATCAAACATACTTATATCTATATATGAAAATTTCTTCCACATGTTGTATCATATACATTCTAGGTATCTTATGCGATTCCTTTTTCCATGACGTTGAGTTACCACTAGACATTGAACTTGTCAATCTAGTATAGGCCTCTCATCAATTTCTTGGTTCCCTAAAAAATAATGAATAAGTGGATGAATACATCACATATCATACATTTATCTAATAATCACAAAAATTGTAACTTACCCATGTATATGAGAACATAATGTTTGAAAATACTAAGCATATCCATGAATTTTATTAGTCTATTAAAATCCTGGTATATATGTTTTTTTCTTTTCATAATTGTGGAAAAATCCAATCATGGATTCACTCCAACTGATGATGTGATCATTAACATACCCAAACACCCCCATATTATCTAAGTTTATAAGTTGACTTGAGTAAGTATTTTATGAATTTATAATAGTTCTCAAGCTAAGTATCTCTCCAAACACATGTAATAAATACTGATAATAAGAATAGACCCCTAAGTATATCCACAACCATGTGACATTCCATGAGATATACTTTAGATGATCATTCCAATTAATAAATCTATACTTATTAAATTATGAATATATTATTCAATATCTTATATGAAACACTTTATAATGGATATAAAATTCTATTCAAGATACCATTATATATCATCACATCCCATTATAAACTATAATGATCATTGGTTAGTGACAACTCAAAGATTGTACTTTGAGGGGATATTTATCATTCACCCATTCATGTAAAATAAATTTCAGTACACGTGAATGAATGATAAAGGGATATATCCTATTTTATAATAACATGATATGTTTATAACCATTATAACCAATCACTTAATAGAATCTACATGACCCTCATGTGGTTTATACAGTATTGGATTTTGAACATTACATCCAAATGTAATTCTTATCACATCACTATATGACCATCTGAAAAAATAATCCCACTGACCTCTTGATAAGTAAAATTTATGAAAAATTATAGTTTGAATAATGGTGAGACTTATGAATCATATTCCTTATGTTAATCTTTATGAACATATATTAGAAAACCTAAACATCATAACAACAAATATTATAATTTTTTCTTGTTGTCTACTTAGAACTATTTCTAAGTACATCCTAATCATCCTAGGAAACCTTTCCATCAAACCATTATCTTTGAAATATTATATAAATAATGTATCTATTTACATTATCAGTATAAAATCACAACATAAAATATTTTAGGATAAAGTGATATCAAATTTGATATGATAAATAATGTAATTTTTTATATGTTTCTTTTCCTCTATACCGTAAACTCTTTTAGGATAAATTGATAATACTTTATTTTGGTAACTAATAAAACTCATTACAATTTTCATTACAAATATAACCTAAATAATTTTTGGATATAAAGTATAATACTGTGAGTATTAACTGGTATAATCCATTATAGAATAATTATGTTCACTTTCAATGTTAACTAAATATAACTCTTTACATTTTTCATTACCATTATACCCTAAAATCTTTTAGTATATCAAGTTATGTTCACTTTCTCACAGTAACTAATGTAACTATTTAAAATATTTATTTCAATCATATTATAAAACTTAATTTAGGATATCAAGTGTAATTCACTTTCATATCATAACTGAATATAATAATTTATATTTTTTACGGTCATATACCATAAATATTTTTGGACATTTAGTGAATAATAATTATAATATTATACTGGTATAATCCTTTTGTCAATAATAGCATTCACTATCTCAATGTAACTAATTATAACTATTTAAATTTCTCTTTATGATGACATACCCAAAATCATTAGGATACTAATAGAAGAATCACTCAAACTCAGATTGGAATAATATTTTATTTGTTTACTTTGAATTTAAATACTCTCACCAGCCTCTTAGACTTCGTATTCTCTTCAGAATACATTTATAAGATTAAACTCAAACTAAATTTTGTTTTAGGAAATAATATTTTTCCCTTTTAGTAGTAATATTGAACAAATAAACTATTGATAACATATCATATATGGTATTCTATGTGTTCATAACATTCTTACTTAAAAGAATACTTTATTAAAATATTTCACCAATGGGTAGTGGGAACAACTTCCCACATATTTAATAAATATAGTGTTTATCATGGATAAACACTTTATTCAAATCATCTTCTCAAAAAAATTTCTAGAATCTAATGAATCATAAAATATGTGTATACATGTAATTATCTCATAAAAAATATTTATTATCTAATATCCTCTTATCATATAAGATAAGTGAGATGAAGATACACATTATTTACTTAGATTCAATTTATCTTGAAATAATCATTTACATTAAAATTATCAATGTTTTAAGTATTTAATTCATCTCATGAATATAAGATACAAGATAGATCAATTATTTCTTGGATTTTGAACTCATGTATATGAACAAAACATCGTAAAATATCTATTCAATGTCACATGCCCTTAAAAATAGAAGAATTCATTTCGGTAACATCTTTACTGGATATTAACATTCAATGGAGTTTCACATACTCCTTTACATATATATTTGATAATCCAATCTTATTGAACTATTACTATTTATTTCCTAATAGCCCTAAGTTTTAATGACCTTGATATGCTTCTTGGAAAAAAATTTGGAACTTTGAAACAACTCTTCTTCTTTGGGTTCAAAATATTAATAACTTTTAATATATATGTATATATAGTTAAATAAAAAAAACATCATCTTCTGAGTTTATCCATTATAAGAACATTGAGAACGTCTGGTAATCCTTTTTCATTTAATTCAATCATATTGTCAGAACATTTTCAGTATGAGAACAGTATAATTTATCCAACCAAAACAAGATATTTTAGTCTCCATTTTATATCATGTAATATAATTAAGCTAAACATAAACCATGTGTAAAAAATATTCATGTCATTTAATGTAAAAATCCATTGTTTATGTGATCTTATGAAGAGATAAATAATATATTTTACATATCCTATGATCATTTTCTCCTTACTTGAAGTGTCCAAGTAATCCATGCACCAACTTCTTTTCTCTGTTACTTTAAAACAAATTCAATTATTCAATTATTTTCATTTTTCTATACTTTTAAATATTTACAACACTTTGAAAAAAATATAGTAGATATATATCATATATTTATTATACTATTTGAATTGATTTCTATAAAAAAATATTCTTTCATGAAACCTTTAGTCTCAACAATAATTAATATATTCAATCATATTGAATATCATTTAATGTACCGAAACATTTGATTATAAGAGTTTAAAATCATTAATGTACCCAATCATATTGAGTACATATTTGGAGACTAATATTACTTTTTTGATTTAGCATGTTATACTTTTGAAACCATAAATGTGTTGAGTCAAAAGTTTCTTTTTGACTTTTTTATTCATTTTTCGTTGGAAACCACAAACTCTTTCTTAAATAAACAATCAACTATTTATTTCATGTCCAAAGTTTTTTAATTTATTTAAAGAAGAAATACTTTTCTACCATAATTATAATTCATTTCAAAGTATTTATGTATCCAAATATACATTACTCATCACAAATATCATAATGTACATAGATCTGATCCTGATCAGATTCGTCTTTATCAAATCAGATTTGAAGTCATTCAATTTTCATATTCATACTGAAAAAAATTAGATATGACATCAGAACTGGTATTATCATATTCATACTCATAAAAATAATCATAATAACATACTGTGAGAAGATCAATCAAATTGACTAAAGTTTAAATTCTGAATATGTAAAAACATATTCTATTATAATGGAATATATTTCACACTATAAATGATGTAATTCAAAACAATGTCATGAATTCTATTACAATATGTGTAAATAAATATTATTTCATGCATTCAGTTATAATATGACCGTTTGAGTTCCATGTTTTCTATTCCTTGTGAAAATATCATAGAAAATATGACCATTGGAGATTAAGATGTTTGTTGGAAGGCTTTCATAAAAATAATAAGTCATTTGAAAATTACATAAGTATATGTAGACTCACATAGAGATACTCAGCTAATGTTTCTACTATTTGAGATCTCAAAAGTTTTCAAGACTGGACTTCTTGTTCTTATACTTGTAATCTTTTTTTTTCACTTTGCTTTGTCCGACTTATAGTGGGAATTAGATCGAAGAATTTTTATGATAGGAAGACAGAGGTATAGATCATGGCGTTGATCGAGGGCGTTTAGGAATAGAATGATATAATATAATCATCGTATTGAAGGCTGTTTAGGATAGGAAGATGGAACAAATCTAATAATCATATCACGAAATTGAGGGGATAACAAGATATAACAATCACCATATTTAGGTATTTCTCTAGTAAGGTAAATATTGACTTTATTGTAAGTATAAAACAAAGTACATTTATCATAGGTTATTGGATATCCTTCTCTTTGGGTTTAAATTGAAATATTCATTTGTATTACTTGATTTATTTTATGTATTTTAGTTTTTCTACATATAATAAAAAAGTTAATCTTTTTATTTTCATCATTCTGTTTGTATTTTTTATCATAATATCCTTAATTACAATACAATTGTTTTAATCTATATTTCTTTGTAAATATGATTTACTCTAAGTTGGATTCTATAATCTTTAAGATAGAATCATTGTTTTTGTTATACTCTGATTTATCATAACCATGATGATTATGATACTTTTGTGAACACTTTGATAAAATGTTTTCATTTGTGAATACAATTAAACTTTAATTACATTTACCAATACTTATTGAAAATAATTCAATATGTTTTAAAGATAGAATTTCATTTGCGACCTATGGACATACATTTCACAATCTACCTGATTAAAATATTCCTTTTATCATGCCCAAGGGCTAAGTCCAATTATCATTTAAATACTAAAGAGTTGTTGTAAATATGATTTGTTTACCCTTTTTAAACTAACCATATTTTATGGTTACAAACTAATGTTATAAACATAAAATTCACCCCCTATTGTATTTAGACATTTACATATACATTTCAATCCAACAATTAGTATCATATCCAATTCTATGTTCTACTGATACTTATATTTGGTATCAAAGGAGGATTCCATTTTTAATACTTACTAAATTTTATATATTTTCTTTTGATAGTTAGTTATAATCATTTTTTATAATTACCTACTAAACTAATGTGTATTGTGGAATATAATTTTTGAATCTATTTTAAAGTTGGAAGGAATCAATGTTGGTTCAATAGATTACCTCAATCCAAATAGATCACCTATATTTGATATAGCTGATTATGAATATTGGAGAGATAGAATGAATAAATTCATTAATCATACTGGAGTGGAAATTTTGTTATGTTAACTAGATATTACATGATTCTAGACAAGGAAGCGACTCCTTTCACTAATCAATAAAATCATGAGTATAAATTTAATTATAGAGTTAGAAATACATTATTATGTTCTTGGACCAAATGTATTTATAGTCTGATTTCGTCTTGTGAATCTGCCAATAGTATCTGAAAAAACTATAGATTACAAATTTTGGAACCTCAAAGTTGGGTGAAACTAAATGATAAAGACCTAGAACTAATTATCAGTCTTTTTAATTTCCTTTTGGTTAACCCATTTAAAAGTTACAACAAAGGTTTATGACAATAGTGAATAGTTTAAAATCTATGGGGGATAAAGGATGATAAGATTAAATAAATATTGAAAATATAATTGATTACATTCCCAATGAGTAGGAATAAAAGAATTAAGATGTTGATGAATTAAGGAAATTTAAAAATCTCACTATTGATGATTTATTTGGAACCCATTTTCACTATGAGTGTATGTTGAAAAAATTTGCATAAAAATAAAAGAAATATAATTGTGGAGTTTATTTTACTACTACTAGAAATCTAATGAAATCTCAATCTTCTGATAAATATGTTAAGTCAATGATGAAAATTAAAATTATTTTCCAATCCTATTCAAGTGATTGAGAACATTCTAGAAATTAATTATCTAATATTAATTGAAGGATGAACAAGATTGTTGGTAAAAATAATTTTTGGCATCATTACCTAGAAATTAACAAGGATAGAAATGAAAAGAGAGATTCTTAAGTTACATTTTTTGAATGAAAGAGAGCTAGACATATTCAACCAAACTATCCCAAGTTAATGAGAGAAGACAGAAATGACAGGCATTCTGATAGAAATCAGAATAATTGTTATAAGTACAAAAGTAATAAATTTATTAAATCTCATGACAAATGGAGTGCTAGTGAAGTTGATTCCTCAGACAATACATTAGACAATGAAATTTCTAATCAATGTAATATTATTCTTCTTGTTAAATTACATTTTAAAAATCGATGCTTTATGGCCAAGGTACACAAAAATGGTTCTTTAACCAAAATATAATTAAATTAATATTATCATGATTAGAATATTTCTATATCTTTAGATGATGAATACACCTCATATTATGATAATAATAGTTAACCTTCTTATAAAGAAGTTTCTCGCTTCATAAAACATATCAAAAATGAAAATAGTAAGATATGTTAAATAAACATGATAATGTAAATGAAAAACTTAAAAAATATAATTCATATATGGATTTTTAGAAAATAAAATATATAATCAATTAAAATTTCTTGATAAATCCAATTTTGGAAGAATTATTTATTATAAATATGTGGAAATTTTAATTTGTCAAAAAGATAGTTTGAAAACTAGTTTTTAGAAAATAAATTCCAAAACTAATACCTAAGTGGATAAGAATTTAGTTTTAAAACTAAAATATGAAATTTCAACATTGACGAAAGATTTATCAGACTTCACTACTAGTAAATATTGTTTTTCAAAAATGTATAAGCAACCACATGCACATTGTACTAGTTTAGGAATGGGGTATACTCATAGAAAACTAGTTTTTAGAAAAAAAATTATTTATTCATAAAACCCCATTTTGTACAAAATGACAAAGTGAAGGTCATGGGAAAAATAAGTGTTATTTAAATAAAATTCCATCCTTATTTTTCAAAAAATACCTTTTTTCAAAATAGATGTTGATTCATAAAATCTTGTTTTCTAACGATTTTGGATAAAAAAAGGATTGGGTGCTGAAAACCTAATTGTTTTTTTTTCTAGAAAAGAATGAATGTACCAACAACCAGAATACTCGGTACATGGATAGTGGGTGTTCTGGACATATTACTAGTCACAATTATTTGATAGAAAATATTATCAATATGAAAGGTGGTAAAGTTACCTTTGGAGATAATGCGCAAGGAGAAATTATCAGTATAGGTAATATTATTCTTCTTGAAAAGATATAATTTCAAATGTTTTATTTGTTAATGGTATTAATCCCAACCTTATAATCATATTTCAATTATGTGATAAAGGTTTCCTTTTTTATTTTAGGAATGATAACTATGCAGTGCACAATTAAAAGGATTAATTCATTCTTTCGGGCCATTAGTATGAGAATGATCACACATTAAACATGGAATACCATAAGGGCCAAGACATACCGTGCCTTAGTAATGTAGAAGATAATGCTTAGATATGGAATAGAAGGTTAAGAAACAATAATCTTTGAAAATTATGTATATTTACTAAGAAAAATATTATTGAGGATCTACCAGAGCTTATATTTGATTTTTAAAAAGTATATGACCCTTGTCAATAAATTTTGAAACATAATCCAATATTTAGGTCTAATAGTGAATTCTCAACGTCTAATGCTTTAAAGTTAGTGAACATTGATTTATTCATTCCTACAGAAACTGGGAGTATTGGAGGAAAATAATTTGTATTTTTTTAGTTGATGATTACACTAGATATAAATCAGTTTATTTTATAAGAAATAAATATGAAGCCTTTTTTATTTACAAACATTTATTGCGAATTTTATAAATGAGAATAACCATCCCTTGAGAACTATTTATAGTGATCATGGTGTAGAATTTGTAAATTCTAATTTTGAACCTTTTTGTTGTAATAAAGGCATTATAAATAACTTTAAAACTCCTAGAGCTCCTTAGTAAAATGGTGATGATTAAAGAAGAAATTTAATTTTTCAATAAATATCAAGAAACATGTTGAATAAATACTCAATTGCTAAATTTTTTTCGGCTGAAGTGGTAAGTACTGCTAATTTTAATATAAATTGTGTTTTAATTTTTCCTTTCATTAATAAAACTCCTAATTATTTGTGGAAATGATGAAAACCAAATTTTTCTTACGTTTGTTTATTTGGATGCATTGTATTCATATTTAATGCAAAAGATGACTTACATAAATTCACTCCCAAATCAGATAATGGTATATTATTTTGTTATTCAACTACTTCTATGTCATGTAGAGTTTTTAATAAAAATTATTGTATTGTGGAAAAAATATTAAAAGTTAAATATTATTAAATTGATCCTTTTATTTTTAATCAAACCCATCCAACATCCTCTTATGTGTTTTCTATAACTTGTTTTCAACCATTAATAGAAGATTCATTTAATAAGGAAAATACTCAAGAATTTTTTTTAAGTATTTAACTAAGAATACATTCTTCCTTATATAGATGAGAATGTTTTACAAAACCCATGTCAATTTTTTATTTGCAATCATTCTAGTGATACTATCATTGGTAATATAAATCAACCAGTCAGGACTAGAAGTTCCTTGAGAAATGAAATATAACACCCTACATTTCTTAATCAATCTAAACCTAAGAATCCTGATGAGGCTTTAGGTGATGAGGATTTTATTATATCAATGCAAGATTAGCTAAATTAATTTGAAAGGAATAATGTATAGACCTTTGTTTAAAGTCCTAAATAATCCTTTGTAATTACTGTTAAATGGGTATTCAGAGATAAATGATTTTAAAATTGAATAATCATTATAAACAAACAAAAAATTATTGCTAAAGGATTTATCAACAAAGAGGGAATATAGTATGATGAATCATATGCTCTAGAATCTTGACTTCAATCTATTGGTACTCTATTAGCCTTTGTAGTATTCATCAATTTCAAACTTTTTCAAGTGAATGTAAAGTTTTATTTTCATAATGGTTATGTATAATTGAATGTTTTTGTTGAAAAACCTCCTGGTTCTGAAGATAGAAAATAGCATGAATACATTTATAAATTTACTAATTCTTTATATCGACTTAAACAATTCCATAGATCTTGGTATGATAAATTAATAGGATTTTTGTTACAACATAATTATGTTTAAGGAACTACAAATCCAACTCTTTTTATAAATAAATTAAATAAAATAATTATGGTTATTCAAATCTACGTTGATGACATTATTTTTTGATCAACTCAACTATCCTTAATATATTCCTTTGCAAATCTTATGAAATATGTGTTTGATATGAGTATGGTGGGTCAGTTAACATTTTTTCTTCATTTTCAAATTTCTAAAAAACTGAAAGGTACATATATATCTAAACATAATTATATCAATTTTCTTCTAAAAAGATTCGTATATGAAAATAGAAAAAATATTAGTACTCCTATCAACACCTCAAATTCAATTGATATGATTGAAATTTAGAAACAGTTTATCAAAAAACATTTAGATCTATGATAGGAAGATTACTATACGTAACTGCTATTCAAAAAGATTTAACATTTTTGTGTACTTATGTGTAACATATAATGAATATCCAAAGGAATACCATTTAAAAGTAGTTTAATTAATTTTTCTTTATCTAAAGGGAACTATGGATTTAGTACTTTTCTATTCTTTTGGAAATGATTTTGAACATAAATTTTTTTCAGATGCTGAATTTGGTGGTTGTATAATGGATAGAAAAAGTACTTCGAGAACATGTCATTTCTTAGTATATTAATTCGTTTCGTGGCCTTGTATGAAACGAAACTAAGTAGAACTTTTCAATACTAAATCCAAATATGTGGTAGTTGTAAATTGTTATGCTGAAGTATTATGGATGCAACATATACTAACATACTATGGCTTGGGTTTTAATAAAACTCAAATGATAGGTCATAACAATAGTTTCATTTCATTAAGTAAAAACCATGAGCATCACTCTTTTAAAAAAACATAGATATTAGAAATAAATTTCATAGGGATCACACATTTAATTGGGATGTCATTTTACAATTAATCAGAATGCAATAATAACTTACTGATATTTCAATAAATCCATTACCTTACGAATTATTTGAATATATTAAATAGAATAAAGGAATGATTAATGTAATTTAATCATTCATATATACTTATTTATTAAATAATATCCTTACATTAAGTCACTTATATTCATATGGGGGTACATATGATTCTTATTTTACAAACTCTTAGTGTTTTAAAATTTCATTTTTCTAATATTATTCGTAATAGGATATCCAGGACCGAATTTATTTTAAATCAGATTCGAAAAAACAATCATATTATAATTTTAAAACAAATTTTAAGAAATTATCATATTCATTTTTTAAATAATATTTTGAAAACTCTATCATATTCAAGTTTTCAATTAAAATTCTCGTATTCTAGTTTCCTTTAAATTTTTCCATAATAATTTATTTCAAAATATGTTATAAAAAAGAACTATATTGTCCCAAACCTGAATAGCCACCCCTATAATGCTATAAGGCTTGGTGTTACTGACCGTAGGCACACCTCCCTGAATGCCATAATATTCCAACTAGCAACAAAGGTGTAAACATGTATAGTGGGGAGGCTATACCATCTGGGAGGAAGATAAAGGTATCGGTCCAAGCATGATAACATAACTTGCAGTGGAAAATAAACAAATCAGCATATTCGAACCATACCCATAGAGAATAAGCATATTCAATATCAATAAATTGTAGAAGCAATATAGAAACAGGTGTAGTGGAAGGTAAATAGAACAACATGCTAAAAACCACTTGTAACTACCAGTGAAACCAACAATGCATGCATCTATACTAGGTCATACATGTCAATACACAAAGGGTTATCATGGATAACCCTTGTAGTGACATAATAATAATAAGCATTTTAATACATGAATGAATGATCTATGAAAGTAAACTCTACCTAGGCATGAACTCAAGGTCTATACCAGTCTCCATGCAAAATAGTAATATGATCCATCTTTTAAAGGTTATTCTTTACTTGTACGTAAATCCATAAAGTTTATACATGTCTTGAAGGGACAATGTAGTGTGTGAGACGAATCTCGGTAGGATCCCTCCAAATGGATCAAACCTAGTACAATTGTTTAAGAAAACAATAACACTAATTAAGGTAAATAGTTCAATGTAATAATAAATACCACCTCCACAACTGATCAACATCTTCTAGGGAGCATCAACTGCATTAGCCAATACTGAAATCGAAAAAGAAATGAGATCCCTTGGCCATTGTACTATGCTACACCTATAGTCAAAAAGGCCCAGTGAACCCTCAGGTTCCACCTCAAATACGTAACTCGGCCTCACGTGCCTCCTGACACCTCATGTCTCAAGTACCGCTATCCCGAAGGTACGCCCAAACAAAGTATCCCTGTCCTACAAAACCTTGCATAGATGATAACATGGACCCATGGAAGAACAACCAGAGGAACATTAATTCCTATCCTCAAATAATAAATGAAGGAATAGTGATTCCTACCCTAATATGAATTACGAGAGATACATCGATGTCTTCCCCCAATCACGTAACTAGGTAGCGTCACTAATTCCAAGCAAATTATCCTCAACTTTCATGAGGATTCTTATGGCAAGAACCCTTAGAAAAATAGTTCCAAAACTACTACTACCAGGGGCCTCTACAAACACATGTGGTCAAAACCACCTCATCACATAGTCAATCTGTGTCCACATGACTCAAATCGGCTCATTTCCCATCATGGGTGAGCAGTAATCACCAAAATAGAACCCAAGCCACACCATATCTAACACATCATGTCCATTCCCAGCCTGCCATTCACACTTCCTCAAACAAATGTCCATGACACCCAATACCATGGTCTAAACAACTCATGAAAATTTGACACTTTCCCAACTTGTGATCAACATCACCCAATCCCAATGGCCATGCCATACAACCTTAGTCCAAGCCTCCCAAAATATTAAGAGAATCATCATATGTAATACCAACCATTACATATATATATATAATCACATTGAAACACTTTTAAACGGGCAATTCAATTTAAATAGTTGAGTTTCACTAACTACTATCCATCACATTACAGAACTAAGGACTTGAATGCCTCTAACAAGCTTAAGAAATCATAAACAATTTAATCATACAAATATAAATCAATATAATTTATTAAAAACCATTTTATCATCCCCCGGCAAAATAACCTGATGAGAAACGACCTCTCTCCCGACCTCGCTCAAGAATAACAGGTAAAATAACACCCAACGACATCCCACAAGGTATAACAAATCAAATTAAAATCCAATAATAGGTTTCCTCTAAAAAAACCCACTATTGTGAAAAATCTTCAACCCCCCAATGTCTGAAAAAATCCAAAATGAATTATGAACCACCTACCTCATAATCATATGAAAATTCTCCTCCAGTATTAGTCTCTATGTTTATCTAAAACATGGTAGATCAACATAAAGAGAATAAACTCTAAATATCCTATAACATGGTTGAGAAATTAAATCATGATGAAAGACACAAGAGGAATCAATATCATACTAAGGGGGTTATAATGGAACTGATGATGTTCAAACCGATCTTAATACGATGAATTGAGAGCATAATGATGTCCCGATCGGCTAGTTTGCAATGGTTTGTCCAAATCTGGAAAAACGAGGCTACTACCCATTTTAAGAAAAAATTACAAAATACATGGTATGTACATGGGAATAAAATCCATGTTGGATCATAATCAATTCCCATGATAGCTGAATTTCACTAACTTACATTCCTGATATAGACAACATGACTACACGTCATGTGGAAAGAATATATAGATTGTACTTGTTTAATTATCTATAACCTTAACAACATCACTACACACCATGTATACCCCTTACAAGACCTGAGAGTACATGGAGTGTACTTGGGATTACATGGCATGTAACTCTATGTTAGGTCGTGTGGCAGTATGATTCTTGTACTTGCCCAGTTTTCCCCTATTTTCTAAAAAACAACCCAAAAAAGAACCACATTCCTCAATAAGAAGAACCATGTTCTTAAAAACAACCCCCTTAAAAAAATTTCATCCCTGAATTTCCCATCTAAGGGTGGTGAGGTAACATTACAGAACAAAACTAACCCAGATATGAAATCAATCAAGGACCAATGACAAGTTTCTGGACCCATGGTCCTCCTGTGACACATCGTCACCCCTGCACCCCATCACTTGATCCTATTTCTCTTCTGACACCCAATCATATCCTTCATTGTATTAGTGTTCGCCTCAATCCCATGTCATCCATGGAACAATGAGGTAATGCATGCATTGGATGCTCAAATCAACTAAAGGCATTACACCTCAATCACAATTGTATCCTTGACTCCCTGATTCCTAAGACACCTAAAGTAACCCATAACCCATGGATGCCATGATTCCCAAAGCACCTCAATACATGCATCCAATAATGATCCTTATTCTAGGCACCTGATATATATATAATCATGCACCCGAGATGGTTCCAACCCACTGACCAGCATCTGGTCAGTCCATATAAATCATATACTCCTCATGCACTCAAAATGGGCTTGCCTCAACAGGCCATGATAAATAGAAGAAGAATGAAAATATCACATCCACCCCAATGAAATACCTCTAACTGTCATATTCTCACTAGCTTTCTTAGCCACAAGTAGCTCCCCGACGTGTACATAGCCAAACACAAGGCTGCCTAAAGCCTGACCTCCCTGTAGTGTTGCACCTGCCACTGGGCACTGTCCCCATGGTTCAGTCTCACTGTCTCTACCAAGTCCATCGCGTGCAGCTGAACCTTGGCTACCCTCAGCTGGTATCGATCCTCATCTGGCCTTTGAAGTGTGAACCTTCTTCAGTCCCTATTTTTCTGTTGTCTGAGAAGGCATCCAATAGATCCTCTCAAGATTCCCAACTGGTACACGTGCTTCGCACTCCTTTGGGTTCCTATCGCACTAAGTCCAGACATGAAAAGGATGCCACACTGAAGTAAAACCACTATTGAACTACCACGAGGTGGTCTAGCTAAGTCCATGGTCGGACCGCCCTACTGTTACTCATCCAGACCTCATTTCTTGTCATCTAAACCATCACATGAATCAACTGCTTGGCCCAAGTGGGACCTGAACATCATGTTTCTCTTGTATATTTGTGCCTGAATCACTGCCTCTGAGAAAAATGACAACCTAAATATGTTTACTTTCAGCCGAATGGTGTTTCTTAAACAATCTTCAATGTGCCTCACCCTTGAGGTTTCATCGCTTACCATACCAGGTCAAAAGTGAGACAAATCATTGAAAGTAGCTTCATAGTCCCTGACAGACATATCACCCTACTAAAGGCTCTTGAACACCTGATCTCTCTCTACCCTCAGCATCTCTGGGAAACATTTCTTGATGAAACTCTCCTTGAAATCCTTCTCAGACAGTCCATCTTTTCTGTGAGCCTGAACTTTCCCATCCCACTAGAGCATCTCTGGTCTTCTCATCATGTACGTCATCATGTTAACCCTCCACCTTGGAGGTGTCTTGAGCTACTCAATGATCATTTTCATGCTTTCTATATAGTACTCTTCCACCTACGAACTACACTCATCCAAAAAAATTTGTGGGTGCTACGACTATAACTCTCAAGTAAGGTAAGACATAGAGTGCTTCATACCCTACACACGTCTGTCGATCACCTGCAAAACAAATAGCATACTAGCTTGGAGATACTCGTTGAGACATGGCCTGAATACTGTCAAACCCAGTAGCTTCCCTAAATACACTTGATCCTTATCACGATATGATCCATGAGTCTGTAACTATAGATCATGTTATACCTTCCCGTCTAGGGTCTAGACCCGATCATGCTCCTGGATCATTGTATCCTCACACTTCTCATGCTCCATCCAGTCATCTAGGAAGAACCATTCGAATACCACAAATGGTTATATATACCATATATATCACAATATATTCAACTCAAATACGAAAATCAGTAAAAAGGCAGTGTATAACAACTACTCTTACTCTCCCCTAGTGCGACCATGCCCATGGCATCTGAGCCTCATGGCCTCCTTACCCGCCCATAACAGAGCCAATTATCACAATATTCCCAAGCCACACTCATCCTGACAACCATTGTTGCATCAATTTTATGACTTAGTAACCCAATCATAGTGATCAAAATCACATCAACCATAGTACATACCTTCTACTAGATGATCTACTCCCATTCACATGCCACATGCAATTCAAATATAAATCATGTCAGTTAACATTGAATAAAAAAAGAAATTATATAAGGAATTTCAACTTTCACATGGTATTTGACATATATCACAAGGTATTATCACTTCCCAAAGAATATGTTTATATATAAAGTTGAAATAACCTAAAACTGTGCCTATCAAAATCCAAACACCCACTCTTGTCCTTACCGTGCCAAATTCCAATTCATCCTTACCACACAGGATCAAGCTCACACTATCACAGTCAATAACCATCACAAACCAAGTGAGTCCCCATGGTGGAAACCATATAAATTATAATCTAAGGAAAATAAAAATAGAAATTCCCACCCAAGGTACCTCATTCCACCCCTCGTACATGGGGCTGAATGAACCAAGAATGAGTTTGAAATCTAGTTCTGAAAAAAACCTATCTCTAGTCTACAATAAAAAAATAGTAAAATCAGGAAAAGTGGAAAAAGAAACTCCTCTGATACCACGTTGTAATGTCTCAAACCCGAACAACCTCCCAAATAGTGCTATCGGGATGGGTGTTACAGACCATTGGCTCACCTCCCCGAACAGCAAAGGATACCAACTAGAAGTGAGGGTGTAAATAGGTATAGTGGGGGGGGGGGGGTTATAGCCTCTAGGATGAAGATAAATATAACAGTCTATGTGTGATAGCATAACATGTAGTGGAAAATAAATGACTTAGAAGACATGAACTAGACCCACCGAGTGGAATAATATTCAATATCAATAAACAATAGAAACAATATAGAAATAACTACTGTGGAAAGTAAATTTAAGACCATACTAAACACCACATGTAAATACAACTAAATCAAAGATGGATTGCATCCATAGAAGGTTATACATGTCAATACACGAAAGGTGTTGATGCACCCAATTTGGGTATACATTTTCATATATATAATTGAAAATACAAACATGATTTCAGCAAATATCTGTTGTTCCATGAGAATAATATTTGATTTTTGTGATTCTGTTTACTTTCAAGAGCATTCTAGCTAAAATACATAAATCAAGGGATGTCTGTGAAATTTTTTAAACTACACGGCCTGTACTTTTTATACACGCTGTGTACATCCATACAGGGACACAGATCGAAGGAGGGTTTACAAGCCTGTGTCACCAGGTAGAAGCTACACGCCATGTGAGGCCTTGTTACACGTCGTGTACTACATTCTAGAAGCAGTTGTTTCCAATAAGAGTCTACATGCCCATGTGTCCATTGAAGGAGACACGATGTGTTCCATTTTTACACGTTGTGTCTGCTATTCAAGAAGGTGTTGCTGGCCAATGTTTTATACTACACGCTGTGTATGGTGGCACTACACGCCGTGTACAGCGAACTACCAAGCGGCGCAGTGTTTAAAAGTCAAAGACGGTGTGTTAGGCCACATACCCGTGGAAAAATGGTTTCAAAGCGTGTTAACGGAAGTACACGGTGTGTACTTTCTATACACTCCGTGTACATTATTTTTCAATAAAAAGAGGCCTTGGACTTCGAGTTTAGGGGGTCAAAACCCATTGGAGGAGAGAAGAAGTTCTGCTGCTGCTATTCCCAATCCACCGTAGTGACGTAGTTTCACCATTCTACCTACCGACACCACTCCTCAAAGCTTACACGATGAATTCATCAAGTATCGAGTGCATTGTTCCTATTATGCCTTCCATTTGTAACTAAACCCCTTGTGTTTGGGCAGTGGGTGATGAAGGATTTTATTATGTTTTATTAATCTAGATAGTATTTTTTGTTCTTTTAAATTATTCTTACTCCTCTTAAATAAATGTTAAATATTACTGAGAATTCTGAGCTGATCCAAGGGAAATATTCTCAGCGATATTAAAGAAGAGTAACGGTGAAAGCTTTCATGACCATTGAAAAGGTTTCACCGATTCATAAATGGACTGATCCAAATTAATAATTGAGAAACTCTAACTACCAGACCAATGAGTCAATTTGTTCAATTCCAAACAAGATGAACCGGACTGCTGAAATCTTGTGATAAAAGGGAATCCAGAATGACGAATTATACTGAACAACACAACCATTTAAGAAATCTCCATAAGAACTCCATGGTCACCACATCCCCAATACACTTTCTTTCAGTTAAAACACCTTAAAATAACTTGTTGTTTCCTTTAAATTGTTAATCATTTTCTTAGAAAAAATTAAACAAGTTTCACTCAATCCAAACCAAGGAAATCCACTATAAATTCTGCATATTTCACTATATTAATTATAAACTCAACTGAACCAACACTCTGCCAACGTTCCCTATGGATCGACCCAGCAATTGCAATATACCAAAGTTTTAAGAGTGGGTTAATAACAATTTGGGGCACCGAAAATATAACTTCAGTGAAACGACTGACCAAATTTTGGTGCTGTTTCTGGGGACTTTTTGTTTCAATGCTACAATTTAATTAGTGTTAATAATTAATTAATAGAAAATAAAAAACCAAAATTCTAAAAAATTTATGTTCTAATACCATTTCTATTTTCTCTTTTATTTTCTCTTTTACGCCTGGTATTTCTATTGTGGATGTGCAGGACAATAGGTACATCAAGAGACTCCCCACTAGGTCCAGAAGCATCAAGTCATCGGAACTTGTTCCGCTTGATCCGAAAATCGAACGATCCCTTCGTCACCGTCAACGTGCACTGATAGATACACACCAACAACAACACTCTACCATGGTGAACACGAAAGAGGGAGCACCAGCTGTGGAAGCTACGACTGATCATCAGTACCAGGATCAGTAGCCTCACGCTGCTAGTCTGCCTGAGTAGGCTCATGGATGCCTCGGGGAATTCCTCCCGAGGGATTACCAACTGCCACCATAGCAACCTCCTACGGCGTATGGCCAACTGCAACAACCGCAACAACTCTTCCAACAACCTTATTTCTCCCCTCAGGAGAAGCAGTATCTGCAACCTCCACCCCCTCAGAAGCCACCTACACGCCATACTCTTATGGAGTACAGACATCCATCAATCCGCGGAGCTGATAAGGGCATCGTCCATCCTTCGGTCCAGGCCCAGCACTTCGAGATCAATCCTGCTATCATGCAGCTGATCCAGAACACTATCCAATTTGGAGGCCAGCCCAGTGAAGACCCGAATGCCCTTCTCTCCAACATTCTGGAGATATGCGACACATTTCATTACCATTGCGCGTCCATGGACGCCATCCTTCTTCGCGTATTTCCATTTTCTTTACGGTACAAGGCTAATGAAGGGATCAAGGGGCTACCACAAAGATATATCTTCACCTGGGAGGATCTAGCCCAGGTGTTACTGTCCAAATATTTCCCACCATCGAAGACGGTGACCCTACAAAATGAGATCCACAACTTCCATCACCACGACTCCGAGTCATTATATGAGTCCTGGGAATGTTTAAAAGAGATGCTACAAAAATACCCACACCACGGAATCCAACTATGGAAGCAAGTTAAAACCTTATATGGAGGACTTACAACAAATACCATGTCCGTGGTAGATGCTGCTACTAGAGGTACGATGATGAGGAAGTCTCCTTAAGAACTTTTTGAACTACTGGAAGATATGTCTACCAATAGCTTCCAGTGGCACTTCGATCAGGGGACTCAAAAGCGAGGTATGCATAGTATTGACGCCACCACTATGTTAGCTGCTCAGTTGGATGCAATGTCAAAGAAAATCTGGGCATTGAATCTCAAAGGAACCTCTCAAGTTCATACGGCGAACCATCCAGCATGCAGGGACTATGGTAACAACCACAATCTAGGAGAATCCCCGGGACTACCATCCAACCCTTCGACAAGTGAGGTCAGCTTTGTCACTCAAAATCGAGGGTCGAATCAATATCAACAGTACCAAAACCCGGTGTGGCGTGATAATCAGAACCAAGGCTAGGGCCAATAATAGTAAAACCCTCCACCCCAGCGACCGCCCAGCTACAATCAACCTCAGTAATAGAATCAGTTTCTGAGATAGAAATTCTAGCAGGGTTTTTATCAGCAGCAAGGGTACCAGAACCCTCACCCACAACAACAAAGGAAACAACTACCTCCACCACCTGCCCAACCAACTCAGCAAGAGAGTACATCAAGGTTATTGGACCTGATGAATAAATTTATATCAGCTACTGAAATGAAATTACAGACCCATGAGGCTTCCATTCAAAGCCACGAGAATCAAATTGGCTAGATAGCAAAACAGCTATCAGGGAGGCAGCCCGGTACACTATCGGGAAACACTAAGAAGAATCTGAGGGAGTAGGCCCATGCTGTCATGCTCTAGAGGGGAAAAGAGATCAAATGGAACCCACCAGCATAGCCAGGTGCTCCCACAACACCTGATGATGAAGAACGTACCAGTACCGACCCCTCCTCATCCAAAAGCCCACAGAAGGAGGCTTTGCCGAATAAAGGAAAGGAGGTAGTCCAACAATTCAAGACTGCATTACCTTTCCCATAGAGAATGAAGAAAAGAAAGCTAGATCACCAATTTTGAAAATTCATGGACGTATTCAGGAAGCTACAAATCAACATCCCATTTGTAGAATCCCTGACTCAAATGCCCACATATGCAATGTTAAGGAAGGAAATCCTCTCCAATAAGTGTAAAATGGAGGATTTGGACGTTATTTCACTAAAAAAGGAGTGCTCTGTGGTTTTTCAACATTCCATTCCTCCAAAGCACCAGGATCCAGGTAGTTTTACTATTCATCGAACAATTGGACCCTGTGACTTTGGAAAATCTCTATGCAACTTGGGAGAAAGTGTTAACCTCATGCCATTCAGAGTTTTCCAAAAGCTCGGGCTCCATGATCTGAAGCCAACCCAAGTTGCCCTTAAACTTGCTGATCGATCCATTAAGTATAAGAATAGGCTACTGGAAGATGTACTTGTGAATGTGGGAAGATTGATCCTCCCAGCAGATTTCATCATCCTGGACATGGGGGATGATCTGTAGGCACCACTTATATTTGGAAGACCTTTCCTAGCCACTAGTAAGGAACTCATTGATGTGAACTAGGGAGAGCAGATTTTTTGGGTAGGAGATGACAAAGCCTCCTATAATGTTCTCAAAGCCATCAAGCAGGCATCTTCGTTTGATCATGAGGATTTTTCTGCAATAACTACCATGGATTATCGCTTGGTAGATGATATGGTATGTTACTATATTTATGATAACTTTAACAATCCAGACATACCTATTGAAGAATATCCATAGAACATGCAACTCCTAGATGGTCAGGGTGACCAACATTGGGACCATTATCCACCGTAAATATTAGGTAAGCAAGGTGAAGAAGGTCGAGCCAACGACCTAAAAAAAGGCGTTTCTTGGGAGGAAACCCAGAGGTTACATGCTGTGTCCCACTTATATACATTGTGTGTAATTATCATTTTAATTTATAATCTTAACAGTATAAATCTATATAATAACAAATAAATAACTAGGGATGATTCTGGTGCTGATGGTAAAGTCACTGGAGTTTATTCGAGCCGTCCCCGGTTCGAACCCTCATGACCTACCTTCGGCATGGGGTTCCTCCTTTTATTTACATGGCGTGTGTGGTTATTTCATATATATATAAATGTGTTTAAATATAATAAAACCCATGATGTGGATGGACCGTTTGGCTAGAATCGTAATCCGGTTCCAAAAGACCCGGGTTCGAACCCAGACAACTGCCCCACTTCCATCATTTGTTCTTTTAATAAAACCACACGACGTGCACTCCGGTACACGCAGTGTGCGCCATAATTTTTAAATGTAAATTAAAAACATTTTTAAAATAAGAAATTACATGCGGGTGAAGTTGGCAGATTGGAAAAGTCTCAGCACCATGTTCAAAAGACCCAGTTTCGAATCGCGCTAATCTCCCCAATTCATCCCCATCCATTTCAAAATAAAAACCACAGGCTGTGATTTTTATTCTTCCCGTGTGTATAGGCTGTATAGATTAACTATATATATATATCATAAATATGGGCAGCAGTACAACTTTAGCTCCAGTGGTAGTGGGCTTCCATTCGGAACAGAAAATCGCCGGTTTGAACCTCGCCCCGACCACCGGACCAATGTTTGTACTTATCCTTTTACAATTTTTAATCACACAACGTGTATTTTCCCACTAGATTACATGTATGGTTTTATTTTCTTTTAATTCTGTATATACATATATATATATACCTATTTTACTTTTATTTTAAATTAATTATTATTACTTATTATATTTTATATTTTATGTTTTATTAAAAAAATTAAAAATAAATTTGGGAATTCACGGCGTGTAGTCCAAACATACACGCCGTGTACCGCAGATATATAATCCACGGGCCACCCTGCATGAGCCCATGTCGTGAGGCTCCCCATTTCTCCTCCTTCTTCCCGTTTCTTCTCCCAAACGATACCCACACCCCCATTTCTAAGATCTGTCTATTTGGTGCATTTCAAGCTCTGATTTCTCTTACATTGTGATCCTCGGTCAAGGTACATCGTTCTACACCTGATATTTCAAGTTTTTAGAATCATTTAGGGTTATTTTCGGATGGGCCGACCGTTATGAATCTGCCAGTACACAGCCACGAAATAAATAACACACGTTGTGTACTTCAATACACGACCACAAAAAAAATAATTCGAATTTGAATATACACAGTGTGTATGTTCGGTACACACCCTGTCCTTTTTCATCATGCCCGAGTACTCCTTTGCACACGGACTCACAAACCATTTTCGTGTACATGGCATGTGTGTTTGGTACATGATGTGTTTACCCTTTCCCTTTTCCCCTCCGTGTGTGGCACCTAACATGGCCTCTTACCCCATGTTACTGTAAACGGTGAGTGTGTTTGGTACACGCCGTGTATACCATTTCGTTTTCTTGGCCCGTGTTTCCAACTCCACACGGACATGTTCTTCTGGGAAATAACATTTCGCGTCCTATAAATACACAGTGTGTCATTTATTTTTATACTTTTCACAAACATGGCCGTATCCTTTATGAATACACGACCACCTACACTTTGAAAGAACATGATGTGTATGTTCAGTACACGCCATGTACTTTTACATGGTCTATTTTTTCCACTGGGTGTGTCTATCCAGAGAACACGAGCTACTCTACATTTTCAACCACATGCCATGTACTATAGAGTACACGCCGTGTAGTTATATTTTCCTGTTTTCTCACATTTTCTTTGTTTTGTTTTGTATTGTTTTCTTTTCTTTTATTTTTCTTTTGTTTGGTTTTTTTTTCTTTTTTAGATTATGGCAGATCATGATCCTTCACGAGGGAAGCGACCAGCCTCCGCCTATGAGGGTGAGGGTTCCATCTTTTGTCAGATCCGGATCTGACCACCGACGCATCCAGACCCAGATGCTATGGTCATCGAGGATCCTTCTTTTTTCTATTCTGCTGCTACTCACTCCTTCAGTGGAGGCCGGGTCTACTTCTGCTTCCCCTCCACATTCCAGCACCGAGCATCCGAGCACCACCATTTCTGATCCCCCAGTTACCACTCTACCTGTGCTATCTTCATCAGAAACTTGTCCCCCCTTGAGCACCCCATCCACCGAGTCACCCTCTACTTCAGCAGATCCACCAATAGAGCCAGTCACTGCTGCTACACCTGCTCCTGAGCCGGTACCTGTAGGTACACCCTATCCCTGCACGGTATTCCCGGTCACTGATCTCGCATATGACAGGGTCTGATGCTTCTCTCGTTGGTTGATACCGTTGAGTGGCCGATACCTCGATAGTAGCATTCCGCAGCAGCTAGGTATTTGGGAAGACTTGGAGGAGCTTCTTGGGCACACCCCACTCCTAGATATTTTCCAGGCCAGCACGTCTTTTTTTTTGACTTATTCATGGAGTTTTCAGCCTCGTTTGAGTTTGATGGAGCGGAGTACCGGGAGACACCTGGTGATGCGGTGCCCGTGGTACGGATCCGGCTAGGCGGCCAACGTTTCTCCCGCACCATGACCGAGTTTGGCCGAGGTTGCAGCTCCGACCCCCATCTCATCACTCCACCTCCTGTTTCTACCCAATCCCAACCTAAGTGCTCTGAGCTCATCACTATGTGGATGGAGATCACTGGGCCTGACCACCCGTACTCCCCCACTTCCTAGAAGAGCACTCTTCTCACTGACACCATCATCCGCTTCGCCCACCTGTGCTTCAACGCCATCCTTTTCCCCCGCCATGAGAATATGGGGGTCTTCACTGGTCGTGACATGGATATACATACATGTGTCATTCGGAATGACTACCCAGACCTCCCTAATCTAGCCACCTCATATTTCCACTCCATGTTTACCGGCCGTCAGGGAAACCTGAACGGCGGGTTTTACGCTTCCGTCTCGCCCACCATCTTGGGGTATTCGAGCCCACTTTTCCTCATGACCTATTAGGTTCAACCCAGTGGATGGAATTTCCCATGATCATTTGCATGGGGATGGTCCAAAAGCAGGGGGTGCCGACATCCTAGCCCATGCTCACCCCAGCCACCAGCTGAACCTCCTTCCCTAGCTGATTACCCTGCTCCTCCTTTCCCACTCCCTCTATCTTCTCCACCTCACCCACCTCCTACTGACCCTAATTATTCTAACCTTCCTTCTTTTGTCCCATCACCCATCCCACCTACCACCGAAACATCAGTCGATCTTTCCCTTTCCCACCACCGAGCCGCGAGGGAGCAGGTATTGGGTAGCTTCGACAGGAGACATGATTAGATGACGCCGCAGTTGGATCGTATCATCGGCCGCCAGGACACCATTGTGCGGCATTTGATTCATCTGAACAGCCTCCAGGACTACATGGAGCTGCTATTGGAGCATATTTCATAGCATCATGGTCTTCCATTGCCTCCACCACATGCCTCTGCCTCCACTATTGGCCCTTCGACTGCTGCTCCACCACCCTCTCCTGTGCATGCCATAGATTATGTTCTAATGTCTACGGTGAGCCCTTCTGCTACTCCTCCTACCGCATCCACTGCTACTGTTCCAGGTCCTGCTGCCGAGCTTCCTTTTCTGGATCCAGTGCCTGCGGCTCCTACTTCTCCAGCTACCCTTCCTGGTGCAGCATCAGATCCTCCAGCTTCCACGACTCCTGCGCCGTATCTACCAGCTAGTTTTGTACCAAATGTGCCATCCCATGAGGCAACCCCATGATAGTGACATTTTTCGTTCTCTTTTATATCTATTTTTTCATTTTTTGTGTTGTGATGTTATGCATGTTTGCAGTTTTCTTTTTTCGTCGACAGTCACAGGTATCATGGAGCGACTTCCAACATCATTTTTCGAGGGGAGTATTTTTCCGTTTTTTCTTGTCCATCTCTTTCACTTTTATACTTCCACTACTTCCCCTCGTTTTTCACCCATCATTTTTCCCTTTACCTTAGTATTTTACTTGGTTGACCATCTTCCGTATTAAGTGTGGGGGACTTGCGCTAGCATCTCCTATTTCACCTTAGTCTTTTCCCTTGAACTAATCTAGGAGACATCATTATTAGATTATATATTTTCAAAATTGAGTCATTTTTTGGTTAATCATATTTATCAATGCTCATGTTATCAGTAGGAACTTTTTTAGGGTTTCATGCTTATTCTGATTCTTATGTACTTTCAAATGATTGCTGATATAGTTTCAATTGCAACTTTTAAACCTTGATTAAATACATTGATTCGGCTTATCATTTATATGCATGTCATGACCTGATTGTCCCTTTATTATTTTTCCACTCCTTAGAGTTATTCTAAACCCTTTTTCATATTTATTTTATAAATTCCCTTTTTATTGGGAAATTCTTAGCATATGCATCACTACCAAAATTTGCAAGTTTTCTTTTCAAAACATGAAGAATTTTTGAATTACTTTAAAATGATTGAGGCACTAGATTGTTTTAACCCCTTTATCTTGAGACATACCCTACTTTTAATCTTTGTTAATCCCATAAAAGCCACAAAAATTCATTATAGGAAGCCATGTTACAGTCCTATTTCCCTTCCTACCAAATTTATTTTTGAACTTTTCATGATTATTCATTTTGGAGCTTTAAAGAGGGAGTTTGAAATACATGGCATATTTTTGTGCACATCCATGAAATAATGTGCGGGGGAGTGCCTCTTGACTATTTGTGGTAGAAATGATTCCAAACAATTATTCTTTGTATTCATAAGTGTTTCCCTTGATATATTCTTTAACAAGATAGAAAAAAATAAAAGAAAGTGAAGGGAACCTTGTGCTAATTCGATTTTATAACCCTACTTGTAAGGGAAAAGGTGGTGATCACAGCAGCATTCGACTGAGTTTGTGAAGGAAAAATTTTCATTGAACATTACTTTGAATATCATGAAATGTTTCTTAAAGGAATTAGCCTTCCTTTTTCAAGCATCAAAATTTATTTTTATTCTAATCCTACCGTCCTTTAGCCACATAGACATCTGAACCTTATTGATAAATCCCTCATGATTATTGTAATTCAATTTTTCCTAAAGTTGAGAACAAGGAATCTTGAAAACCTATGGATAGAGTGTATATAACATAGATTGAGCATAACTCTAAATAAAAACATCTTGAGTGTGGAGTGTGATATTGACTCGTAAGGTAGATCATCATGTTGCATGCTTATTTTTGAAAGGTTGAAAAAAGTGTTGAAGGAGGATGAGAGTAGTTAATTGAATTATATATGAGGCATGATTTTAATATCTTATGAATTGAATTTGTTTATGCCTTTTATAATTTTCCTCGGTAACATTATCATTTATACTTTTGATTAATTAAATTCCCCTCTTTTAAGAGTATCATCTCTTTTAATTAGATTTTGAGATTTTTCTTGAGGGCAAGAAAACGACTAAGTGCGGGGTAATTTGATGCACCCAATTTGTGTATATATTTTCATATATATATCTGAAAATAAAAACAAGTTTTCAGAACATATCTTTTGTTCCATGAGCATATTCTTTGATTTTTGTGATTCTGGTTACTTTCAAGAGCTTTCTGGATAAAATACACAAATCAAGGGAAGTCTGTGAAAATTTTGAAACTACACGGCGTATACTTTTTATACACGCCTTGTACATCCAGACAAAGACACTAATCGAACGATGAAGTACACGCCCATTTCAGCAGGCAGAAGCTACACACCGTGTGAGGCTGCGTTACATGCCACGTACTACATTCTAGAAGCGGTTGTTGAGAAGAAGAGTCTACACGCCCATGTGGCCTTTGAAGGAGACCCAACGTGTTCCAATTTTACATGTCGTGTCTACTATTCTAGAAGGGGTTGTTGGACATGTTTTGTACTACACTCCGTGTATGACAGCGCTACATGCCATGTACACTCAACTACCAGGCGGTACCATGTTCAAATGTCAAAGACAGCATGTTAGGCCACCTACATGTGGAAAAAATGGTGAAAAAGCGCGTTGACGGCAGTGCACCGTGTGTACTTTCTATACACGTCGTGTACTTTATTTATCTACAAAAAGTGGCCTTGGCCTTCAAGTTCAGGGGGTTGAAAACCATTGGATGAGTGAAGAAGTTCTGCTTCCACAATTGTCAATCCACCATAGTGTCGTAATTTCACCATTCTAACTACCGACACCACTCATCGATCCTTACATGATGAATTCATCAGGTATCAAATGCGTTGTTCCTATTATGAATTCCATGTGTAACTAAACCCCTTGTTTTGGTGTTGTGGGCGATAAAGGATTTTATTATGTTGTATTAATATAGATAGTTGTGTTTGTTGTTTTAAATTTTTCATACTCTTCTTAAATCAATGTTAAATATTACTGAGAATTCTGAGCCAGACCAAGGGAAGAATTATCAGCAATAAAAAAGAAGAGTAACAGTGAAAGCATTCATGACCATTGAAACAGTTTCACCGATTCATAAATGGACCGAACCAAGTTAAGAATTGAGAAACACTGACTACCGAACCAAGGATCCAATTTCTTCAATTCCAAACAAGAGGAACCAGACCAAAGAAATCTTGTGATAAAAGGGAATCTATAATGATGAATTATCATGAACAACACAACCATTTATGAAATATTCATAAGAACTCCATACTCACCACAGCCTCAATACACTTCTCTTTCTGTTAAAACACCTAAAAATCACTTTTTGTTTCCTTTAAATTGTTAATCATTTTCTTAAAATAAGTAAAACAATTTCACTCAATCCAAACCAAGGAAATCCACTTTAAATTCTGCATATTTGACTATATTAATTATAAACTCAACTGAACCAACACACTTCCAATGTTCCATGTGGATCGACCCCGCACGTGCACTATACTAAAGTTTTAAGAGTGGGTTAATAACAATTTGGGGCACCGATAATATACTTTTGGTGAAACGACCGACCAGGCACCCATGTTTTTTCACTATAAATACATAATAATAACATGAATGATGATACAAGAATGAATGCTAAATAGAAGTAAACATTAGCTAGGAATACCTCAATGTCCATACTAGTATCCATGCCAAACTGCACTATGATCTTGCTCTTGAAGCTGATCTGTTACATGTATGTAAAACAATAAACACTACACACATTCCGAAGGGCCTGTGTAGGGTTTGAGATGAATCTCAGCAGGATACCACCCAATGATGTGTACCTAGTATAAGTTTTTAAATAGAAAATAACACTAATCAAGGTAAACAGTTCAATGTAATAATAAATACTACCTCCACTGGTGCTCATCGACCACCAGGGAGTATCACTTACTTTGGCCAATGCTGGAATCTCATAACTAAAGAGAGTCCTTGGCCCCTTGACTAAGGTACTCCTGTAGTCACAATGTCTCAGTGAACCCTAATGTTCTACCTAAAATACGTTATCTGTCACCACGTGCCTCCTAACACCTCGTGTCTCATGTACCGAAATCCCGATGGTACAGCCAAACAACTTATCACAGTCCCACATACCCCTTCTCGAAAGCTCGTGTCGGTCCATGGCATGACAACCTGAGTAACAACGATACAAGTACTCAAATAATAATTGGAGGAACATCGATGTCAAACCTAATTTGAATAACCTGATATATAGTGATGTCTGCCTTCAATCACGTAACATGGTAGCCTCATCATTACCAATCGAAGGCTCCCCAAGTTTCACAGGGATTCCTTGGCAAGAACCCCAAAAAAATAGTACAAAAACCTCTACTATTAGGGGCCTCTACCCAAAATATCATTCAAAACCAACTCATCATTTATTCAACCTATGTGCACAAAACTCAAATCGGCACATTGGCCAACTCGGGTGAGCGGAAATCCAAAAATAAGAACCCATGCCATGCCATCTCTAACACCTTGTGTCCCTACAACCATGTCACTAAAGTCTGATGGCCTCTCCATCCAAGTATCTCGGTCCATGCCCAACCTGACTGTCAAACTACCTCAAATCGACATCCATGAAGCCCAATACCGTGGTCAAAACCACCCATGAAAATATGGGTCTCTCCCAACCTATGATCAATATAACAGAATCATGATGGTCATACCGTCCAACCTCCGGCCAAGCCCTCTACAGTATCAAGAGCATAATCATATGTATTCCCAACCATTATACATATATGATCACATTAAAAAACATGTAAACTGAAAATTCAATTTAAACAGTTGAGTTGACTAACTACCAGCCATCACATAGTAGCACTGAGGTCTTGAATGCCTATAACAAGATTAATCGAGTTTTAAAAACATAAACATAAAAATATAAATCAATATAATTGTTTTAAACCCATTTTAACATCCTTATCCAAAATAACCTGATGAGAAACGACCTCTCGCCCAACCTCGCTCAAGAATAACATGTAATGGAACACCCAACAACATCCAAAAAGTTATAACAATCAAATTAAAATGAAATAATAGTGTTTCTCTCAAAAACACATTATTGAGCTAAATGACGCAACCCCCAAATGTCTGTGAATACACAAAACAATGTATGCACCACCTACCTCATACTCGTGCGATAATCCTTATCTAGTACCAGCCCCAAATTCGGGTTAGAACAAGGTAGATCTACATAACAAGAAGAAATTCTAAAACTACTATATCTTGGTCAAGAAGAAAAATCATGAATAATGACTAAATAGGAATCAAGATATTATCGAGGGGGTTCTAAGGGATCTAATGACATTCGAATCAGAATTAAGACGAAGAATCAAGAGCAAAATAAACACCCAACTAGCTGGTTCGTGAGGGTTCTATACAAAACAATAAAATCGAGGCTACTACCTGTTTTAACCAAAAAATAAAAAATACACGGCATATAGTTGGGACTACATTCCATGTAGGTTCTTTTACTATTCCAAAGATGACCAAACTTTACCAAATTACTTCTCTTGTATTACCGACATGACTACATAGCATGTGGAAGGAATACACAACGTGTAAACTTTTAATTCTCTCTACCCTTTTTGGCATCCAAAAAATCCATGTATACCCCTTACATGACCATAGAGTACACGTCATGTACATGGGAATACACATTGTGTAACACGAAGTCAAGCTCTGTGATAGTCTAATTCCAGAACATGCCTGGTTTTCCCCTATTTTTGCAAAAACCTTAATGAAACTCAAACCTCAATAGATTAAACCGGGTTCATACAAGAACAAATTATCATATTGATTATTCCACACCAAAAGGTATTCTTATTTCCTTTTATGTCTTTAAAACATTCTATTACAATTAGTTTCATACTTGTTTATTGTTATTTTTTTTGAATATTTTGTTTTTCAAAATTAGATTAATTATATTCACCCAATTTGATAAAATATCTTTCAAATTCATCATATTCACCCAAAAAAATAAAATATCTTTTCATGTTCAACGTATTAACCCAATACAATAAAATTTTATAAAACCTCTTCGGTTTAAATTTTTTTAAGAAAATAATTATTTCGGAAATATCCCAACTATTAGATTAAAGAGATCAAATCTCAATCATCAGATCTATTTGGAATCTAAACTATCGCATTCCATCACCTATATAAAGTTAACCACCCCCCTCATGTCCCACATTAGTTATCTCAGATTTTTTCCATGAAGCACTGATACCGTTAAATATCCATGCCAAATTTCTTTCTTCATTTCCCAATCTTCTGTATCTTGCCTAAATATGATGGATCCAATGAAATATTACAACAAAATGTTTTTATTCAATAAAAGGTAAGATTCCAAATCCTTTTATGAGAAATATTATTTGTCTTTGAGAAGAATGGACTAATTTCAAGGATGGGAATCATTATGTGTTTAATAGTCAAATCCTAATTACAATTTTATTTATTTTATTTGTGGTTAGAAATTTTTATTATTCTATAAGTTTCTTTAATGAAGGTGGAAAGTAAATGTTTTCTTCTCGTATCTATGAGAAATACTATAAGGTAAATCGCAGAGTTTCTTCCAGGTTTCTCTATATTTCTGACGAAGGGGATTGTTTTTACCTATCTCACAAGTTACCAAATTGAAAAGGAACATTTATTAAATATATAGTGGAGAATTAATTTTTTTTTAATATACCAAATGAAGACCTAAAAAAAGTAACTCATTTAATTCTGGATCATATAGTGTTTTCTACTTGGACTCGAGGCTTTCTCACCCCCAGAAAGGGGGAGGGAGATACTCCATAAGTATATAATGTTTTCATTTTGTATAAACTTTTCAACATGTAGAATATAAATCTTTTCGGACTTATTATTTTTAATGTTATGAATATAAAGTCGATGTTGATTACGTCATGTATTATTATGTTTCTTAGATTGATTAAGAAAATTATTGAAAAGAGCATGAGAAATTTTAATATTGAAATAAAAAATGATCCTGTAATGGAAAATATAATGTTTATCAATTAAGATATAACCAGACGAGTTATGTGTGTTTTTTATATGGAATTAAAAAATTTGGTCAAAAGTTATTAGGTTTCTATATCAGAGTCAATGCCTTCTTCAAAAATAAAAAATGATAATGTTTCAAAGAAAATAAAGGTTGACTCCCTTATTTCAACAGAAGAGAAGAAAAAAAATAAATACTCAAAATAAGTTGTTGATGAATAAAGAATAAAACATACCAAAAAAATAAATAAAGCCTCAAATCAGACTCATCCTAGCTGAAGCCTTCGGTATAAGGTTACATGCTGAAGAAGATTTAGAAAATGAGAAAAAGGAAAAGAATTTAAAGTAGAAACAGAAAAGTGAATCATTGGTTAAAAATATGATGAAAATTTTTAGGAATGATTATGAGAAAAGTGTTCCACCACCAGAATCCAATTTCAAATTACAATAATTAATAGTTATCAGTGACAATGTTCCAACTATTACACATAAGGGAAAACTAGTTGTTATTGATAAATAATTAATTCCTATCTGAAAATATGATTTAAGATCAGATTCATACCTTCATAAACTATTTAAATAATGTAATGAACGATATAATGGAAAAGATAGTACTAAAAAATAAATAGAATAATTTGAAGAATAAGTAGTTGATGAAGAAGTTAAAGAATAAGGTGAAGAATTTGAAGAGAAAGAAGACTCGAAATAAATGGAATGTGATGATCATTCTGATAAACATTATTTGAGGACATCTGAAGCCTCATCAAAATAGTTATCTTTTTTTGGAATTAATAATGAGAAGTATTTCAGTTAGGAAAAACAAAATTCTCCATCCTTTAGAGAAGTTGTATCCTCATCCAAGAAGGATAATAAAAATAAAAATACAAATGTTGAAGGAAGTAAGAGAGCTTCTGTTGATTCAATTGAAACTTTTATGGTAATCAGAAATCATATTCAAAAAAAGATAAATGAAAAACAATTCATGATGACATCAGAACCAGTAAGAGAAACAATCATTCAAAGACATATTCTCCAATATATGATCACAACCTAGGGTATTGATTTTATTTTCCATAATTTAAGATGATTATAGAAGGAAATCCATACTTTCATGGTATAAAGATGAAGGTTGATTTTCTTATTGAGAATTAATAAAATATTCAGACTCATTGAATGAATTTAGAGATAGGATGATAAGAATATAAGCATATTTCAAAGTGTTAATGAAAATTTTGAATATCATTAGAATTTGTGTAATAAGATTGTGAAATGGTATCATTTTATTGATGAAGATATCAAGATTCATGATGAAAATATTGGAAATTTCAATAAATATTTGGATAAAACTAATATTTCTTTCAATGGTCTTGCAATAGATATGGCCACCATGGTTAAATATATTTAAACATTCATAGGTGATTCTGAGAAACAAAATAAACATATATCAAACTTACAAGTAGTAATGAAATTTATTCTTAGTGATATTTTACGAATTCAAAGTCTAAATTGATGAAATTATTTCATTGAATAATTGTAGTGATTTTTTCTCTGAATAGATCAAATCCTAGGAATATCATATTAATATTTTGGATGAAATGCTTCAGCCTCAAGAATAAAAGGTAAAGGAACAAGATGAAAGAATTCAGATCTAGGAGGATATGATTCATGATCATGAAAAGACAAACAAATCTTGGGAAGATTTTATGGAAATGATAGAATAAGATAGAAAATAGTTTATTAACTTGATGATAATTGTAATATCATTAATTCCAATGAAATATTTAATCCCTTCAAACTCTTGTTTCATTTTTTTCAAATCGGAATTTTAATGAAAAACCTTTTCATTTAAATATATTTTGTCTTAATTTATTCTAATCTATTTGTATGAATATTATTTCATTTACATTAGATGATCAAGTAATATATAATTGGTTTTTTACAGTTTTCCCTTTAACCCCCTTCAGGTGTTTCAATACTTTTCCAATTGATAGAACAAAATAATGTGTACATTTGTAAACAAATTTTGATCATTAATTGATGTTTTTCAATAATAAAGTCCCTGATTTTCTACATTTTAGTAATTTATGGTTAAATTGATTGGTGAAATGGAAATGTATTTGAAAGAGTAAAAATAATTTGTTTTGTGTGGAATTAATTTAAAATTTTTTGATGACATCAGTTGAATTTTTTATAACACTTTATATTGTTTTGGGTAAAAAAAGTCACGTATAAATATATCCTTCAAACCGGGTTAAACAACCACTTAGACAGCCTATGGTGGGTAACTAGCTTGGCCAGCCCAAGATGGATAGAAGGAGACCAATATCATTTGTGGTGAATCCCTATAGAAACCCACGAGTAGAGCTACTGCACTGGGCTCATGATAGCATGGGCCATAAGTGATCAGGCCCTGTGGAGGTAGATTTTGTCCAAATGGCTTGGACAGGATGTGTGTATCATGACCCACATATGATAATGTGTGTGTGGTATCCCCATATCCCACCCCAAATATTTCATTTCTATAGCTCTCATGTCCTGGGTAATAAGGGATCATCCCCCATCCCATTGTTTCAATGTGGGATGGGAGATCCGCTGTGGACCGCCACTCTTCGTCATGCTCTATAGTCCACCTCACCCACTGAAACTCCACCCCATCCTTCATCCCTATGGACCATTGTTACACCATCATTCCATCCTAGGTCATCACTCCCAAGCCTTTTGTCATCTTCTCCACTATTGTACCCCGCTCCAAGGCCTCCACTAGCCACTTTGAAGGCTGGAGGAGGGAGGAGGCCGCTGCTGCTCAACCCTCTGCATGACCACACTAGATTCCCGTCCCTGCTCACTAGATGACATGGATGATACACCCTGAGCTCAGCTGAGCACCCCCTCCATTTACCATCACCCAGGACCACCATGGATCACCACCTTCATCCACTATGAAGACCGGAGGAGCTGATGAGCTCACCATGGCCCATACAGATGTCACGTTGTCACCTCTCCACCCTCGGACTCCTCCCTAGACACTGTTGTCACACCCAGATGATGTTGACTACCTCTATGAAAGCTCTCCCCCACCACCGCATGCCACCAAAGGCCACCATCACCATCGGACGAGCTCGTCCAGCATGCTCCCTCTTATTGTCACTCATTGTTGGCACTGCTCATGCCACCCCTCCCGAGCTCCAATCCCTACAACCACTATGAATGTCAAAGGAGGGGGTTTCCATCACTATTGCCTCACCCAAGGACCACACAACCATTTTGGCTTTTTTGTCTCTATCACTGGTCTCTACCACAGTTTCTACAACCATGACCATCGAGATGCCACTGTCTAACCCGAGGGGCATCACTACCATGTTTACCTCCCATTATCACCACTGCAGGATTCTGTCCATAGCACTAGAGGCCTTCCTCAGACATATAATGTTTGCATGCAAGAAGCATGGAACTACCGCCATAGATTCTCAACATCATCTCCCTCATGCTTGGCACCTTCCATTGAAGACCCATCACTAATAAAAATATGGCCTTCATTAGTGCTAGAAAAGGTCATTAACAGCGCTAAAAAGTTATGTTTATCAAGGTGAAAATAATGGGGGGTCCCTTTTATCAGCACTCATAATAGCGCAGATAAAGGCCCCTTTTAACAGCGCATTTTAGAAGAGCTGAAAAAAGGGTCTTTTATCAGTGCTAAAAAAGCGCTGATAAAAGAGTGGTTTATGATGGCCTTTTTTAACACTGATAAAGCCCCCTTTTATCACACTTTAAAAAAGCGCTGATAAAAGCAAAAAAAATATTACAAAAAATAAAAAATATATATTTTTGCAATTTTGGGGGACTTCAAGAGTGCATGAACAGCCCATGCACGCCCCATAGTATCCAACGCATGCCCCAACCAGCTCCACCCAGCCCCACCCCCTATAACAGTACTCCCACCCCCCCCCCTTTAACAGCACTAGGTTATTCCCCCCACCTGCACAAGTGACCGACCTCCCTTAGGATTCGAACTCGAGACCTGTTGTCTGCGCGCCCAAGGCATTACCACTCCACCATATTGCTTTCATCTTCATTTGTTAATATATATATATTTATATATACTCATATATTAATACATTTATATTAACATATATTTATATTAATTTATATATATAGTTATAATAATATATATATCCGTATATTTATTTAGTTATATTCATATATATATATATATATATTAATATATGTATATTTAGTTATATTAATATATATATCTGTATATTAATATATATATATATATATAATAACATATTTATATTTATATTAATATATAAATATAGTTATATTAATATATATATAAATCTATATATAAATATATATTTATATCTATTTATATATATATATATGTATAATTTTTTATTCATATATGTATTTTTATATAAATATATATTTTTATGATTAATTTTAAATACATTTATAAAATAGTTTTTCTTATGTGTATTTATAAAAAAAAAATAAATAAATAAATACACGTATAGAACACACACACACACACACACTCATATACGAATAAATACATACATGTGTGTATCTGAAAATCCATGGATGGTTAAAATGACCATAACTTCTAATCTAGAAGTCAGTTTCACATCCACAACCAGTCAAAAAGGAGAAAATGAAAGCATATTCAATACGATATGTGGTAAAAGAATAGAGGACATCCAGATCAGAAGTTATATTTTAATATTAAAATATGTGGATATTCGGACAAAAAACTTAGTTTTGGAGGCCTTCTAGGACTTTCTTGGCCTTGAAAAATGAGACAGAAAGATCCACCTAGTTATTTGCGTGTTATTCTCATCACAACCTTCTATTCGATATGTTGTAGAGTTCAAATATACACCTGAAAAAAAAATTATGGTTGTTTGATGTTTGAGTTACATTTTTAACTTATTTTAGATCTTTTATTAATTTTTTTTCATCATATTTCTATTAAATGATTATTAGTAAATGATAATTAGAATATTATAAATTAAGAATATTATTTAAAATACTTTATAAGCGTATTTTACTAAATATCTTAGACATTAATTATAAATTTCCATTTATCCTTGTCTAAAACATATTTAAAAAAATATGTATTTTATTTATATCAATATAAATATAATTAAATATCAATATATTATTTTTAATGAAAAGTATTTTTTTAATATAAACTTTAACTGTTGTTGAAAGAAGCAGTGATAAATCCCACCATTATCAGTTCCTCTAAAAAAATAAAGATAAAGGAGCCCCCTTTAACAGCGCTAAAAAAGAACTGATAAAGGGGGAGCCTTTATCTGTGCTAAAAAATGCAAATAAAGGGTCAATTTTAAGAGTCTGTTTTTAGCGCTGTTAATAGTGACCTTTATCAGTACTTTTTTTAGCGTTGATAATGGGGCCCCCTTTTTCAGTTCTTTTTTTAACGCTGTTAAATGGATGCACAACGGAAACCCAGTTTTTTGGTAGTCCATGCTTGCTGCTTGTGCACCATTCCACCTCACACAGACCTTCTCATTTATCTTTTTCTCCATTTCAGAAGGCCCATAAGGGCCTGGTGTGATGTTTTCACTCATTATCTGGAACGCATGCAGCTTGGGTGCTCATGCCCAGCGTGCTTATCTAGCATCAGAAGGCAGGAAAGCTATGGTGTCTTTAATTGTGATTTTGTAACTAAATTAGGACACTTGCAAAATAGCTGGGATTGATAAGAGGATGGGATTTCCAAATTATGTGCATGGTTGTCCTATAAATTCACAGGTTTGGATTCTATGGAAAAGAAACATCTCAGTGTAAGTTATGAATATCATGTCGTAGTGTGTTGACCTGAGGATTGATGTTGGAAGATCTAGACTTCTTTTCTCGTTTGTCTATGAAAGTACTATGGTTAGTGGAAGAAGGGACCGTTGGAGTCATCTAGAGGAAATGAAAAAAGGATCCCTGCCATGGTTTGTGGGAGGGGATTTCAAAACCATTGTGGATGTTTCAGGAAAAATAAGGGGAGATGGGTTTAACCAGGAGAGTATATTAGAGTTCCAAGAGTGCATGACACACACAGGACTTCTGGATTTGGGCTTCATGGGGTCTAAATATACTTGGTGTAATAACCGGAAAGGTTCTAATCACATCTGGGGTTGGCTGGATAGATGTCTCGCAAACATGAAAGGTCTGGATCTATTTTCAAGAACCTCGATCACGTATCTTACACGCATACTCTCGGATCATGCTCACCTTCTGATTGAAATCAGACGTGAAGCTGTGATTGGAAAGTATTTTCATTACTCCAGTGAATGGCATCGTGATCCTACATTTATGAAACTATTGAATGTTTCTTGGAATAGGGAGGAAGGAGAACGGTCATGGGAGGGCTGGCGAATTGGCTCAAACAACATAAACAAGGAATTAGAGAATGGCTGACCAATCGACCAGATATTTCAAATTGGGTGACTAGCATGCAAGATGAAGTGGGAATATTAGAGGAATCCCTCTAGACTTCATGGGATGAGAAAATATTTATTATTTTATGTGACAATAATTTTTCCCTTGCTGAAAAACTCTTGGAGATGGAGAGAGTTTACAAGCAGCGGTCTCGAGTTATATGGTTAAGAGAAGGAGATCGAAATAACGCCTGCTTTCACGCCTGCATTAAAGTGAAGAGATGCATGAAGATCAACCATAAATTGGAAGACGGGTCCTATACGTCAGATGTGAATACTATTGGGAATATGGATTTTGAGCATTTTGAGGATCTCCTGGCTGGGGGGACCACTCCGAGTGTTGAGAGGGAGGCCCTGGATGATTCTGATTTCTTGAATTTTATACCTCTTACGGGGAATGAAATGAATAATTCTTGTCTTTACTCTACACCTTAGGATAATGAGATCCGGGAAGCGTTGATGAGTATGCCGAAGGAGACTGCTCCCTGCCTAGATGGTTTTTCGGCTACTTTCTTCAGTGCGGCCTGGGATGTCATGGGATCACAGGTGGTGAATACGATACAATATTTCTTTGGTGTTGGGTCATTGATCAGAGGTGTATCTTAATCAAGGGTGGTTCTTGTACCAAAGATCAAGGATCCTAGTCTCCTTACTCACTTCCGGCCCATTAGTCTCTATAATGTTTCTCATAAGATTCTGGCCACGGTTTTTGGTGGCACACTGTCCAGAATTATCCCCATGGTGATCTCAGCAGAGCAGCATGGTTTTATTCAACATCGGAGCATTCAAGGAGTAGTTGGAATTGCTGGTGAGTTGGTACATGACATCAACAGATGAACAGTGGGATCCAATATCATTGTTCATGTGGACATGAATAAGGCATGTGATAGAATGGAATAGTGTTTTATCATACGTTTCATGAGGGGTTTTGGTTTTGAAGAAAGGTTTTGTGATATTTGTTTCAGGTGTTATTCATCGCCCTGGATTTTGGTTTCTACGATGGGAAAGTGTTCTGGTTTCTTTAAATCCATTCGAGGCATTTGACAGGGTGATCCACTATCTCCACTTATTTTTGTCCTTGCTCAGGATGCTTTGTCCAAAAATTTGTCTAGGAGTTTGACAGAGGGAAAGTTGAAACTGTTTTACGAAAGAAGGAATATAGGGCACATCACTCACTTGATGTTTTCTTGTGATATATTACTGTTTATGAATGGTAGTAGTAGATCTTTGAAGCATCTCAGAGACATCGTGTTCAGATATGGAAGGCTCAGTGGACAATCTATCAACCCTTCGAAGAGTCATGTATTAATTAAGATAAATTCCCCTGAAAAAGATATATGGTTATTCAGGGGATCCTAGGGTGCAAGCAGAAACAACTTCATATTTTGTACCTTGGGGTACCGATTTCATGTGTCCGTGTCAAGAAACATAATTTCAATGAAATTATTTATTGCCTTTATTGAATGATTTTCAATTGGAAGAACAAGTTATTATCATTTGGAGGACATGTGATGCTCATTAATAGTGTTCTGCTGTCCATTCCCATGCATATCTTCTCTGTGATCAAACCACCAAAAGTTACTGTGGAGAAAATGCAATGTACTTTTACTACCTTTCTACGAGATGCTAAGATGTAAGGGCGGTGCCATTGGGCATCATAGAATAGGATGGATAGACCAGTGGATGAAGGAGGTCTTGGTCTCCGTGATATATAGGACACCATCATGGGATTACAAGCTTGATTAGCCTGGGAAGTCATCATTGGAGAGACCCTCTGGGTGAGATTTTTCACAATGTGGTATGGCTGGTAGGGGGAGTATAACATGTAGGGCGCAACTGGGCTTGCCATGTGTATGTTTTCACATATGGAGAATCTGTCTTGCTACGCCATGTGGGTGGTTGGGTGGGGGGAAATTAGCTATGGGGAGGATAATTGGGATGGTGAAATGCTTGCCTTTTCTAGTTGTCCATATCCGCGTATTCCAATCAGGGAAGCAAGCGAAAGGTTTGATTTTATTCATGAAACACTTAACTCCATGCATTTAAACCTCTTTGAAGACATCGTGATGAGTGATGATCCGGACTTGTGCTATTTTATTGAAGCAAGCTCTGGTTGGTATAAAGTATGTGAGTACATAAAGATTCTTCAGGTAAACTGCTCCATGGTGGAAGGGGGACCAGTTTCTTGGTGTAAGGAGATACCGACGAGAATGAACTTCTTGGTGAGGAGGATAAAAAATAGGGCCATTTCGATGGAAGATAATATACAGAAAAAAGGGCTCTATATTGTTTCACACTTTTACTACTGTAGGAATATGAGGGCCGAAACGATGGATGACTTATTTTTCCAGGGGAAATGGGACATTTACCTCTGGTCACTCTTCTACCATCCTCCATTCCCTGATTGTGAGTCTCAGTCCCCCCAGTATTTTTTGTCGGTTTGGCTCAGCAGTTCTAAAAACAAAACAATGGAATGGACTGAAAGGATTATCGTTCTGGTTACCATTTTTTGGGCCATTTGGGAGGTGCGAAACCAAGTCAGGATGGCATCAAAAATATCTTTAATTTCTTTCCGGTTTCAGATTAAGGCTCTCATTGTGGAACTGGACTCGATTGACAAAGGTGGGATCTCCTTAGTCACAGTCTGCAATCTTATAAACCACCCCTGCATACAACATAGAGGGAAAGGATGTTGGTTGAGGTGGCATCCTCTAAACATTGGTTTGATGCTGATCATTTATAGTTTCTTTATGGAGGAAGTCATGAGGGGCGGTGGTTTTATTCAGGACTGCTGAGGCTTTGTGCTCATTTATTTTAGTTCATTCTGTTGGCCAGGAAATTCGATGGGCACAAAGGTTCGGGCTCTTCTCTTTAGCTTGATGGTTTGTAGGCAGAGAGGCTTGCACGTGACGGAGGTGGAGTCAGATTCGGAGTTCCTGGTTAAGGAAGTTCAGGGAAGTCATGAGACCCCTTGGGAATTGATTTATCTCATCAGAAGGTGCAAGGAAGAGACAAATCATGGAAGGACTATCCGTCATAGTTGGAGGGAATCTAACATTTTGGCGGATTCACCGACTCGGTTGGGTAGGCAGGAGGATCCACTTATTATCTATGATAGCTTGCCTTCTCTTCCCCTTGAGCATCGTACTGTGGTGCAAGGGGAGGCCCTTGGACTTCATCACTTTCTTCCTCCTTGAAGGGTTGTTCTCTTTTTTCCTTGCTCGCTTTTAAATAGTAATAAAAAATAACTTTCAGTCAGTCATACATGCACCCAGGATCCTTGCCCACATTAAACACATCAAAGAATCCCTTGAACACCCACAATGATGTGTGTTATCTCCTCAAAAGGAGTGAACTATTGGGGGTGTAGGTGTTAATTTATACCCCTCCCCACATGGTTTTTTCTTGCAAGAAAAGGGAGGGGAGTGATCCTTCCTCAGATATAAAAGGTGAGGACATAATCCTTCCCTTGACATCAAGCCATCAACCCACTCATCTGGTCAAAATGGTAAGTAACACCACCACCAAGGAGGAGATCCTCCTCCTCATAAACATTATTAAATTATTTTATGGGACGTTCATTTTCTAATTCAATGACCCCTTCTTACATAGATGGGTTGAATTATTAGTGATTTGGTGAAGGAATGGGGGATCCAGTTTAGTGATGCATGAGTTTCTAAAAGTTTTCAATTAAAAATAATTCTATACTTTTAATTAAATGGTTTTAAATTTATTTATTTTTCATTTAAATTAAATGGGGTTGTATTATAATTTATTCATTAATATTTTTTTTCATTGATATAAATATTATTATACCCTTACTTGATTTACTTATTTCTTACACTAATTGGTTAATTCATAATGATGATCAAGTAAGGGAGTGATTTAGTGATTAAAACACATGTGAAGAAATTATGTTGGACTAATTTAATTATTTAGGAAAAATCAATACCAGATTTGGTAATTCCAGAGTAATTAAAAGTATCCCATTGTGATTTCTACACATTGACATATTATTTAATCAAAGGTTAATTTAAGAAGTATCTTTTATTCAATTCATTAAATTATTTTGATCTAAAATAAATATATGTAATTTTTCTAAAAAACTATGATGTATTTACAAAAAAAAGGAAAATCCAACATCAATCAAATCACTCCTGTCTCAATTTAAATCTCTTGTAATATTAATATTTTAAGGCACACCTAGATTTATTCACTTCTCTTTAGAGAATGATGTATTGGTTACCACTCATACTACACCCTTAGGCAGATTTTAATTGATTTAAACCCCAAACCATGATAGTTGTGTGTCTAAACTGGCACTGCAACCAGGTATCTACTGTAAATATGCATGACTAGTACCTTTAATGATGAAATAGTTTATTTTGATCATGATATGTAGAGAATTTTATTTCTAGGATTAGGAATCCTAATACTGAAAATAATTTTGAAGAAATATTTTTAGAAGACTGAAGTGTTCATTCAGGACCACCCATAATGGCACTAGACCCACAATGTACCTTAAGGGACCTTCTTTCCCATTAATTATCCAACCAGTAGAATATGTTAATAAATCCCGCCATAATGACATTAAGTTATGTGTTAAAATGGTTTCTATGCTAACCTGATTTCATGTCCTTGCAACTGAGGATCCCCATTATCTTGTTCATGGATTTATCTATTTGTGTTCAAGATTAAAACTGAGAGGAGTATAAGTGGAGTAAGTTAAGTGGAAGTAATTCCCTTTCTCAATTAAGTTAGAAGCTAAAGAGTGGTTGTTTACCTTACCAACTGAAGAGATCCAAGACTGGGATGATCTCCAACAAAGTATCATGCAACGGTTCCTCCCAAAGAATAGTAATTAAGAATGAGATATACCTAATTCAACAAGATACCAATGATACTCTTTATGAGTACTAAGAATGATTCAAAAATCGTAGTGCTAGCTACCTACTTCATATAGTGGTTGAGCACCACTTAATGGTCTTCTTCTAACAAGGATTTTTGGATACTAATAGATACCTCTTGGATGCATCCTCAATAGAATTTTTGATTGAAAAATCACCCATAGATTCCAGGAACTTCATTGAGAAGATAGATTAGAATTCACAGCAATTTTGAATAAGAAGAACTTGTATAAGATGTATACATGAGGTAAGGGATTCTATCTCATCACATCTCTTTACAACCCAAAATCATGAACTAAAATCTTTGTGAGACTAATGGATCGTAAGAATGTGATTTAGAAACCAACTACAACTCAGGTATATAGATTATGTTCATCACCCTATCATAACATAGATTAATGTACTAAGACACAAGATAAAAAAAGTTTTGGAGTAGTATTTTAGTAAAGGAAATTCCCAAAAAAAATTAACAATGGAGAGAAGGTCAAACCCAACAAGGATTACAAGGTCAAAAAAACCAATTCAAGCCACCTTTTCAAGAATAATTTCATAACTAGGCACTATAAATTTATCCCTTCCATAATAATAACCTTTTGAACCACCACCATTCAAATGAAAGAATTTTTAATAGCCTCAAACTTGTTCTCAAAAGTACCACCAAGAAATAGAGATTGAAGTGTAGAAAAAGATAGTGAAAATTTTGGATAACAAGTTTGATTTCCTTATGAATATTCTAACTAATAATCAAGGGAACCTCTCATCACAAACTATCCCTAATCCAAAAGAGAATGGCGGTGTAATAAAAAATTTGAGAGGTGTGGAGCTTCCACCACCTAAGCCAGGTAAGTTGTATGATCTAAAAAAAACCTGAAGAGGATGACATCCACCCCAAGAAGAAATATGAAACACAAGTGAAAAGAAAAAAAAGGGATAAAAGTGACAACAAGGTACCATTCTCTTCTGTACTGGCTCTTTTTGAATAACCATCCAAAAAGTTGAAATCAAAATTCCCTTGCTGGAGAGAATCCACGAAATACCTAAATATGCAATGTTTTAAAAAAAAGAGAATATGAACCAAGAGAATGAAGTGTGATAGTGATGAAATAATTAGCTTTGGATGGACTGTCTCATTCGTGATCATCACACCTTTACCCTAAAATATCAAGATCCAAGGACATTTTCAATTCCTTACACAATAGGTTCTTTAAATTTTTCTTATTCTCTATGTGACCTTGGTGGATCCATAAATATAATGCCAACTTCTATATTCCCATCTTTGAAAATATGTAAACTAATGTGCACAAGAGTTGCCATCCAACTAGAAAATTGATCCACTATTTTTTCAACTAGAGTTGTAGAAGATATGCTAGTATGAGTTTAAGGACACCTTTTTCTAGTGTACTTTTATGCACTCACCATGGATGAAGACGATGTACTAGGATATTCACCCATAAATTTGTCAATGACATTTTTAAAAATAGATAAGATAGTCATCAATGTCCATGATGGAACCCTAATCATGGAACTATGAGATAATAAGGTGAACTTTAATGTCATTGACTCAAAAATAAACCCATCAAACAACCATTTCCTCTTTGGAATCTCTCACGGAGAAGGTAGTGATCCCATCAAAGATTCGGGTATGCTTCAAGAATTATTAGCTTCAAAACATCACACCATAGGAGGAGATAGTACTCAAAAATAAAAAAAATCTTATATCCCCTATGAATTCTTTGATAATTTACCAGAATAAATTGATATGATACCCTTTGTTAAGGGAACATGAGGTTTTGAGATAGGATAATTGAATTCATTATCATCTATAGAACAACCACTACGTCTTGAATTGAAACCCCTCCTAAGTGATTTACAATATTTGTATCCATTAGAGGGAGAAAAAATCAACGTGATCATTTCCAATAATCTATCTGGGACTCGGAAAAAAGGATTTACCTTTTAAAAAGAAATTATTGATCTATAGGATGGAGTCTAGGAGATATACCCTGGATTAAACCAAATGTATGCTCACATAGAATGTCTTCAGAAGAGGAATCTTGATCTTTTAGGCAGTCCTAGAGGAGACTAAACCCCACCATCATGGAAGTTTTAAAGAAAGAAAATGAAAAATTATTGGCATCCAACATAATTTACCCAATTTATGACTTTCAATCAGCCAGCCCCATCCATGTGGTTCAAAATAAAATATGTTTAAACATTGTGGAATATGAAAAAAAAATGAATTAATTCCTATGATATTCCAGATTGTTTCAGAGTGTACATTGATTATAGAAGACTAAACTGAGTCACCTGAAAAGACCATTTACTAATCTCATTCATTGATCAAATGTTAGAAAGGCTGGTAGGTCGAACACATTATTGCTTTAGGATGGATTTTATGGATATATTTAGCTCCCCATTTTCCCAGGAGACCAAGAGACGATGACCTTCACCTATCCATTCAGGAACTTTGTGTACTAGAGGATTCTTTTTGGATTGTGCAAAGCCCTAGGTACATTTCAGTGATGTAAGGTGCACATTTTCTCTTATTACAAAAAAGACTACCCCAAGTTATTTCATACTGACATTAGTTTTTTTGGAATTCATTTGGTAATTTATTGGGAAATCTTGAGAATATTATGCAAACATTTATAGAGGAAATTTTGGTTTTAAACATCCAAAACAATCACTTCATGGTTGTAAAAGGAATAGTGTTTGGACGTTTAATTTCAAAAAAGGTATTGAAGTGGATAAATCTAAATTTAATGTGATCGAATTTTTTTCATACCCCACCAATGTGAGACACATCAGATCAATTTTTCGGCATGTTGGATTTTATAGAAAGATTCATCAAATATTTCAATAATATTTCCCTTCCACTCTAAAGATTTCTCTTAAAAGATGATGACTTTGTTTTTAATGATAATGTTTGGAAGGAATTTGATGAGATAATGACGAATTTGATTACCCCACCAATAATGGATCCCCCTAATTTAGAGATCCCATTTGATTTACTTTATGATTCATCAAATCAAGTTGTTGGAGTAGTTCATTTTCAATGAATTTAAGGAAATACCCAAGCCATAACCTATGCTTCAAGGACCCTAGATGCCACCCAGGTTAACTACAAAAAAACAGAATTGTAATTTCTTGTTGTTTTCTTTGAATTAGATTAATTTAGAAAATATTTTCTTGGAATTATAGTACTATTTTCTAACCATGAATCAATCAGGTATTTGATGAAGAAGTTCGATGCAAAACCAAGGCTAGTGATATGGATAATACTCTTGTAAGAGTTCAATATGGAGATTAATGTCAAAAAGGGGGATAAAAACTAATTAGAAGATCACCATATTAGGCTACCCCACACTGCTAAAATAGAAATTCCACAGATAACCCCAACCAATGATCACTTACACAGAGAGAAACTCTATATCATACTGGATGCAGTACCATTCTATTTTGACATAGTAAATTATTTGGCTATATATTTGGAACCTTATTCTCTAAAATCCCTTCAGAAAAATAAACTCAAGTCTAGATCTGGATTCTATATATGGGAGGATCCCTTTGAAAAATATGCAGTGATGAATTCATAAGAAGATGTCTGCTGACATGGGAAATAGAATACATTTTCGTTTTTTCCATACAGTTTCATATGAAGGCTATTTTGGACCATAAAGAACTATTAGGAATGTTTTTGAATATATAATCTATATGCCTACATTGTTTAAATATGATCATTATTTTTTTTAAAAATGTGAAATGTATCAGTTTTCTGGAATCATTTCAAAAAGAAAATAAATGCCCAAAAACCCATCATTTTTTGAGAAATATTTAATGTTTGAGGCATTCATTTTATGGGACCGTTCCCCATGTATTTTGGAAAATTTTATATTTTACTTGTTGATTATATCATAAAATTGGTGGAACCCAAATCCATGAAAACTGATTATCCAAATGTTGTGTGTAATTTTGTGAAGGAAAAAATAATACAGGTTTGGAGTCCCAAGATCCATCATCAGCGATCAAGGGATACATTTTTTCAATAGAATATTGAAGGATATGCTGAATAAATATGGGGTGCACCAAAAATATTTATAGACCTTACCATCCCCAAAAAAGGTACATGGTGAATTTCCCACCAGAAGATTAATTTTTTTTGGAGAAAATAGTCAAACCAAATCGAAAATATTGGATTCAAATACAAGAAGACACTTTATGAGCATAACATACAGCATACATGACACCCATTAGTATGAGCTCATATTAGTTGATTTATGGAAAAAGATGTCATCTACTGATTGAATTGGAGCACCAAGAATAATGGGCTTTAAAAAGGTGAATTTGAATTTAGAGAGTGTTGGGAGAGACAGAAAACTACGGTTATTGGAGCTGGAATAAATCAAAATAGAATCTTTTAAAAATTCATGAATTTACAAAGAAAGAACCATGGTGGCATATGAAAAACTGATTCAACCAAAGACCTTTCAATATGTAGAACAAGTTCTACTCTACAATTCCAGACTGATTTTTATGATATGTAATTTTTTGTTACTAATGTATATCCTTTTTGTGTCATTCAGTTCAAGAGAAATGGGGGAAACTCATTCACTACAAATGGCTAGAGGCTAAAGATGTTCCATGGAAGTTTACCTCAAGAACCGGTGGAGGAGTTTAAACTTCTCCAAACCATCTACAAAATTCTTCTCAAGAGGTTAGGTCAATCCCGTGACATTAACCAAATGGGATTTTAGGAGGCAACCATAGTTAAACTATTTTCTACTTTTTTAGGACTCAGTTACCTTTTTCATCAGTTCATTGAGCTTTAATGAAATGTTTCTTTTACTGGTATGAGTTATTTTGATTTATTAATAACCATCATGGAAGGAAACCACAAAGAAGTCTTCAAATAGTGATGGAAGAGGACTAAAATTCATTTCAAAAGTGGTTCACTTTTATTTTTTATCTTTTAAACTCCTTACATTTTTGTCCTAAAACATGTTATGAGCTCTAAAGTTAAAATTTCATGCCCACACTTGAATTATACATTACCTGACTATTCCCAGAGTCATGTCATTCTTATAAATCATGTGATGAAATGTTTTAGATTTAAATTTTGATATAATTTAATCAGTAAAATAGAGATTTGAATTACTAAATTAAATCATGTTATTAAAACTAGGACTCATTGTTTGATAAAATTGATAGATACATGTAAATGGAAATTCCCCACCATTTTTCATGCATTGAATTTCGGAAATTTATGTGAATTAAATTTTTATTACTAATCATGCCTTTAGTTATTGTGCCAAATAATATTTCACATTCGCTAGAGGATTTCTAGACCAAGTACTTCCTATTTTATCTTGAGCATAATTCATGAGAGAACGTGGGACTTGCCACCTACTGGAACATGAATTTGATGATTTTAAAAACATGACTATGAAAAAACACATTTAGAATGATTGAGGCATCCATTGAAAATCCACTTATCCTTAAAAGACCACCTTTACATAAATCATTATTTAGATCATAGAGACCATGAATGACCATGTTAGGGATGAGCCATGTTACAAGCCATTTTATTCATTCCTACCCTACTCTTAGTAATGACATGTTATTTTAAAGTTGCCTCCCACTATCACTCGTGGTAGGCGCTGCTCGGACCACCGATCTTAAGAAATAATCTGTTCGGACACTATGAATGATGGAGGAGGGGGTATCAATCATTGTTTCATCACCTAGGGACTGCTCAACCAATATAGCTACATCGTCTCCCATTTCAGGCCACCACCACGGTTCCCACAACCATGACCCTTGGGCCGCCACTATCTCACCCGAGGGGCATCACTACCCTGATGCCATTCCCTACTCAATACCATAGGACACCGCCCACAACACTGGATTCCCTCCTCCAAAATCTCCTGAATGCATGTATGCAGCCCCACACCACCCCCTCTACCACTCGAATCACCAGCCTCACACTCATTACATGCCACTGAGGACCTATGCTCACCACCTTCACACTAAGCCAGCTCACATCGACCTCCCCCCTACATGACACCTACGCACCTTGAGTTCTATGCATTCACCTGGGCACCTCCACCACATGGAACACATCCACATGGCCCCTGAACAACCACAGTCGCGAGTGTACTCTCTTTAGATGGGCCAAACCGCAAGGGTGGGGGGTAAATATGTACCCCTCCCCACACAGTTTTTCTTGGATAAAATGGGGGGGGGTAGTGGTACTTAATCACTGAGAAAAGGAGAGTAACACCTCCTTCCATTATCATTATGTCACTATCCCGTTCATCCAATGAAAACGGGAATGAATGCCACCACCAAGGTGGAGATCTTCCTCCTCATTGAATTTCTCAAATCGTTTCATGGGTTGTTCATTTTCTAATTCAATAACTCTTTATTGCATAGAGGGGTAGAATTCCTAGCGATTGGGTGAAGTGAAGGGATGTCCGGTTCTGTGATGCTTGAGTTTATGAAAGATTTAAATTAAAAATAATTATCTATTTTTAATTAAATGGTTTTCAATTTAATTTATTTTTTAATTTAAAATAAATTCCATTCTATTTATATTTTTTATTTAATATTATGTTGAATTGATTTAAATATTGTTCTACCCTTATTTGATTTATTTATTTCTTACACCAATTGGTTAATCAATAATGAAGATCAATTAAGGGAGTGATTTAGTGATTACTGAAACATGTGAACAAATAAAGTTGGTCTAATTTAATTATTTAGGAAAATCAATACCTAATTTGGTACTTCCTTAGTAAGAAAAATTATCCCATTGTGATTTCTACACTTTACCTTATAATTAAAGCAATGGAGAGTTTAAGAAGAATCTTTAATTCAATTAATTAAATTATTTTGATCTAAAACCAAAAGCTTCAATTTTTCTCAATAACTATGATGGCATAAAAAAGGAAATCCTAATAGGAATCCAATAACTCCTTTCTCAATTGAAATATCTTGTAATATTTAAATTTTATTTAACAACGGGATTTAAACACTTCTGTTGGGATAAATAAATTTTGGTTACCACTCATACTACACTATTGGGGGGGATTTTGAATGCTTTTAACCCCACCCCATGATCGGTGTGTGCCACCTATTCCTTTGGGAAATCACAACGGGGGATAACATTATACATAAGGGAAATTATATAGTAATGGGGATATGATTTAATTAAGGGGGAGAAAAACATTAAAATAAGATAATATGATCCATAGGGAAATTCTTATCCTAAGGGGGAGTTAGTCGTATTTACTGCTGTATTTAGATGAGTTGTACACTTAGGGGAAGATATTTATAATTTTTTACTTATGAATACATTGCATTTAAATGAAAATAGACTTATCTTTTTTAAATTTATTTTATATTTAAGCCTTGTGGTTTGTGCTTTCCAAAAAGGGGGATATTTTTGAGTCAAAAGTTTCTTTTTGACTTTTCCATTATTTTTGTTTTGGAAATCACAAAATCATTCTTTTAATAACTAATTATCTAATTCAATCATGTCCAAAGTGTTTTAATTATTTTTAATGAAACATAATTTTCTACCATTATTATAATTCCTTTAAAAGTATTCATGTATTCAAATGTACTCTATTCAATAAAACTATCATAATTGGAAAATATTCAATCATGATCAGATACATCTTTATCAAATCCAATTAGAGGACATTCTATTTTTGTATTAAAACTGCCAATTGCATAATTGGATTTGACATCAGAACCAGTATCATCAGATTCATACTAAATAAAGTAATCATAATCACAAACTGTAAGAAAATCCATTGGATTGACTAAAGGATAAACTCTGGATACAGAAAAACATATTCTATCATAATGGAATACATTTCAAACTATAAATTATGTAAATCAAAATGATTTCATGTATTCTATTACAATACATGGAATGAAAAATGATATCATGGATTTATTTACAATATGACCATTAGAGTGCCAATTGTCCAGGTCCTTTCGAAAATCACCAAGAAAATATGACTTCTGGAGATCAAGATGACTTTTTCAAGGCTTGTTAATAAATACCAGTCCATTTGATGATTTTTCAAGTAGATGTAGACTCACGTAGAGACACTCTGCTGAATTTTCTATTGTGTGAAATCTATGATGTTTACAAAAGTAAACTTCTTGTTCTTTTAATTGTAATATTTTTGAGATCTATTTTCTTTTTACGACTGATTCTGTGAATATGATCGAGGGCTTCCATGGCTTGGAATAAAGAGCTGTTGATCACCATATAGATTGAGGAATTGTGGGGATATAAATATATAATTTGGTCATCGTATTGAGGGTTGGTGTGGATAAGAAGATAGTGAAAATATGATAATCGTATCAAGGTCATTCCGGGAAAGTAAGATATATCGATTATCATATAGAGGGATTTCCCTTGTGTGGGAAAGACAGAATTTATTGTTAGTAGAAAACAACGGACCTTTATCCTATGTTATTTGAAACTTTTCTGTTTGGGTTAAAAGAATTATATTCATTTTTATTACTTAACTTATTTCTATGTCTTTCATTTTTATTCCATATAATAGTAATTGAAACTTAATTCATATTTCTAAATGCATTTTTATCATAATAGAATTTATTAAAATTCAATTTGTTTAATGTGTATTTCTTTGTAAAAATGATTTACTCTGATTATGATTTTATATTGTTTGAGATGAAATTATTTTTCTATACTCTGATTCATCGTAACTTTCCTGATTATGATACATTCGTGAATAATATGATAAATCATTTTCAATTATGAGTTTGAATAAACTATTATTGAATTTTCCATTTCCTATCGATTACGATTCTATACACTATAATGATAGAATCTCATTATGACCTATGGAATATCATATCAGAATCCACGTGATTATGATATTCCTTTTATCAGACACAAGGGCCGAGTCTGAATATCAATTAAATACTAATGAGGTTTTTTGAATACGATTAGTTTAAATATGTTCAAATATGTTTCTTTTACAAATAAAAACAAATGTTTTGAAACATACAGTTTACCCACATATTGTATTTATCCATCTACATATATATTTCAATCCAACAAAATGACCCACTTTGTACTTCAATAAGCACCTAGATACACATAGTGAAAAACCTAAACACATAGTTGTAATGGAAGGAACTATTTTAACACAGAATATTTCTCTTGCTTAAGAACAATTCTTAATATACTAGTATTAGGATTTTTATACTTTAAGATCCTCATTTTAATGATTAATATAAAGTGTATTTTGATGATGAGGAGGATTTATATAGAATAGAAATTTTTATCAAATTAATACCATGTCTTTCATATTTTCATCAAGTAATTTTAATGAAAGTGATCCCACTGAATATGATGACCCTAAACATCATATAGACGATTTACTTAGAAAATATCGATTTTTCACTAAGAAACTTCCCCCTAGATGGGGTGAAACTTGTGAATAAATTATTAAGGCAGGTTATAATCCCAATCACAATAGTTGTTATTCTGGGATACTTGAGAGGATATCCTTTCATCCAAATCCATCATATAGATTCCCTCGTCTATTCCTCTTGTATCACAACCTGTGGGGTTTCCCAGCTAAGTGTAACCCAAAGAAAACCTCAAAAAACGATAACATAAGACAATCTAAGGGCACCCCACTATGGAATGAAACCAAATATTGAATAATATTGATTTACTCATTACTTTATTACATTACACAAAATAATCTATGGGAAACCTACTATGGCATTAAACTAGCCACTTGGATGACCGTTGTCTTGACAAGTATTTCTATGGAAGGAATCTCACACTTTGTATTTAAAGGATATTTTTAAGGTATCACCAACCTAATATACCTCACATACATATTAAATTCATAATTATTGAATCTTATATTATCATTATATTCTATTTTTTTCTCCATTTCTGTGTATGTATACTTCAAATGGATTAGTTTTGGGATCCCTATTCTAACCACAAAATTAATTTTTCACACCACATTAATATATAACTCCTTAAATAGCCTAAAAGTCTTTGTTAAACACCAAAAAATAGAATTCAAGTATATTCATACATATCCAAATTCATAATATACTTAAGGTGCATGAAAACAACATGTAAAGTATGGGACATATATGAGATTAAAAAACTCCATATGAGTAAGCCCAAAGAGATAGATAATCATCCTCATTCACTTTCCTAACTATGGAAGGCCTCCATGAAAGTAAGTGGTCTGGAACCAAATCCATCTACATAGGGAGACATTACTTAAGAGAGAATTCAATTCAATAAAATTTTGACACCTAATATGCACAAAATATTCCCACCGACTACTCTCAATCTCATAACTAAATTTACAAACTACGGTCTGAGTATTTGAAAAGTAAATTTAATGATATAAAACCAAGAATGGTTTCAAAGGCCCTATCCTAGAATCAATTCACCATTTAAATTTTCACATACAGTTATTCATAATATGAAAAATTTATAACTATTAAATTAACCTTGAATAACCTTTAAATAAATGAAGAATTAAAATATTTAAACATGAGATAAACATTTATGGACAATTTCATATGTAAAATCTAATTATAAAACTTTTCATAATTTCAGCTTTAACTATATGGACATTCCATAATTTTGAATATAAACTCTTTATATTCTTTCCAATATGAATTCCTTCATATTTATGATAATATGGAATTTCGTTTTAAATATATAATATTATATGAATTATTAAGTGCTTATAATTCAATTTGTATTTGGTAATCCTTTTACATATTATAAATATCATATAATTAATTACTATTTAAACCACAATCATATCAATTATCAAAATACATTTTGATGTTCTTTACATTATATTCAAATAAATCCCACTTTATTTAAACAATTTCAAATTAATTAATTATGGACTAAGCATGAATATTAATGGAATTTAATATATAAACAATTAATTTTTTTATAAAAATATGAAACATTTATGAACTATTAATAAATAAATTCTTATTATAAAAAATTTATAAATTAGAAATAATATAAAATATAAATATTCTTTTCTATATGAAAACATACAAATTTTATTGTGAATTATAAACATTTTATAATTCAATATAAATATTTTATATAACCTAAATATCATATATGTTGTAATTTATTAACACTTTATAGATTTTCTATTCTGATTTCTAAGTAAACCATTTATTTCAATATCATAAAGAATTCCATTTAATTTTTCAGAAGGTGTTAAAAAATATTCATCAATAACCATAAATACTTTATTGTTAGTCAATTTATAAAACACTTTTATAAATTTAAATAAAATTTACAAATGACTTTTTCATTATTTATATACAATTTATAAATAATATAAATCAATTTAAAGTTGAATCCTATTGATTAAAATATATACATTATTTAATTAAAAAAACATGGGTAAAATATATGAACTTTTCATATTTATTTCATGGATTGAATATTATTATTTTACTATTCAAATATATTTTTCATAAATTAATAAACACATTTATTAGTCAAATAAACCTCACTATAATACCACTGATGGGTTTTGTATGATCATCATATGAATATATATAGTTAATACGACCCAAAAACATTCAGACATATCTTTAAAAATCAACATGTAAATATATCAATAATATAGAGTACCTAGAAAACACCACCAGTAACAGTATTCTTCTTTCTCGATGAAGGAGAATGCATCATGAAAATTAAGAAGCAGAGAACAAAATCACCCTACCTCTGAGGTGGGTACACAAGCCCATGGATATGAGATTGTATCGTAAAGAATCCCAAATGTTAAAGATGTGTTATAGTCATCATCTTAGAGGATGAATAGCAGTATGGTTGGAAGATTGAATTCAGAGGCTTTCACATAATCACATGTACTCAATTGGAGGGATCACATCCCTTTATATATCCATCTATGATGTGTTTTATTAAAGGAATCATGATGAACATATTTAGGTATCTATTAACATTTATTCCCAGTAACATTAATTCATTGAATCATATTCAATGTATATGTAATCCATTTAATCTTATCCTAACATATTTATAAGAAACCCGTTTGGGAGAAATAAATAAATATATATCATATACAAATATTTACTACCTCATCTATTTAATACATGCATAATAATTACTTCATTGGATTCATATTATTAAATATACACTTATATATATAATATAATATTATATATATATATTTTTTAGTGCTAATTCAACATACACAACCCCTATTTTTATCATCGTCTCTGGTGGAGAGCTCGACCATTGTGAGCTCTGTCTAGACCACAATTTTTGCATGATTGTAAAACCCTATCAACATCATTTCTCCATTAGTAGATCTGGGATCTGCCTTTGTGAGACTATTCCCTTTATTTTTTGATGGGGTTATCGTGCATGAGTCTATCCTTATTTGAAGTGAATGATAATATCCAGGGGTCAGGTTCACTATGAGTCATGGAGTGGCAATGACCTCAGGCATGGATAGTTTTTGTGGTCTATGTGAGTTTCTCTTTCCTAATTTTTCTATGTTTTATGCATGGTCATTGATTTTTCGTAATAAAAAATTGTTTTGTGGTGTTCTTGATTTGGAAGACCAAATCAGTCCATGAAATGTTAATTCTCTGTGTTCTTTACATTTCATTTTTCCTTTTGTTGTTTGTTTGTTCTACCATCTTGCATCAATTTCTTGTTTACTTATGATATTTCAAACTTTCCTATTTCATGATCCCAATTTCTGATTTCATGTTATTTTTATCTCAGAATTTAGCCCGATCCCATCCACCCTCCAAATAGAGTGGGATGGTTGTGCATCTCTATCAGCTATGGAGGGATGAGCGTGCATCACTGACTCCATTTAATGATGACGGGTGAGAGCATAATTTTAACCAAAAATTACTACAACAATCACAAGGTTGATAAAGTTTCACTGGAGAGGGTGGTAATATAAGCATAGTGTTGTGTGGAGTTGATATTTCATAAGCTATTTATACAGCTTCTACTATGAGAAAATGAAACGTTGGACTTAAATGTTTGTAAATTATTTACCACCAATAAAATATTAATAATAATAATTATTATTTATTAATTTCATCATTACATTATTTGTACATTATATTAATTATATCATTTACTATTATTTATATGTTTTTAAATTATACTATTAATCTACCTCTATTAATTATGTGTTATTATTAATAATTATTTATATTAATTTTTGTAAAGTAGAGCCCAAATCCAATATTGAATATCCTTATTGGATTTCAGGGACTACTCTTATAAAAGGGATACATTGGTCATTTTTTAGTTCTATTTTTAGATTATTTTAATGAAAGTATATCCTAATAAAATAACAATATTTGAAATAATTCTTAATTTACATATATATATTAAAAAAATTGAAAAAAATAAAAATAAAAATAAAAAAACACAATCAATGAATGAAATATGGTTATTAAGACCCAATTTGGTATATAAATTTGGTGTAGATATGGAAAAATAAAATAAAACCATTTTGGTCATTTATCCCCAATAAACTGATAAAAAATTTGTTTTTCAAAGTGTAAACCTCCTCCCACTAATGAAAGGTTACAAACCCGAATTCCCAAATGAACTTTCATTATTTAATAGGAAAACAAATATCACCCCCTGCATTATATTAACTTATGTTTCCATATTTTATATCTCTCAAAAAATCAATACAGATACATTATTCCAATATTAGTATGACATAACATGTTATAATACCTCTTGAACGGGTTTTCATTATGTCTCACCCCTGCAGTTAACATGAAATACTACATATGTGTTTGTTCTCGATATTCATGTTGACTATATGGTATAACACCATACATATGTGTTATAATGCATTTTATTCTATATATATATATATGTTATAATAAAAACCCAATTATGTGTTTTATATGTGTTTTATATTTTATTTCATATATATATATGTGTTCGAATCCATTCTGATTGTTTATTTATTCTCCATTTTCCAATCATGTCGGCTTGCAATCACAATTATAAAAATATAAAAAGAATTATCTTTTATCTTATTTTATGTGTTTTCATTAAATTTCGTTACATTGAATAGTCTATAGGTGTCTATGTGAATTATATATCTTCCCAATTATGTTGGAATACATTGTAAATATTTTTTAACCATATATATGTTTCTAAATAGAAGCATTTTCATTTTAACTGTATATATGTTTCCATATGTATAAGTGGTTTCTTCATCTCTATCTCACTATTTGTACTCTCACATTCCTAAAGTGGTGTAATTAATTGAGCACATGAAAATCACTTGTCCATCTAAAAGAATAGTAATCTATTTATATCTTTAGACTATGAAACATGTTATTATGACTCCCATGCTTCATCTTGAGCATGTTTTGTATTGAAGTATTGAAAAGGTGTTCGATGTCATTGAAATATTCGCTTAATTGTGTTTTATTTTATTTCTATTGTGAAAATTTATATCCCAATTTAATCATATTTTTAAACTGATTTTCATAATGCATATTTAGTTGATATTCTTTGGAAGAACAAAAAAGTTGTTAACATTATCTTAAAGTCATTTAGGATGTTTAAACCATTCAATTTTATCGTACCCGCTACTTTGTATGTCTATTATTGTAGTATAGTTGGTTCATTATAGTTTTCTATTACAATTTAATTAACTTTATTTAGGTTGGTTTGAATTCTTTTTTAAACCAATTGTATTATGTATAGGGGGAATATTTGTGTGTTGGATTATGAATTTGCATCCATGAAATCATTGCATGACATCCTCCATGGTCGGAAGGGGGTTCAAGGTGCACAACCTCAATTTATGCTTCACTAGATGTAGCGGGTGAGAATTTCTATTGATGCACCATGTAGGTTGAAGTATATGCATCAAAATGTTCAACAATATATTATAGAGACGAACTCCATTAGATTTTTAATTGTTAATTTAACCTCCAAAATTAATTATAAATTGTTAATTAATAATTATCAAATTTTATTACTAATTATCGATTTTTAATTAATATCATTATTAATTTTCATATTAGTTAATAATTACAATATTAATAACTATAAAAGGGTTCATTTTGAGGAGAGGATAGGGAATAAATCATAGTGGTGGTGGGGCACACATGGTGTGGCCTCTAGTTCCTTGAAAAATAAAATAAAATAGGCTCCATTGGAATATTAATAGACTTGGTCATTGAGATTTTGGGCTATCTTCTTCAGGGCCTTTAGGCCTCCAACAATCTCATCCTCCATGAAATTAACTATAATAAAAGCATATCCATTGGGTGTTTCACATTCTTTATGGGAAGGGATGAGGCTGGACCTACTTGGCTATACTAATTATATTATTAATTATTATTGTTTTTTTTTAATTTAATGATCACTTAATTATTAATTTTTATTAATTATATCATTTATTGTTATTTATAATTTTATTTTTAAATTATATTATTAATCTAATACTATTAATTTTGTGTTATTATTAATAATTTTTTATTCTAATTCTTGAAACGTGGAGCCTAAATCATCTAGGAAAAATCCTTAAAGGATTCCAGGGACCACACTTTTAAAAGGGGGTCATTGGTAAATTTTTAAGTTCTATTTTTAGATTATTTTAATGGATGTATATCCAAATAAAATAACAATATTTTAATTTATATTTGATTTATCTATATATATAATAAAAACAAAACAGAAAAAAATAAAATGAAAATTTAAAAAACATAATCAATGAATGAAATCAGGTTATTGAGACCCATTTTGGTGAATAAATTTGTTATAGATTAAAAAAACCAGTTTTGTAATTTATCCCCAATGAACAAATATATTTTTTTTCTTAGTGTAAAAATCCTCTAACTAATGTAGGTTTACAAACCCCAATTCTGAAATGATCTTTGAAAGTTTAATTGGAAAAAACAATCCCACCCCCTGCATTATGTTAACTTCTGTTTCCATTTTCTATATCTCTCAACAAATCAATGAACAAAAATTATACCACTTTTAGTATGACTTAAATTGTTATAATACATCTTGAATATGTTTTCATTATGTTTCACCCCTACAGTTAGAACGGCATACTGCATATGTGTTTGATATCTATGTTCATGTAAACTATATGGTATAACACCATACATATGTGGTATAATACATTTTATTCTACATCAGTATATAATAATTTTATAGTTGTTCTATTTTTTATTTCCTCCGTAAATGTGTTAGAATACATTTTTATTGTTTATATATGCTCTATTTTCAATTCATATCGGATTGCAATCATAGTTATTGAAATATGACAAGATTAATCTTCTCTTGCTTGCTATGTGTTTCTATTCACTTTCATTACCTTGAACCGGTTATAAGTGTCTATGTAAATTATATATCTTCCCAACTATGTGGGAGGAAATTTTAAATATGTTTTAACCGTATATAAGTTTCCAAAAAAACCTTGTGTGTTTTCACTGTATATATGTTTCAATCCCTATATGTGGTTTCTTTATCTGTCTCTCATGATTTGTACTCTGAATTTCATGATATGGTGTAATACATGTATCACATGACAATATCTTATCCATATACTTGAACATTAATCTATTTATATCTTTAGACTGTGAAACATGTTATTATGACTCCCATGCTTCATTTGGATCATGTTTTGCATTGAAATATGAAAAGGTGTTCTATGCCATTAAAATATTCTCTTAATTTTGTACTATTTTATTTCGATTATAACATTTTCCATCCAAGGTTAATAATATTTGTGAACTAATTTTCATAATGCACGTTTAGATGATATTCGTTGGAAGAACACATAAGTTTTTAACAACAGCTTTAAGTAATTTATTATGTTTAAACCTTTCAATTTTAATGTACATGTTGTCTTGTATGTCTATTATTTTCGTACAGTTGGTTTATTATAGTTTTGTATTACATTCTAATTCCCTTTATTTATTTTGGTTTAAAATCTTTTTTTAGACAAAATTTAGTGTGTAGATGGGGAATCGTCATGTGTTGGATAATGAATTTGCTGCCATGGGATCAGTGCATGACATCCTCTATGGTTGGAAGGGGGTTCAAGGGGCACAGCCTCAACCTATTCTTTAATGGATGCAATAGGTGATAATTTTTAATGATCTTGGAAGTGGTTTGGGGTATTTGCATGAAAATTTTCAACCATCAATTACAGCGACAATATCCATTAGATTGTTAATTGTTAATTTAACCTCCAAAATTAATTATTAATTACTATTTATTAATTATAAAATTGTTTTACGAATTATCAATTTATTTATTAATTGCATTAATAATTATCATATTAGTTATTAATTGGTCTATTAACAACTGGTGGTGGTTGCATGTTCTGAAAAGGATACGGAAATCACCATAGTGTGGGTTTGGAACTCATGATGTGGCCCCTAGTACCTTGAAAAATAAAACAATATATGGTAATTTGGAATATTAATTGACTTGGATCATTGATCTTTTGGGCTATCTTCCTCCGGGTCTTTGGGCCTCCAACAATCTCAATCTCAAGGACATTAATTATAATAAAAGAAGATCCATTAGGTGTTTTTCATGCTTTATATATAGGGATGAGGTTCGAACTACTTTTCTATACTAATTATATTAGTAATTTTTATTATTATTTATTAATTTTATCATTAATTAATTAGTCTATTTTATTAATTATATCATTTATTATTATTTATATTTTTATTTGTAAATTATAATATTAATCTACTACTATTAATTATGTGTTATTATTAATAAATTTTTATTCTAATTCTTGAAATGTGAAGACTAAATCCTATTGGGAAAATCCTTATAGGATTCGAGGGACCACAGTTATAAAAGGGATTCATTGGTCATTTTTTTAGTTCTATTTTTAGATTATTTTAATGAAAGTATTTCCAAATAAAATAAAAATATTTTAAATAATGTGTAATATATATATATATAATAAAAACAAAACAGAATAAAATAAAATGAAAATTTAAAAACATAATCATTGAATAAAATCAGGTTATTGAGACCCATTTAGGTAAATAAATTTGGCTTCGATACAAAAAATAAAAGAAAAATATTTTGGCCATTTTTTCCCAATAGACATATAAAAAATTTGTTTTTCTATGAGTAATCCTCCTCCCACTAAAGATTGCTTACCAACCCCAATTCCCAAATGAACATTGAATATTTCATAGGAAATAACAACCCCACCCCTCCATTATGTTATCTTATGTTTCCATTTTCTATATCTCTTAACAACTCAACAAAGATACATTATACCACTGTTAGTATAACTTAATATGTTATAATACCTCTTGACTGTGTTTTCATTATGTATCACCCCTATAGTTAACATGACATATTTAATATGTGTTTGAACTTTATATTCATGTTAATTATATGGTATAACAACATACATATGTGGTATAATACATTTTATTCTCCATCTGTATATGTGTTAATAAAAAACCATATAATAATTTTATATGTGTTTTATATTTTATTTCATCTGTATATGTGTTCGAATCCATTTGGATTGTTTTTTATGCTCCATTTTCAAATCATGTCAGCTTGCAATCATAGTTACATAAAATTGACAAGCATAATATTCTCTCATGTCTTATGTGTTTCAATTCACTTACATTTCATTGAACCTGTTATATGTGTCTATGTGAATTATATATCTTCCCAATTATGTGGGAAGCATTGAAAATATGTTTTAACCATATATATGATTCTAAAAAGAACCTTATGTGTCTAAATATATATATATATATATGTTTCTATCTATATATGTGGTTTCTTCATCTCTCTCTCATGATTTGTAATCTCATATTCCTGATGTGGTGTAATACTTTGAGCACATGAAAATATAGTATACATCTACATGAAGATTAATCTCTTTATCTCATTTGATTGTAAAACAAGTTATTTTTACTCTCATGCTTCATTTGGATCATGTTTTTCATTGATGTATGAAAGGTGTTCTGAGTAGTTGAAATATTCTCTTAGTTGTGTAAAATTTTATTTCAATTGTAAAATATTATATCTAAAGTTATTCATATTTGTGAACAAATTTTCATAATGCAGGTTTAGTTGATATTATTTAGAAGAACACAACAGTTTTTTACATTGTCTTTAAGTTATTTATTATGTTTAAACCTTTCAATTTTAACCATCCCACTATATTTTATGTCTATTATTACAACACATTTGGTTTATTATAGTTTTTTATTACATTTTAATTCCCTTTATTTAGGTTGGTTTAAATTATTTTTTTAAACCAATTGTACTGTGTATGGGGGGCGTAAAGCTGAGACATAACATGTGATAGGTGTTTTATAAATATGTTTTTAATTTAATAATTATGTAATGTTCATTTGTACTCATTGGGTAGTTATGAATAGTAATTCCCCTGGTTTCCTCTAAGGTACAAGTTACATACAATGATAATTTTAAATGAATTTTTTTGTTTAAAATTATTATGGATGGGAATCTCATAGAAATTCAAAAAAGGGTTTGAGATAAAAGGATTGATTATTTAAAGATTATAATTAATTGATTCAAGCATGATTTATCTTAAACAAATATGATTAAATAATTTAATGATAGTTTTATTTATGAGTAAATATTATTGCATGTTTGGATGATCATGATCTAGACAATGACCTTTGTATGTGAACAATTTTTTATAATTTATTTATTTTAATTAAATTTTTTGGCATGTGAGCCATCTCTCCCAATTAATATGTAGGGACTGCGTGACCAAGGATTCTTTAATGTAAAATTTCTTTTTACCCATCACCATCATGTTAGTAAAAACAGGATTATGTAATGGATGGAACTCCCACGATAGTGGAGGCGATTCAAGCTACAGTCAAGACAAAACCAATCCCAGGAGATACAAAGGTGGACATGTGGAATGCTGTATTCATGAACCTAAAAGATTCAAGATGTTTCTCCCCTAGGCCAGGGTAAGTTTATCAACTTCTAGATAAAATAACCATTTCAAAATCTCATGAAAAATATCTTTTATTTTATTTTTTTAGTTTCATGGTTTATCATTATGGATGTGTGGTCATGATCACATAATTAATGAATTAAACAAGCATACGAGATATAACTAAAATAAACCAGACTAATGCGTAAATATTATCATGACATGGTTAATCACATAAGTATATTCCACTTAATATTTACATGCATGTTATAATGATAATATGAAATTCAGTCATAAGAGATAATAATCCCTAAAATAAAATATTAAGTTGGACCAAGCCTTCCAATATTGATTTAGGGAAAAACTCAATAAAACTATGTGTCTGACCAACCCTTGTTGGGACACATACTTTTATATAGTAATCCCTTATAAAAGGTTTCAGGTTGACTTTACCATATTACATCAAGGGTAGTATCCCTTGCTAGAGTTGGTGTAATATTAGAGGTAAGAGTTTTGGAAATATACTGTCCTGTTTTTAGTATCGGGGAGTCCAATCAACATATTATGAAGTTGGAATCCCATAGTTGGCAAAGAAATTCTACATAAATACCTTCTAATATCTTGACCAACCCTTGTTGTGGTTATTAAATGAGGAATATGAATCATTTCCACTACAATGCCATGGAAACTGGGCATTCTAAGTTCAATGGTGAGGGCTATTGGTACTTGATAAAATAGTGGGAGACTTAATAAAATTTATTATTTATTTTAAAATGTAATCACGAAAGTACTAATGATATGCTATATTAACTATAGAATAAAAATGAAAAACTAATTAAAAACATTGTCCATGTGATCAATTCTGGATAAAGAAAACAGCCTCACCGGTAATAACTTCCAGGAATAGTTTAGACACATTTGGGTTATCCTACGCCAGAAACAGATGTCTTAAGTGTTGGATTCATCATTTCCTGATCCTCCTACCAAATAGGAAAGTGAAGAGGATTTCCCGGTCTATGAGAAACATATAAACGACATGGTTGGCGTTCAATGTTTGATGATATCATCAATGTCCATTGAGCTCATGAAGTCTCATGAAAACATGGATGCTCATATCATACTCGAGCACCTCCTTGGTTTTTACTAGGATAGTGAAACATAGGAAGGGTTTGAGATCTCTAAGGCACACTTTTAGAGTAATCATGGAGAAGTTTCCATAGCTGAGCCTCATGTAGTCAAGCTCATTGGATACATTGAGCTCTTCGATGTTCTATGATTTAAAATCCATGAAGAACTGGGCACCAATCACATTCTTGCATCACTCCCTCAGAGATTAACTAATATTGTTTTCAATTTCAATATGAACTACATTGAGAAATACCTATCTAATATTCTAATCCTCATTAACCAAGTGGACAAAGATATGAAGAGAAAAAAGCCTTCTGTCTTTATGGTGAATAAGAAGAAAGTCAAGGTGAAGAGAATTAAGCCCAAAGCGTCTTCACAAACTTCTATGAAATTGAAGATCAAAGGGGAAGCAATAAAATAAAAGGGTATTTGTTTCACATGTGGAATGAAAGGCCACTGGAATAATAAATGCAACCAACCTAAGATGTAAGGGGAAACATTAGGTGCATTTGTTATCGAATGAAATCGTTCTGTTTTTACAAATTGGGTATAAGATAGAGCTTTTGGTTCCCACATATGTATCCAAATATAGGAACTATGTAGATCTAAGAAGACTAACCGAGGGGAGGTAGATCTACGAGTAGACTACAGATCCAGACTTGATTTTGTAGCTATTGAGGACTACCGCCTCACATTTCCAACTGTGATGATCTTGGTGTTAAAGGGTTTTTAATATGTGTTGTTTGTTACTAAAATCATTATTTATATATCCAGATTAGACACATATGGAATTTTTTTCATGTTTTGAAATAAATGTTTCTTATTTTACAAATATAGCATTTGTTTTGGTAGGGAACATTTTTACAATAGTCGTTACATGTTGGACTACACAAACCAATTAATGGAATTCTATAAAAAATATTCATCACATGAATCATAGCACGCCCAACTTTGGCATCACTGGCTATGTCATGTAAATGATAAATTCTTGACAATGTTACATCAATATGGATATTTAGATTATTTCGAACAAAAATCACTGTGTGTATGTCATGCAAGTTTATATGGAAAAATGACTAAATCCCCATTTGGTTGGAAAGGTTAAATGGATAATGAACTTATTGAATTGGTCCATACCTATGTGTGTGGACCATTTCCAATAGAAGAAAGGGGGTACTCATACTTCATAAATTTTACTAATTATTTTAGTAGATATGGATATATCTACTTAATGAGGTATAAGTTGGATTATTTTGATAAGTTCAAAGATTACAAGAATGAAGGTGAGAATCATCATGGTAAAGAGATTAAGAAACTCTGCTTAGGATGAGGTGGAGAATATCTTAATCAGGACAAAATTGATTACTTATGGGAGTTTGGGATCATATCCCAACTCACTCTTCCATACATTCCCTAGTGGAATGGTGTGAGCGAAAGGAGGAAATGCACCCTATTGGACAAGGTGAGATCAATGATGAGTCATGAGAGTCTTCCATTATCCTTTTATGGATATGTGTTACAAACAACGACGCACATGATAAACCAAGTACCAACTAAATCGATAAATGGAATCCCATATGAGTTCTGGAGTGGAAGGAAATCCATATTATCAACTTTACATGTGTGGGGAAGCAATGTGTTTGTTATGGACTCTTCGGGTAACAAACTTGCACCTTGAGGCACAAAGTGTACCATAATAGGATACCCTAAGTAAACAAGGGGATATTACCTATACAAACCCTCATATAAAAATGTTATATTGGCAATAGACATTGTATTCCTTGAGAGGGAGCACATCTCCAATAGAGATAGTGTGAGCAAGATAGACTTTAATGAAGATGAGGCTCAAGGTACACAAGAGTTGGCATAGGAACAGATTCCACAAATCCCCATGGATGAAAGAACTATTCTAGAGACAAAAGAGCACTGTAGGAGTACAAGAGAGGTTAAAGAACTGGAATGATACATTTTTCTAGTTTTTGAGGATGCTGACTCATTGTAAGTTGATAGTAATTATCCTCTATCCTATAAGGAAATAGTAAGTGTCATAGATGTATCCATGTGGAAGGAAGCCATGAATTCTAAAATGGATTCCATGTACCAACACCAAGTAGGGATTTTAGTAGATCCTCCAGTTGATGTAAATCCTAATAGTTGTAAATGGGTATTCAAGAAGAAACTGGACTTTGAAGAACAAGTCAACACCTATAAGGCATGACTGTTTGCAAAAGGGTCCAGACAATATCAATAAATTGACTACGAAAAAACCTTTTCACTAGTTGAAATACTAAAATCCATCAGAATTTTATTGCCCATTGTAACATACCATGACTATGAGTATTGTAAAATGGATGTCAAAACAACCATCCTTAATTGGATCCTTTATAAAGATGCCTACATGACACAACCTGAAGGGTTTATGACTCTAAAGGATACCAATAAGTTGTTCTAGTTGTAGAAATCCATTTATGGATTATAGAAAGAATGTAATTCATGGAAAATTCGTTTTGATGAATCCATAATGGAATTTGGTTTTATCAATAATGAATGTGAGCCTTGTGTCTACAAATGGTTTAGTGGTAGTGCAGCCATTTTCCAAATAGTCTATGTTGATGACATATTACTTATTAGAAAGATATAATTGTATTATAGTTTGATAAGGCATGGTTGAATAAATGATTCTCCATGAAGGGCATGTGAAAGGAATCATATATTCATGGGATCAATATCCATCATGATAGATCGAAGAGATTTTTGGGCCTATTTCAATGTATATACATTGATAAGATACTGAATAGATTCAGTGTAGAACAATCCAAGAGGGGATTGTTACTCGCGTCACATGGCATTAATCATTCCAAGAAAATGTGTCCTTAGCCACATGAGGAGAGAAAGATAATGGAAAGAACTCCATATGCATCAGCGATTAGGTAATTCAAGAATGAAAAGCTATGTATTAGGCTAGTTTTCACCTACACATTGAGTGCAATAGACATATATCAATCTGACCCATACTGCCATTTGGATGGAAACCAAGACTATCTTGAAGTATCTGAGGTGTACTAATGATATGTTCCAAGTTTATGGAGGTGATGTGGAACTAGTCATTGGAGGATATGCAGACTCTTGTTACCAGACTAATCAAGATGACATGAAGTCTCAAATAGGATACATCTTCACATTGAGTGGAGGTGCAGTGAGCTGGAAGAGCTCAAGGAAGAGTATAGTTGAAAATTATATAGTAGATTACAAGTATATTTGACCTTCTAAGGTAGATAATGAAATAGTTTGGATGAGAAACATAGTCCAAAAGCATATTTTGATACATAGAAGTAAAAATGCCATCACATTGTGTTGTGATAATACTATAGCGGTGGCTATCAAAAAAGTGGCAAAGGTCACACCCTCGAACAGAGCACATACTTTAGAAGTATCATCTCTTGTGGGAGTTTTCTCAGAGAGGTGAAGTTTTACTGAGTAGTATTTCCATAGAAGTCAATTTGGTAGACCCCATGACTAAGGCCTCGAATCAGCAGAAACTTGATCACCATGTAAGGTCTAGTGGTCTGAAAGTCGTAGGCCATTGGCTCTAGTCCAAGTGGGAGTTTGTAATAGTTGGTGTCAAAGAAAAAAATGTTTACACTTTGATTAGATGAACATTTAATGTATTTAAATACTTAAAATATTAGTAGATATTATTCATTATTATTCATGACTATAATATAATAATGTCATAGAGTATTTGTTGCATTGATAAGGGCATGAATGTTCCCTGCAATGATTAGAACCTTGAAATGATATAAAAATATTATTAAATATAGTTCTACGGTTGGATGGAATACTATGATGGGACACATAGCCTGCAGACCGTCAGGTGTGAGTACTTTTAAACATATGAGACTTCCTCTCATGTAGTTTTCACTTGATAATATTCAATACATGATATTATGAGAACATACCCACTAATAAGAATTCCACATGTTTTGGTGTCATGATATAGTTTTATCTGCGAGCATGTGTAATTATCCTTAGACATTAACATTATCATTAATATGTGTCATGACTCGCACACTTTGATTTACTAACGAAAACCATAATGCAGATAGTTGGCAAGAAGTAGGGTACGTTGGGTACGTCACGATTGGCATGATATTAATAGATAAGTCTAGGAGTGATTTCTACCTTCCATTTATGGAAGTTGATATCTAGACCCTTTGATTGAAATATATCCATTATTCCTAATTCTATGGATATGGTGTAAGAGTGAGTTTATTTTATGTAGTCAAAGAATGATGTATCAAGTATAAATGTTGATGACACTATTATGATACCATGTTGACGAGATATTGCGACCAAGGGATTATATTACACAGTGAGCTTTCATATGTGGATGTTGTTGTGGTGAAATTATATTATTTCTCTTGGTTTCCTTGACTCGTTGTTAGACAATACTCTTGGACTTCAGGATAGCCCACATTATGCCAATGAGAAATAATCTTAGAGGGTCACACAATAAGTGTTTTTGGTGGTCTCAGTAAAATTCAATTTGAATTTAATTAATGAAATAAATATTATTCTCAAGACCAACGAAGAATTTTATTCAAGTTAAAATGATCTCATAAATTAAATAAAATTTATTTATTTATTTTATTGAATATATAATAAATATTTATTTATTAGTTTGTAAACAAAATATTTAATTAAGTGAATAAATAAATAATTTATTTATTTATGTGTTCAATAAATGGATGGGTAGTTGTAGGGGATCAAGGCTGATCTAGTGGAAAAATAATTATTTGCAAGATGGTAAATAATTATTTAACTACTTGGCACATGTTGATATAATAATGGAACAACTATTATTTTGTGACATAGAATTTTATTTATAATTTTGTTTTGTTCAATTTTGCACACCATAAATAACTATGTGATATTATTATTATTATTGTGTGGTTTCTATATGTACATTAAGGTATTTAATTGTTTCTAATAAATTAAATATTGTAACTGAAGTTTCATGCACATAAATAGATAAGTACGCCTATTGTTCCAAAAAACACACGACATTGAAACGTATACCTAGTGAATTGAGAAATGTTGATTTAAATAATTTATCTCTCAAATCCTCTTCCCAACCCTCTCAAGAATGATAGACGTTCTTCAAGGATTAAGTACAAGCGATCAAGAACGACAGACACAAGACACTCGCTTCGCTGCACTAGCACCCGGAGAACGAGCGATGTCGATCGGAGGCCATCTGAGCATGTGTGGATCACCACTAGACGGATTGTAGTTTGGATCCTTATAATAACAATGAGATATTCTGGAAGGGTTATTCTGGAATATAAAAATCATTAACGATGAAAAATAATAAATATCCAGGTATTATTTTTCTTTAAAAAATTAATTAAATTAATTATAAACATGACGTGCAAGATCCTTTCTAAATGTTTCAAGCCTCTTCCTTATTTATCAAAATATTTGATTCTATTTCATGGATATTGGTGTTCATTTTCATATTGATCCTAGAATAATCATTGATCATGGTAAAAAACAAAGATGGGTTCCAACCCAACCACGCTTCTGCTATGCCCGAAACCTACATGAATTATATATCTTCTCAATTATGTGGGATTACATTGTATATGTTTTTTTAACTGTACATATGTCTCTAAAAAGAACCCTATGTGTTTTAACTGAATATATATTTCAATATGTATAATTGGTTTCTTCATTGATTATAATTTTGTCTCTCATGTGATGTAAACTCACTTTCTTGATGTGGTGTAATACTATAAGCACATGAAAATATATTATCCATCTACATGAAACTTAATATCTATATCTATTTAGATTGTGAAAATTTTTATTATGAATCCCATGCTTCATTTGGATATTTTTTTTCTTAGAAGTGTGAAAAAATATTTTGAGTCATTAAAATATTCTCTTAATTGGGTACTATTTTATTTTCATTATAAAATTTCCCATCAAAACTTAATCATATTTGTGAATAGATTTTCATAATTTAGGTTTAGTTGATATTCCTTCAAAGAAAAAATGTGTTTTGAACATGAGCATTAATTTATTTAGGATTTTTAGACCATTCAATATTATACATCCCACTATCTTTTATGTCTATTATTATAGTACAGTTGGTTTATTAAAAGTTGTGTATTATATTTTAATTCCTTTTATTTAGGTTGGATTAATTTTTTTAAAACCATTTATTGTGTGTAGAGGGGGAATCTCCGTGTGTTGGATTAGGAATTTTCATCCATAGGGTTACTATATTGCATTATCTAGGGTTGTAATGGTGTTCAAGGCACACAATCTGATCATATTCTTGAACAGATGCAGTAGGTGATAATTGTTGTTGATGCTGCAAGCTGGTTAGAGTATTTTCATGAAAAAGTTCATTAATCTATTGAAACGATAGGCTCAATCATATGATTCCTAGAATTATAAATGCGATTATTATATAATGTGTATTATTTTTAAACATGATATGTATAGGTTTATTAAATCATATTTATTTACAAGGAATGAAAGGAAGAAATGCACCCGGGGGCTTAAACCCATGATGCACGCCCCAAACCCCTCCCACGCCAACCACCACTCTTACCCACATGGTGGTGTATATTTTTGTTGATTATATAAAATTTCACATCTTTATTATATTTACCACACAATATATATTGAATTTATCAACTATGTATATGTTTTAAATGTATTAATAGAAAACTTTTCATCTATATTGGTTAATTCATGTTTTCAAATCTATTATTCTTACCATCTCATTTGAGTACCCATTTCTCTATAATTTCCATGTATACCGATTCAGGTAAATAATTATTACTTTGTAATTTTGTATCTTTATTAACATGGGGATGAATTCTAGATCATTTATCTCTACTATGGTTTGTGGTGTTTTCTTATATCTATATTTATCTTTCATGTCATATTGGTGACTTTGACTTGAATGTGATTGAGGTATTTTCCTCCAATCTTCTTCCAGCAGCATGATCATCAAAAACATGAGAATCCTGATCTCCCAATAAAACTGAAATATATGTTATGCTATCAAGAACATCAAAATACTCCTTAAGAGAAAAATGACCTCCATGAAGACCTTTGATTTCTACAATGTTCCTCTACTATTTGATTTAGGATTACATTTATTAATTACTCACCCCCTATTTTTTATACTTAATTGAATTTCTATGAGTTCATATGAAACTAAGTTTTTGGATCCAACTCTAATCATTTGATATCAGAATATTATACCTAGGTCTATATTTATTATTACAAAACTCATCGTTTTCCAGAAATTTGTTATGCAAATATATTTTGAAAAATGATTTTTCTATGCATGTGAGAATGTTATTCTTTCTGGGTTCCTATGAAAATATCACATCATAGGCTCGTACATGAAATATAATCTTTAATAATACTATTTATTTCATACAAAACTACTATTTCATCAATTATTGTTATGTTTTGCCTAATGTTTCATGGATTTTTTTGTTTATATAACATGTTTTATATTTCAAAAATCACTCAATTTTGGGTGACACCAATTAATTTATGAGGGTTGTTTTATCAATCCTTCCTATCAATCACTAATGTATTCTATTATTATTTTTATTTTTTACCAATTGATGATAGTAGATGTGGATATGCATTTTCTTAAATCAAGCTATCTCAAAAAATTATATTTGTCTGTGGAAGTTCAGAAATGGAAATTTTGTGGGACTTCTTTATTCTCTTAAATTTATCTTAAAACATACTTGATCATCTTAGGTATGATTTCTCAACTTACATATTTTACTTCGGAATTGATAAATACATATATCAATGAGTTATATCTTTAAACTCTATTAAATTATTTAGCTACGAATCCCTTAATTCTATATATTATTTCTACATTCTACATCTTAAATTGATTTAAACTAGACCATTTATCGATTAAGAATTCTGATATTCCATTTTACAATAGAATAACTAAAGTGTGAAAAGTCAACCGAGGTATTTTTTCTTCCAATCTTCATCTATATGAATAGTACAACATAGGAATTATGAAATTTGTTTCATTACTTCATTGTTGGATTTTATATATTATATTTATTAATTGATTCATCATTTTCAATTTTTAGTGTTCCAACGTGAACTTCATTTTAGGTATTTTATTCAATACACTATACATTTGTTTATTATACAATTAAAATTCATAATTTACCACTGATAAAATATAAAATTTTGTAGACGTTACTGGACATGTTTAAAAATATTACGTCAATCCACCCTCTTCAGCATGTGAAGATACCTTTACTTGATCTCACTTATGTTTGCATGCCCCATATCATCAAAATGTGAACTTTTACAAGGTCACAAGGCATTGGTATTTTCATTCTACTTTCTCCTCACATCGGAAACTATATATACCCCTATGCTCTTGGTAAGTGTATTTTCCTAATGTTACAACAATAACCTCCATTTTATATCTTAATATTCCTTTTATTATTTCTTTGATCTCTTCAGAAGCTACAGGTTTAGACAATTATTAGTTTCATGAAAAATTGCCACATTTAGGTTGCACAGATTATAAGAGAATAAGTGATTTTATGAGAAGTGGTAACTTTAAACATTCATTTCAATTTATTTAATTTCCTGGAATTATAGGAAAAATATTTTTTACGATGTTTATTTGTGTTTATATATTTTAATGAGGATATTATCTCACACAAATGGTTAGGTTACGTGAGACTTGTATTGTAATTTTGATGTTCCAGACCAATGAAGTCCTGTTGAGTTATTCATATGCATATTATTTTCAGAATTGATATGTTTTAAGGGATTTTAAGAAAGACATGTATTATTAATAGAATCTAAATGGAAGTATTTTGACATTGAACCTGGCATCTCCAAGAAGCGTTCAACAACTAGAATGGTTTCCCTATGAATTTTATTTTTGTTAGGACATCTGTGTGATAAATGTTTTTAGGGATGTTGATGATTTCCTTTTTAAAGTGGTTCTTGGTAAGTAGGGTGAGTTTATAAATACAATGTCAATTAATCAATGAGAAAAAAAATGATCACAGATGTTTGTCTTGTCAAACCATCAAAATCGAAGGTGCCTCTAGCCCCTACCACACTACCTCTCACTCTACATTTTTTGTGGATAATTCTCCTCACCATCAAATGAATGATCATGATACTTCTCTTCGCGAAAATGTTAAATAGTTTATTTACGAAGATGTGTTTTATCTCAGAAAATATTGCTGTAAATATTCATAATTTTATGTTTTTTTCGGTTATTTATGAAAATATGTTTTATTCCTTTGATGGAAATGTTAAATGATTTACAAAAATTGAATTATTTTCAATTTCAATTTTTCATATTAATGTTAATTTTTAATTTTCTATTGTTTCTATTTTTAATGTTATGCAGAACCCTACTAGAGAATCGAATTAAAAATCCATTTGAAAAAAATACCCGGTTGGATACCCTATGTACTTTGAATCTTAACAACTTCCTTCTTCAACAAATTTCCACAACATAACAGTATGTTGGCTATAGGTTACTTGTTTTATATTCTCCCCTTAAATCTGTATTTAATTTTTCATTTTTAAAAAACCATTATTATATTCATATTCTTAAATTATAGAGTATATTAGGGTTATGACTATTCTGTATTCTAGGTATATACACACAACATATGCTATATATGAATATTTCATATCCAACACATTTATATTTTAAATTTCATCATATACAACTTCAAGTTTCCTTTATATCCACTAAATAGTATGAATCTAAACAATGATATAATTCTACCCCATTATTATTTATATTAATAGTTTGAATGTCGTGAGAAAAAGTGGTAAATAATAATAGAAATGAGATGAGTTAGGTTGTTTCTGTAATTATGATGAGTTGTGATTGAATGGAGTAAGGTGATTGTAATTGGGAAGCGATATACCTTGGATAAATCCCTGACTACAGCTATGGGAATAATGAAAAAGATGGACAATTTCTAGAGTCCATGTATTTTAAAAATGTAAAGAATATAAAAAAACTCCAACCGACATCATCTTCCATCTTACCTACCAAAAAAAGGCACCGCTTTTACCCAATGTATACATACAATGGATTTTCATGAATGTGTTCCAATTAATTTTTAGTTATGTTATCTATCCATTTCCAAGGTTTGTGGCTAAGGGATGTCCATGCATGTTTTCATTTACTTTCTCTAATGGTGATTGCGACTGTGGTGGGTCGTATTCATTTCATGAATTTATTTACCCACAACCAATTTTAAATAAAATATTCATATCAATTTCATAATTCATCTATGAAAATATACACCTTTTAACTTTTATAAATGTCCTAATTCAAATTCAATGTTATCTATTACATTTTCATTACATCATATGTATTCTACCTTCCCTAAATCTTTCCTCCCACCATATTCGGTTTTACTCACATAAAATATTTTTTATTGATTTCCATTGGTTCTATCATAATATTTTTATGAACTATGTATAACATATGTATAATGATTGTATAATATTTGAATGATACCGGTCATAAAAAATGTATGATCTGGTGTCATGATTTCTGCATTACTCCCAATATTTGATGTTTTGATATAGAGGAATTGATCCACTTATTTATTGAAAAGCTTCGGGACCCAAACACACAACATCCGAAGGGATGTTTTCTTCACTATTCCACATTAATCCTCATGAGATAAAGGGTGTAGCAATGAATATAGTTGTGATTTTGATTCTAGAACATGTAGGAGGTAATGCAAAGATCAGGGCATTTTTTCACTATTCAACCTCATTTGGATGTATTATTTTATTATTATTATTTTTCTATTTTAATGGGAAAATTATAATTAAAGATCACAATATGAAGTTAATGTTAGTGTAAATAGATTGGAATGTGATCAACATGTCTTTTATAATATGAAATGTTTTTATAAACTATAATATATTCATTACTACTTTTGTAATCTTTGATATTTTTTATTAATAGTTTTTTAAACTACAATTTGTGTATAACTAGAGTTTTCTTCAATTATGCTTCTTATATCTAACAATACATTTTATTTTCAATTTCATTCTGTGAGTCACTAAATTGAATGGTAAAATACTATATAAAATGATACTAATGTGTAATGATCTATAATATCTATGTTATAATCTGGAATATGAAATATCAATGACCTGATAAATTTATTATTATAAACTATAATTTTAAAAAATTGAATATATGTCTGTGCATTATATAAAATTATTTTTTATATGAATGATTTATAATCATCAATCCATGAATAACAATTGTTTTATGAAGCATTCTATAATATTCAATTAGAGTGTAATACATAATTTATCTTCAATTTTATGCAATATCCGTAATTGATAATCTATAATCTGGAATATTAGAAACATTATATAATTTGTATTATAAAAAATTCTATGAAATATAAAGGCTTAGTATGTGCATTATATAAATTCTTATGTGTAATATTTCTGTATAATGTGTCTACAAGCTGGAATCTATATGAAAAAATTCACATAGATTACATGTTATCAAATCAGTAAATTGTCTATAAATTTTTTTTGTAATCTGAAATACATGTCTATAATGTGTTTTAATACAAGATACTGTGAGTTCTGTAATCTCTGTCATCTCCGTTTTATCAGTGTGACCACTAATTTGGAATATTTTTCTATCATTTAAAAATATAATAGTATATCATGATTTATGAATTTCCTTAAACTTATTTATAAAAGATTTTATTTCATATTAGATTCTACTTATTATTTGTACTCAATTAATGGGTCATACATATCATTTATTATATAAAAATTTAATGCCACATAAATGGATTTTTATTCCTTTCATTTAATTTCACATAAATTTATTTACACCGAATTCATGTGTTTCCATGATGTTGGGTGACATCATTATTATCAATATTTGCAACTATGGGGAAATATCTAAAAAATGATGTAAATAGATATGAAAATCCAATTTTGTGTTTTTCACAATAAATATAATTTATATTATGCATTACTTATTGATTATAAATGTATATCATCAAAATTTTATATAGGAGTTTCTATTATCATCATGTTATGAAATGATCATTGAATGATCAATTGTATTCTTTTACAAATCATTTTATTCCATGAAATTCATATTCGATGTAAAAAATTGATTTATGTCATACACTATCAACTATTTATATTTAAAATAACATGTATGATCTATTTGGTGTATATTACCCATACAGAATAATTTGCAAGACTTGAAAATATAAAATACATGAAAGAGATCGCTCAATGTCTATTCTGTATACCAATACAAACTTAGTCATATATACTAATTCAATTTTTATAATTCCATATAAAAAGAGTATCATGACTTTCTTCATTTTTAATATTATAAAGAGTGTCATTCAATTAGTATTAAAATCAATTAAATTTTTTGGGCTAAATGGCCTTACTCATTGTCTCACTTTTCCTCTTTATTTTCCTATTGGATGCTTTTTCTGTTGATAATTCATAGATAAATAGCTTCACCAACATATATTAAACATCCGCTTATCTTATGAAAAATGACTCTTATCTTTTATAGTAGTATAATGAATAATTAATAGTCTATCCATCAATGATTTATTGCAATAATACACTTTCACTTATTAAAAATGCCCCTAAATCAAAATTAGATACCATTTTTTCAGTGTGAAATTTCCAATAAAACACCTCCACTACCAACACTCATTCTCAATTTTGGGATATCAATTGTCGGTGCAAACCCAGGGGTTCCCTAGCCTAGATTATAAGAGATATTTCCCCCAATATAAATGTTAAATTGAAAATAGATATTGAATTAGTCTTAATGTTTTGATAAATCTAAAATATGAGCATGTTTTTTATGAATTTGTAATTAAATAATTATGTCATGCAAATGCACGTGTTGGGTACTAGTGGATTATTATATTATTTTTTATGTAAATAATTATTAAATATATTATTATATATACCATTTTTAAAAAACATTATGGAGGATCCCTTTATTTTAAAGTCAAAATAAAAATAAAAAAAGTGAATGGGTCAGACAAATCATTTCTACCCACAATCTTAAGCACGTCCTAACTCATAAGTTTGCCTTCAACAAACAAGTATTCAAAATATCACTACTATGATTTTTCTATAGCACCTATGTTATGAGGTTGTTTCCCTCTTAGTTAAGGATGTCAACACCTCCTCCATGACTTTGGTCTCTAATTAGCATCCTGGGAATCATATGAGGATGTAGTGAAGTTGTCCCCCAGTTTGGGTTGGGAATTCTCTGTCCAAGATAAGTCCCCTATGTCCAGCATTGAATTATAAATAATGTTAGATTATATATTTTTTTTAATCTTATTTATGTAAGAGAGTCATTATAACCAATGTTATTAGGTTCCATCTTTTCAAACAATTGATCAACTTGTGAGTTGAATCAATCAATAATATCATCACTAAGGCCCTTAGGCAACCTCCCATGCACTAACTCCCCTTTCATAGTTTTTATAGTTTTTTTATCCTCGCTTTATTACACTCCATATTTGAAGAAGTTTGAAAGCTATAAAAATTATACTTCATTAAATTAGATAAATAAGGGTTGTAAGACCAACCCTCATCTTTTACATTAAATACTTCCTCCCTAGGAGACGACTCAATGGAAACTCCACGTGAAAAAGAGTTTCACGATGAACCTTAAATTTTTTGGAACCTTTTAAAATGTTCAAATCCAGAGAAATATATCTAGTCGTCTCTATTTTATAACCTTACTGAGATATAGTGAACTAGAGAACCATTTCATATCCATGAGGTCCCATGGTAGTGTCAACAACAAGTTTGGATTACTATGTATTGGAAACCTCATCAGAAATAGATGATCGATATTTTTATGTAAAACAAGCTAAAAAACAGAATACACAATATTATTGCATTTGAACAAAGAGGAATTGGTGTGATGCATCCCCAAAAGGATATATCCCTGGACTGTTAACCAAGCATTGGCTTCCACAATTTCCAGTTCTGCAACTTCATCTTTTGGGCTGCCCTCCGGAGGCTCCATGGTAGATTTAGTCTTAGCTGAAGTTATTGAAAAATCTTCTAGAGGATAATTTCTATAAATAAAACTTCAGAATGGGGTGTAGTAGTCCCACTACACTCATTACTTCTAATAGAGAGGGAAGAACCAATACCTCCAGATCCTGAGAGATTTTTTTGTAAATGGGAATAAAATCTCATATTTTTCTTCCCTTTATGATAACTAGGATTGAGAAGGTGCATCTCCTAACTCAGATTCTGATCAGATTCTTTCTGAGTATAATATTCTTTGTCAGACTCATCATGGACTTTGTAACCACTTTTATCAATGCCTCTAACAAGCTCACCCTTGAATGATTCCCCATGTTCTTATCACAAAACCAGGACACAGGACCATCGATGCAGGTTTCCTAATAATTTTATAGGACCATGCATCCCAACCTCTCTTTTTGGATCCCCAGTGTTCTGCACACATGCAGTGCAAGAAGAAGGAACATTTGTGCAAGAAGCAGCCATAGATCCCCATCAGTCCTGGGCAGAATATCCATCATCCACCCAATCTTGGTTAACCTATTTTTCTTTGAGATTTGTGACAATTAAATGATACATAGACCTTGTAAGAGTAGGGGGAACATGTTGTATCCCTCCAACACTAGTATATCACATTCCCAAATCATTTTCAACCCTAACAGAAGAGTGGTAGCTTCTATTATCTAATTTTTAGAGGAATGTAATCTTCATAGGGGGATAAAACAACCTTATCAATCATCACACTAGATAGATCTACTAAAACAAAAATTTGGGCATAATGGTCATACCCGGTATATCCCATATCATAATCCATTTTAATTGGCACAAAAACCGAGGATTCAATGTCATTGAGGATGTGGGGGTTCCATAAAATGAAATTGACACCGGATATTTTAATCCAAGTCAACACACAATAGTTAATTATAGAAAAGGGATTATTCATGTGATACCATTCATGAACAAATAATTTAGGGTTCATCGTAATGGGTTCATCTCCATTTTCATTTAGTTTTCACTCATTCAAATAAAAAATAATGTTACAGTAGCTGCTTCCCATCAAAATGCAATGCCAATCAGAAACACCCCATGTAAAGACCTGAAAATTCATTGTAGTTTTTTTAAATATATGGGATTATTATGAGTCTATGAAAATTGATGATGCGTGACTACAAGGCCATGTGTGCCCTGAATGAACTTCTGACCCTTATTTTATGTACGTTCAGTAAAGGTATGAGCGGGTTTTTGTATCTTTTGAACCGGTGTGCGGATTTGAAATCTGAGGGAACTATTGAACTCGCATCACCGAAATTCTCTTAAGGAGACTTTCCCCTCGATTGTAGTAGGATGAGGGTGAAAGTTTGTTTTTGTTCTTTTCGTGGGAGAAAAGAAAATAAATTAACATTATTTTATTTTTGACATTAAATCCTTCCATTTTTAATTTGGTGGTGGGGAACACTCCAGCCTTGAATTCCCTCTTTGATGAGGGCGGTGATTCTTGGGTTCTTTTCCCATTAATTATTCCAACAAAAAATTAATTAATTGAGAAATCTACAATTAATTTAATGTGTCAACATTAATTAATTTTTTGAATTATTTTTAATTTGTTGGGTACTCATTTCCTTGGGGAAATAATTGGAAAAGGGTAGAACTTTGGAGGAACTCTTCCTCCAATGAAGAACACCCTCTCTAACAAAGAACAAGGAAATGACCCCGAGCCCAAATCAGAAGCTCTTTGTGAAGGCCAAAAATGCCGACTTTCTTCAATGACATCATCTTCTACCACTTGACTCCTCCAAAAAATCACAAGGTAGGGGTGTGATTTGATGGATCTTCAGTAATTTATTTTATGTTGAATCTCCCCATGATCCACTTGCTACCACTCTAACCTGGAGGGTGAAGGCCAAAATAACATGGCACGACCACTCCACAACCTTTGTGGTTGTTGATTTGTTCTTCGCGGTGGGGGAGGATGTCGACTGCTACCATCAACTCACACCAGTAGAACTCAGAAGTGGAAGCTGGCACACCGGCCAGCAGTGAAGATGGAGGCGGCACAACTGCACCACCGGTGGTGGGCCACGACGAATCTTCCACGGAGGAGCAGAGGTGGTAGTCGGCACACAACCGACCATACGAAGGGGAGGCGACGATGCATGTCCATGCCACCGGCATGTAGGAGCTGCGGAATAATGTTGAAGCAGTGGAGGAGGGTGGTGGGCTCGCTGTCGGCCGCTAGTGGTGGCACAACGCATGACCGCACTGTAACGACCCAATCTTTTTGAGTTTTATATTAACTTACTCTTAATGAGTTAATAAGATGTTAATGGTTAATGCAGAAAGGGGAGTTGATGGCTTCATCCAGTAGACTCAACCCTTACGAAGCCCACTTATCAGAGCTTGGGAAGGAGGTAGCATCTGTGGGCTTCGCTTTGGACCAAGACCAAGCCGAGCTCCAGCGTGTCAAGCTTGAACGAAAACGCTTGCAGGAGAAGTTCAAGTTAGTGGAGATTGCTACTAGGGCAATGTTATCTGAGACTCCCTCAGATTCTCTCACCATAGCACACCTTACACTTAGGTCTTATGCCAGTGTTATAAGGGGCTATGTGATGAGACCCTAGTTTCCTTGTGTAATCCTTTCGGGTGAATAATTTGAGATTTCTTCCTTTAGTGATGTTTGTGAAATTTCAAATGTCCAGATAATTTTAGAATGTATTTTATTAATGAATTTTGAAAAAGGGATATTTTGAAATATTTATGTAAACCCTAAATAACTAATGATGTGTAATGATTTTCAAAAAATGGTCTTCTACAAAAGTGTTCATTAAGGAATTTGGAGTCTAATAAGATCAACATAATTTTTGATGAATAGTAAATAGTGAATAGTGATTTTACGCTTAGGATTAGTAATGTGACCAAATGGATTAGTAATCTCGCTTAAAGAAAGTTTTAAAATAATCTAGGCACCTTGATTAAGTAATGTGATTCAATAAAATGGGTAAATAACGGTTTCATAAATTATTATTCAAGTATTAGTTTTTTCGGATGAATAGTGTTTTTTAATTAAAAATTTAATTAAAAATAATTAGAAAATTATTTTTATAAAAAGGACTTTATTTTTGAACTCAGAGCATCGATATTATGTTAAGGTAATTTTTGGGGATTTTTCTGAAAAAATGAATTTTCGATGAATAGTGTTATTATTTAAAAATTAAATTAACAATATTTAGAAAATTATTTTTATAAAATGGATTTCATTTTTGAAATCAGAGCATTGATATTTGGTTAAGGTGAAATTTTGGGATTATTCTGAGAAAGTTGAATTTTCGGTGAATAGTGAAAGTATAGTTTTTAAGTTACGGGTGTTTAATGACATCATTAAATGATGTATTAAGTATATATTCAATATGGTCGATTTATGAATAGTATGATAAGGTGTGAGGTGTCCCAAGTGGCCAATACCATGGGCAAATACCATGGGTAAGCCCATGGTTTTGCCACAACCACTAGTGAGGTGTCCCTTGGCCATTAATGCTTTGTCCCCTCACTTTCCCTATAAATACCCACCCTTTCCTCCCTTAGTTTTCACTCCCTACTCTCCCCCAACGAAGTTCTGGTCTTCTTACCTTCCAAAGAGTCCTCATAAGGTTCCCCCAAGCCCTCAAGGTCCAATCCTTTGAGTTTCAAGAGTCACATTTTAAGGTAAGGGATCCGACCCCTCTCTTTCTTTTCATGAAATCTCTTTTATGTCATTCCTATTATGCTCCATGTTTTTATGTGAGAGAATGTTCTTTTAATTTCCTCTTACTGCCCTTTCATGTTTATATGATGAGAGATCCCCTCTTACTCTCATCATTTCGTTTTATGAATGTTTAAGTGACGCCGTTAGGCTGCCGAATTTTTAAGGGATTCTTTCACCCTTCTCATTTTTTCAAGTTCGATTTTCATGTCAAGTCTTTCAAGTTCCTTTTTATTATGTTGGGGTATGATCTCTATATCAATCATACTGATATCTTATGATCATATGATGAGGGACCCTTTTTGATCTTGTCAAATCATTTTCTTTTGAAGTTAAGTGACGCCGTAAGGCTGCCGAATTTTCATAAGAGAAATCTAATCTTTTTCCTTCCATGTTTTTCATTTCAAATGGTATGTCCCTAAAATTTCGTTACCATGTCCATATGTCCTTCTTATTCTTTCACCCTACTGTTTTATGGATCATTTATGAGTGGGTGACCCATGTCCCCTCTCATTTCAATGTTTTCTAAAACCCCGAAACTTAGCCGTTATGCTGCAGAATTTTCCCTTCAAAACGCCTCTCTCTTTTCTCAAAAATTATTTTATGTTATAAAGTGAATACTCAAAGCTCTTATTTCTACAAGGGTATTCACATATATATCAAAATGTTCCTTTTTAAATTCTGGGATTTACATACATGAGACCCGCTTTCCCTTTCCGTGGGTTTAAAGTGACGTAAAGATCATGTCTTTAAAGCAGTTTTTAAAACGTTATGATTATGAAATGAAACCCATTTATTTTATGCTATGTGGGTTATTTATGAAATTTTTGATGATGATATATGTGGCTCACATGATAATAAAGTCAAATTTAAGGGTGTGCCCTGATAGCGCTCCAATGCATTGGGTAATGATGTAACCACTAGAGATTACAATTTTCACGATACCTCGGTGAATAACCTTGGTAATTTTCAAATGACACCTTGGGGATGGACCTTGGTGATATGTTCATGATTGTCTATGTTAAATGATGTAGAAACATCTTCAAGTTATGGAAAATGTTGTTTTTATTATGAAATGCCTCATGATTTTCTTTCTCATACCTTAAAGTTCTTTTCATGTCCTTATTGAAGTATATCAAGTTCACATGTAAAATGTTCCTCTTATTTCCCTTACTGGGCCTTCTGCTCACCCTTTCTTTTGATGTATGTCCCCAGGTTATGAGATGCAGTAATGAACCTAGTATGAACTTAAGGAGAAGCCTTTCAATTGTTTAAGAAGAATGCTTTATGTTGTTTTCATGTATTATGTTCCTGGTTTCCAAGACACTAAACCTTAAAGATCCTCAGTTGTGTGTAATCTAATGAAAGTTTATGTTATAAAATGGCGGGATGCTATAGTTGGTATCAAAGGATGGTTTAGTTATTTGTGGAAATTAGGATATAAAAACTTTAGGAAGAACCCTATAGAAAAGTTTAAATATAGGAAAACTTCCTGGTATTTTGGTAAGTATTGAGTAAGTGGTCTATCAAACAAATACATCCCTGTCTGGATACGAGCAGGCAGAGGCGGCTCTGGCACAGATGTACATAGGGGTAAAACCCGAAAACACCGCTTTGAGCTAGACTCGAACGGGAACTGGTGCACGATAACAGGCCTTGCTGCACTCTTGGTTACGACACTCCCGGGGGATATGTTTGGTTAATCACAAGCTTTTTATGAATCATTATGAAGGAATTATAGAGAAGTATAATTGTCTAAGCATGAAGTCTTAGTTAAAAGATTCATAAATGAAATAAGTTTCTCACTAAGGTTTTATTCTTTTAGAAAATGGCGGGCAATAGGAGAAACCGTGCCTATGGTGACCGCAATGCACCATGTGCTGACGGCCCTCCGATGGAAGCCGGAATGGAAACATTCATGCGAATGATGAACCAACTGACTCAAGTTATGAGTAATAACTTGAATCAAGCTGAGAGGCCGACCTCACCACGAAGGGAACAACTTTCTGTTGAGTCCTTCATGCGTCAACGACCGCCAACATTCAGTGGATCTACTGACCCATTGGTTGCGGAACAATGGATAAGCTCCATTGAAAAGATCTTTTCTGTACTTCATTGTTCGGAACAAGAAAAAGTCACCCTTGCTGTTTACCGCCTAGAGGGAGAAGCTGATCAGTGGTGGTCACTGATCAAAAACACGAAGCCACGAGGAGAGATGGAAGCTATGGAGTGGGAAGAATTTCGGGGGATATTCTTTAACAAGTATTTCCCTCGTTCCATGAGAACGAAAATGGAGAAAGAGTTTCTCGAGATGAAGCAGAAGGAGAACGAATCTGTCAGAAGCTATGAGATGAACTTCACAAGGCTTTCCCGTTATACCTCAAGCTTTGTCATGGACCCTAATGGGAAGGTTGATAGATTCTTTGGCGGACTACGACCACATCTACGGATGCATCTAGCCAACAGGGACTACGATAGCTATGAAGAAATAGTTCGAAGTGCTATGAAAGTTGAACTAGAGTTTGGGGAGACACAGTGGTCTCACAAATCCAATGAGAAGAAGAGAACTCTAGAACCAAGCCTGGGAAGAAGTTTTGATCAGGAAAGAGGTGGAAAGAATATGCAACATGCCACATGAAATAAATGTGGGAAGAAGCATCCGGGGAACTTCTTGATCGGAAGTGGAAAGTGCTATAGGTGTGGAAAAGAAGGCCATATTTCTCGGAATTGTCGTGGTGATGTGAAGCCTCAACTTCCCAACACTAACGACAGAGGAAAGATGGTTCTGGCCCTACCCGAAGTCACATGCTTCAAGTGTGGACATCTTGGGAACTTTGCTAATCAATGTCCAAATCCGAGGGCGGTGGAGGGGAATCACCATCAACCTTAGCAGAGGCCAAGGGAGCAAGGTCGTGCTTTCGCTATCACAACAACTGAAGTTGAAGTTCCGAACGATGTGGTAGCAGGTACTCTTGTTGTCCTCTCAAAACTAGCAAGTGCTTTATTTGATTCTGGTTCTACGCATTCCTTTATTTCTTCCATGTTTTCAAAGAATATAGAATCAATCCCCGAATTGCTTGAGGTAGAGTTGTCAGTCAAGACTCCAAGTGGGATTATCCATGCATCAACAGTGTTTAGAGACTCTAGTGTTTACTTTGGTGAGCACAATCTTATCGCAAATCTAGTAGTCATCCCCATGATGAAATTCGACGTTATACTAGGGATGGACTGGCTCTCAAAGTATAATGCTAAGATCAAATGCAGAAGTAAGGAAATCTCAGTAGTCTTGAATGAACGACCTACAGTTATCTTCCGAGGAGAGATATCCCTAACTGATCCCTATCTAGAAGCACCTCCTATAGCTTTCTTTATGGAGTTAATCGGTGATGATGAAGAAGGGAAAGGGATCATACAAATTGAAGATGTTCCGATTGTTCAGGAATACATGGATGTATTTCCTGAGGAGTTACCTGGACCTCCCCCAGAAAGAGAGGTAGAGTTCTCCATTGAACTCATACCTGGGTCTCAACCGATATCAAAGACTCCGTATAGAATGGCAAATGTGGAGCTAGAGGAGCTAAAGAAACAACTCCAAGACTTGTTGGAGAAGGGGTTTATCCGACCGAGTGTGTCTCCTTGGGGAGCACCAGTTCTCTTTGTGAAGAAGAAGGATGGATCAATGCGGATATGCATTGATTATAGAGAACTGAACGGAATCACAGTGAAGAACAGATACCCTCTTCCAAGAATTGATGATTTATTTGACCAACTTCGTGGGGCTCAATTCTTCTCTAAGATTGACCTTCGATCTGGTTATCATCAACTGAGGGTGAAGAAGGAAGATATTCCAAAGACTGCCTTCCGATCAAGATATGGGCATTATGAGTTTACTGTTATGTCCTTCGGCTTGACTAATGCTCCTGCTATTTTCATGGATTTGATGAATAGAGTCTTTAAGGACTACCTTGATAACTTTGTGGTAGTTTTTATTGATGATATTTTGATATATTCAAAAAGTCGTGAGGAGCATGAAAATCATCTGAGGGTTATTTTGAAAACTCTACGGAAGGAGAGGCTCTTTGGGAAGTTCAGCAAGTGTGAGTTTTGGTTACAACAAGTGGCTTTCTTGGGGTACATCGTAACCAATGAAGGAATCTCGGTGGACCCTGCAAAGACAATGGTTGTGGAGGAGTGGCCTCAACCCACAACAGTAACTGAGATTCGTAGTTTCCTTGGTTTAGCGGGATATTATAGGAGGTTTGTGAAAAACTTTTCACGGCTTTCTAATCCACTAACCAAGTTGACTCGAAAATGGGTTAAGTTCATCTGGAAAAAGGAATGTGAGGAAAGTTTCCAAGAGCTGAAGAAGAGATTGGTTACTACACCTGTATTAACACTACCCTCTATCAGAGAAGGATTCTTTATTTTTAGCGATGCATCTCTGAAAGGGATTGGGTGCGTCCTCATGCAAAATGACAAAGTAATTGCTTATGCATCTCGACAGTTGAAGATTCATGAGAAGAATTATCCTACGCATGATCTAGAGCTGGCGGCAGTTGTTTTTTCTCTAAAGATATGGAGGCACTATCTTTATGGGGAGAAATGTGATATATACACTGACCACCAAAGTCTAAAGTATATTTTCGCACAGAAAGAATTGAACATGAGACAAAGGAGATGGTTGGAGCTTATTATAGACTATGATTGTTCAATTCATTATCACCCTGGTAGAGCAAACAAAGTCGCGGATGCGTTAAGCAGGAAAGATCCTGTTGTTCTGGCAACAATGGGGATCCTGGGAGATCCCTTGATTAAAGATCTAGTAAAACTGGACATGGGAATTATAAGGAAAGGGACATCATCAACCCTATCCAAAATGATTTCTCAACCTTCATTACTAGAGAAGATCAAGAAGGCTCAAAAAGAAGATCCTTTACTGCAGGAGAAGTTCGAGGCTGTAAAGAATGGGAAGTTCCCTGATTTCAATATTGATCAAGAAGGTGTATTGAAATTTCGTACAAGACTATGTGTTCCATCTATTCCGGAGATAAAGAAAGAACTGATGGATGAAGCTCATAACTCTACTTTCTCTATACATCCGGGAAGCAATAAGATGTATAGAGACCTTCGTGATCATTATTGGTGGGATAACATGAAGAGGGAGATTGCCGATTACACTACAAGGTGCCTGGTGTGTTAGCAAGTAAAGGCAGAAAGACAACTTCTTAAGGGGGTATTACAACTGCTACCCATACCAGTATGGAAGTGGGATAATATCACCATGGACTTTGTAACTGGTCTCCCAAAAACATCCAAAGGAAACAATGCGATATGGGTTATTGTGGACCGTCTCACCAAGACATCCCATTTTATCTCTATTCGGGAAGATTTCTCTCTGGATCAGCTTGCCAAGATATACGTGAAGGAAGTGGTAAGGCTGCATGGGGTACCAATATCCATCATATCTGATCGTGACCCAAGATTCACATCAAAATTCTGGAGAAGTCTTCAGCATGCTCTTAATACTGAATTGAATTTTAGTACGGCCTATCATCCTCAAACTGATGGCCAATCTGAAAGAACTATTCAGACACTCGAAGACATGTTGAGATTATGCTCAATGGAATTTATAGGTGGATGGGATCAACACCTCCCATTAGTGGAGTTCTCCTATAACAACAGCTTCCATGCGAGTATTCAGATGGCACCCTATAAAGCTCTGTATGGAAAGCGGTGTAGAACTCCTACTTGTTGGGATGAAACTGGTGAGAGGAAGCTTCTTGGGCCTGATCTCGTGCAAGAGATGACAGAACAGGTTCATGCCATCCAACAACACATAAAGGCTGCTCAGAGTCGGCAGAAGAGCTATGCTGAAAATCGTCGAAGGGACTTGGAGATTGGTGTTGGTGACAAAGTCTTCCTTCGAATTTCTCCATGGAAGAGAGTCATGCGGTTTGGGACGAAAGGGAAGCTCAGCCCTAGGTACATCGGCCCCTATGAAATCCTAGATCTCATAGGAGCAGTGGCCTATCGTCTAGCACTTCCACCGAACCTAGCTCAAGTTCATGATGTCTTCCATGTATCTCTCTTGAGGAAGTACATACCCGACCCTTCGCATGTACTGAACCCAGAGGTGGTATAACTTGAACATGACCTCTCTTATGAGGAGCAGCCAGTGGAGATCTTGGACCGTAGAGACAAGGTTCTACGAAACAAGACTACCCACCTTGTGAAAGTGTTGTGGAGGAATCATAAGTACGAAGAAGCGACTTGGGAGCCTGAGGAAACGATGAAGCAAAAGTACCCTCACCTTTTCGACTAGGCCTCAAGTATAAATTTCGGGGACGAAATTTCTTAAGGGGGGAAGAATGTAACGACCCAATCTTTTTGAGTGTTATATTAACTTACTCTTAATGATTTAATAAGATGTTAATGGTTAATGCAGAAAGGGGAGTTTATGGCTTCATCCAGTAGACTCAACCCTTACGAAGCCCACTTATCAGAGCTTGGGAAGGAGGTAGCATCTGTGGGCTTCGATTTGGACCAAGCCCAAGCCGAGCTCCAGCGTGTCAAGCTTGAACGAAAACGCTTGCAGGAGAAGTTCAAGTTAGTGGAGATTGCTACTAGGGCAATGTTATCTGAGACTCCCTCAGATTCTCTCACCATAGCACACCTTACACTTAGGTCTTATGCCAGTGTTATAAGGGGCTATGTGATGAGACCCTAGTTTTCTTGTGTAATCCTTTCGGGTGAATAATTTGAGATTTCTTCCTTTAGTGATGTTTGTGAAATTTCAAATGTCCAGATAATTTTAGAATGTATTTTATTAATGAATTTTGAAAAAGGGATATTTTGAAATATTTATGTAAACCCTAAATAACTAATGATGTGTAATGATTTTCAAAAAATGGTCTTCTACAAAAGTGTTCATTAAGGAATTTGGAGTCTAATAAGATCAACTTAATTTTTGATGAATAGTAAATAGTGAATAGTGATTTTACGCTTAGGATTAGTAATGTGACCAAATGGATTAGTAATCTCACTTAAAGAATGTTTTAAAATAATCTAGGCACCTTGATTAAGTAATGTGATTCAATAAAATGGGTAAATAACGGTTTCATAAATTATTATTCAAGTATTAGTTTTTTCGGATGAATAGTGTTTTTTAATTAAAAATTTAATTAAAAATAATTAGAAAATTATTTTTATAAAAAGGACTTTATTTTTGAACTCAGAGCATCGATATTATGTTAAGGTAATTTTTGGGGAATTTTCTGAAAAAAATGAATTTTCGATGAATAGTGTTTTTATTTAAAAATTAAATTAAAAATATTTAGAAAATTATTTTTATAAAATGGATTTCATTTTTGAAATCAGAGCATTGATATTTGGTTAAGGTGAAATTTTGGGATTATTCTGAGAAAGTTGAATTTTCGGTGAATAGTGAAAGTATAGTTTTTAAGTTACGGGTGTTTAATGACATCATTAAATGATGTATTAAGTATATATTCAATATGGTCGAATTATGAATAGTAAGATAAGGTGTGAGGTGTCCCAAGTGGCCAATACCATGGGCAAATACCATGGGCAAGCCCATGGTTTTGCCAAAACCACTAGTGAGGTGTCCCTTGGCCATTAATGCTTTGTCCCCTCACTTTCCCTATAAATACCCACCCTTTCCTCCCTTAGTTTTCACTCCCAACTCTCCCCCAACGATGTTCTGGTCTTCTTACCTTCCAAAGAGTCCTCCCAAGGTTCCCCCAAACCCTCAAGCTCCAATCCTTTGAGTTTCAAGAGTCACATTTTAAGGTAAGGGATCCGACCCCTCTCTTTCTTTTCATGAAATCTCTTTTATGTCATTCCTATTATGCTCCATGTTTTTATGTGAGAGGATGTTCTTTTATATTCCTATTACTGCCCTTTCATGTTTATATGATGAGATATCCCCTCTTACTCTCATCATTTCGTTTTATGAAAGTTTAAGTGACGCCGTTAGGCTGCCGAATTTTTAAGGGATTCTTTCACCCTTCTCATTTTTTCAAGTTCGATTTTCATGTCAAGTCTTTCAAGTTCCTTTTTATTATGTTGGGGTATGATCTCTATATCAATCATACTGATCTCTTATGATCATATGATGAGGGAACCTTTTTGATCTTGTCAAATCATTTTCTTTTGAAGTTAAGTGACGCCGTAAGGCTGCCGAATTTTCATAAGAGAAATCTAATCTTTTTCCTTCCATGTTTTTCATTTCAAATGGTATGTCCCTAACATTTCGTTACCATGTCCATATGTCCTTCTTATTCTTTCACCCTACTGTTTTATGGATCATTTATGAGTGGGTGACCCATGTCCCCTCTCATTTCAATGTTTTCTAAAACCCCAAAACTTAGCCGTTATGCTGCAGAATTTTCCCTTCAAAACGCCTCTCTCTTTTCTCAAAAATTATTTTATGTTATAAAGTGAATACTCAAATCTCTTATTTCTACAAGGGTATTCACATATATATCAAAATGTTCCTTTTTAAATTCTGGGATTTACATACATGAGACCTGCTTTCCCTTTCCGTGGGTTTAAAGTGACGTAAAGATCATGTCTTTAAAGCAGTTTTTAAAACGTTATGATTATGAAATGAAACCCATTTATTTTATGCTATGTGGGTTATTTATGAAATTTTTGATGATGATATATGTGGCTAACATGATAATAAAGGCAAATTTAAGGGTGCGCCCTGATAGCGCTCCAATGCATTGGGTAATGATGTAACCACTAAAGATTACAATTTTCACGATACCTTGGTGAATAACCTTGGTAATTTTCAAATGACACCTTGGGGATGGACCTTGGTGATATGTTCATGATTGTCTATGTTAAATGATGTATCCACATCTTCATGTTATGGAAAATGTTGTTTTAATTATGAAATGCCTCATGATTTTCTTTCTCATACCTTAAAGTTCTTTTCATGTCCTTATTGAAGTATATCAAGTTCACATGTAAAATGTTCCTCTTGTTTCCCTTACTGGGCCTTCTGCTCACCCTTTCTTTTGATGTATGTCCCCAGGTTATGAGATGCAGTAATGAACCTAGGATGAACTTAAGGAGAAGCCTTTCAAGTGTTTAAGAAGAATGGTTTATGTTGTTTTCATGTATTATGTTCCTGGTTTCCAAGACACTAAACCTTAAAGATCCTCAGTTGTGTGTAATGTAATGAAAGTTTATGTTATAAAATGGCGGGATGCTATACGCACCGTGGAGGAGGGCTGGCAGTCCCTCCATCCGCGATCCGCGTCGGTCCGAACCCAGACAAACATTGACCCTTTTCTCTCTTTCGGCCATATCTTGAGCTACATGAGTTCGTTTGAGGAACCGTATGCAGTCCCAGAAATCTTGTATCGGGATCGTCCTTTTGGATTACCCCACATGAGTTTTTGAAAATGTTGTGGTATGGATGTGTTGGATCGGACATGAATCGAACAGTGCCATTGGGACTAAAAGGCTGATAAATTACAGACCGGGCATCCTATTGACACACTGTATGTTGCGTTGAGACCCCTTTTACATGGAGACCCTTGGAGATAATTTTTTTGGGACATTGTGGAAGTTAGAGTATCTACCTGTGAATTGATGAGAGGACCCTCCGGGAATCAAGCGATCATAGTGCTGAGACCCTGTAGCTGGATATAACATGTGAATGGGATCCTATGTGGGTTTATTCTTTGGGATCTTACGTGGGTTAGTGTTCGAGAGTATCACTTAAATCCACTCTAGGAATCCACGTGGGACTACTCTAGGACCCTACCTGGGTCTGCTGTATTAGGATCCTATGTGGTTCTATTGATTTAGAATCCTATGTGGGTCTGATGATTTAGGATCCTACGTTGGTCTGCCTTTTAACAGAGTAAAATGATTCAGTAGTTACATATAATCATCTTTTCTACCATACCTATGTTATAAATATTATGAGGTGAGTCATTACCTCTGTGGTAATATTTTTTTTGGCTTACCTTTGAGGTACATACCATCGTGGTGATACCGTTTTGGTATTCTTCTGTGTGGTGTAACATTTTGGTATATAACTTCGTGGTGAAACCTTGGTGGTGATACCTTAGTGTTATCCTTCTAAGAGGAGTTACATTGTGGTACATACCTTTGTCTTGATACCTTTGTGGTATTATTGGGTTTGGTGTTACCTTTTGATACTTACCCTTGTGGTGTTTCCTTCCTGGTATTCTTTCCTTTGTGGGATAGTTGTACTTTGGCTATGAGTTGGTCCTTGGGTTTCCCCATAATGAGATGGGTATACTTGATGACTTAGATATATGTATGGGCATATATCTAAGTAGGGTTGATTTTTGTTTCCATGCATTTTGGTTTATCCATTGGGGATTTTGTGAGACCTTAGAGGGTCTCGAGGTCTCTAATGTGTATCGTTATACTCACCCCTGCACGGGCTACGCCCACACCTTGTTGTGTTTGGTGCAGACGACAGACAACACTGACTGAGGAAGAGAGTACAAGGAATGGAGGTAGCTCGAAAGTGGACTTTCGATGATGCATAAAATAGAGAAGACAATTGGAGAGTTGTACCTACCCTTTAGGTAGGATCCTTAGCAGGAGTTCATGGTAGCTATTTCAATTTACTTGTACTTTTTGGTTTTCTTGTACTCTCATGTCTGTCTTGTATTCTTTCCCTTCTTTCTTAATATACACACTCTTTTACTATAAAGTTTACTTTTGTTTGAATATTTCTATGTGATGGGTTGTGTGTATTTAAATTTTATAAAGGCAATGCCTTTCTAGTTTACGAAATATGCCATTCGGTGCTAGTCGCTGGCGCCTGGGTTATGGAAGGCAGGCTTGGGGTAATAACAGCATGGGCCTTGGGGGATGGGTCTTGACACCCCAAACCCTAGTTAATTACATAACAGGATTTCCAAGTATCCAATGATTTCCACAAAGTGTCCGACATGATTCTCTCTATAATACAGTGCTTGTATAGTTGAAAATGCTTCGAAATATCTTCTTGATTAGTAAGAACATGAAAAATATTACCTTTTCACACTATTTATTCATGAGTCAAATTTATTAGAAAAATGAAGCTCTACTGAACCAAGGGATCATCTTACCAAACTAATTTAGGGTCCTCATATTCCTTCATGATTTTATCCTTATCTTCCCCTAATGGGCGTCGATTTCATGTGGAAAACACACGATCTAAGATCCCTCTAAATTGTTAATTAATAATAATCATTAAATATTAATTCTATTAATTCTATTTTTAATTATATTCCATGATGGTTGTAGGTGGCTGTTGATTGTGATGCTTTAGGTGCACTAGCTGCCTTGGGTTGTAGAGTTACCTTTTGAACATGATGAGACTTTTTTAAATGTTTCTTTTTCCACTACCTGGGCGGTGCATCTGCATTTGAGGTGAAATTTTTTGAAATGGTACATGCTATCAAATATACAACTTACTTTGGATGGATTTATCTTTGGTTTGAATCCAAATCAACTTGTTCTGTAGATATTTTGAGGTGAAAATAAATTAACGTTTCATGGAGGTCTACTTTTTATATTTAGAATATCTTGATGATATTGATATTATGAACCTGTATGTAACTAATATTTTTAGAGAAGATGACCAGGTGGTGGATACACCATTCAAAAAATCCATTATCGATATTAGCTCAATATTTTCATTTTGTGAAACCAGTTTCTAATAAAATTTGGTTTATTTAGATGTTAATGGTGAATTATATATCTGAATTTTCAAACCTTCTCTGTAATGTCCTAACTATTCACATTTTAATTTAAAAATTTCTAGGTCTGGGTACACCCAATTCTTGCACCTTTTTTATTATGTTATTGGATATACTAATTATATTAATAATAATAATAATTATTATTATTTATTAATGTCATCATTACTAATTAGTACTTATTACTTATTATATCATATATTCTTAATTATTTTTTTATTTATAAATTATAATATGAATCAACTGCTATTAATTCTGTGTTATTATTGTTATATTTTTATTCTAAATCAGGAAAAGGGGAGCCTAACTCCTATAATAAAAATCATTAAAGGATTTCCGGACCACACTCTTAAAAAAGGGATCTCTTGGTCATTTTTCAGTTCCTTTTTTTTCTTATTTTAATGAAAGTGTTTCTGAATAAAATAACAATAATTTAATAAATTAATTTTTTTTATAAATATAATAAAACAGAACAGAAAAAAATAAAAAAAAATTTAATAACCCAAAAGCATGGAATCAAATCACGTTATTGAAACTTATTTTGGTAAATAAATTTGGCATAGATACAATAAATTTAAAAGAAAACCATTTTGGTTATTTAACCCAAAAAGACTGACAAAAAGTATTCATTTCATAGTGAAAATCTCCTCTCACCAGTCAAGGGTTACCAACCCTTACTCCAAAATGAATCCTGAATTTTTAATAGGAAAAACATCCAACCCCCATGCTTCTACATATTTTTAGATATGTTAAGTCATAGAGCATGAAATTTTAGTGCCAAAGTGAATCCATTCAGATTTAAACACCACCTCTTCAAAATAAGTGTGTTACGTAAACCACCCATGGAGGGTAAACACAAGATGTATCAAATTAAATTATTTAATATGAAATTTCTATTATTTATTAATACCATTTATTTAATGTAATCGTGAGATTAATTTCAGCCTTATATTATTTAATGTGATCATGTTTAAATACAGTTAAAATGAAATGAATTTTTTATAAATTTTTTCACATCCTCAAAATAGCGAAGAACGAATTTCATAAGTTTCTTTTCCATTTTATTTTCCTGACACCACCTTCCCTAAAATAATGAAATATGATTCCGATTCCAATATTTCTTTTCTATATAATTTATAACCTATAATACCAATAAAATTGATATTAAATAAGAAATAGATTCTAAACATATATATGTATGTGATAGTTGATTAATATCATGGGAAAAACCTTTTATCCCACATCTTATCTCTAAATATTGTTTCCCATCAAATCACACAAATTTACATATCAACCAGTAGCCTTTAAATGCTCACAAAACTCTTATTTAAATTTTCCCACCCCACATCCCTATCTCATCTAATTGACCCTCAATCTTTGTATCTCCATTTAACTTATCTCCCTCCTCACACAACCATATCCTATTATATCTCCAAAATTTTCCCCACCACTATGCACATGTCTCATCACCACATTGCCTCACCTCAACCCCTCACCCTGGTCTCCGTTTCATATAGTCAATCATCAATGATCTAAACACGATTCATAATTGACTATAGATTAGAATCTACCTGGGAAAGTCCTCAAAAAACACCAAGAAGGGGTTCCATGTAACCCCATGCATGCTTCCTCGTACAATACATGTAATCGATTAGCTATGAGGGTAAATGAACAAAACATAGAGAAATTATAACCTCTATGAGATAACTAATAATTTGAGGGAAAAAAAAGTGAAATCATTATACATAATGATATTTTTATATTGACATTACAGAGATAATCCAACCATAGATAAATAATTATAACAACCTTTGTCATTATAGGTTAGTGATTCCTAGGGAAATTTGAATTTTTGAGGAATGAGAATAAGGAATGTTTTTGTTTGGATTTTTAAAATGATTTTATGAGCATTAAACATTAATTTGAGGATGGTTTTATATTACTTCAGGAGGGTTTTGGTGTTAGTGACTAATTTGAGAGGGGTAAAATGGTTATTCTATTGAATCTAAAGAGTATGAGACCTCAACGTACTTAGTGCTGGACATCATTTACTTATTATAAAATCCAGGATACATAACCATTAGATTTCACACTATCTATTATGTGGTCCTAAGATGGGTGAACGATGAAACACCAGGTACCTGATGCTGATTAATCATGTACCAAGTAGGGGATGGAATTTTTGAGCTAGGGGTAGACATATCTATTCTAGTTCACCCTTTTTTTATCTTGACGAGCATTCCGGATAGGCCATTTCCCTAGAATATTCCTCTTTTTTTAATTACCTAATATCCCTTTTTTTGTATTATATGATATTATATTGTCATTTTGGATCAAGGAAATATCCTCTAACATTACCTTTTCTACTTTCCAATGATTTTGAGTTCTCAAAATAGGGAGTTGAAAATGATTCTTCTGAATAATGGTTGAATCATTACAAGATGACGCGACATTTACTTGGGTTTTATAGAGGGATATTTTATATGACTCATGATTAATTGTTCTCATCAAATCAATCAATTTACATAACCGACTAATCTTATTCTGGATTTTAAATAAATTAGGTAATTATTAATGAATGATTCTTTTTCGATCATTGGGTATTTTTTCAAGGGAGTTCTAGGTGTATTTCATCAGTCATCATCACACTATAGGACAATGTTTAATTTTTACCTTAATGGTCAATTAATTTTATAATATTATACCTAATTTGATAATTTTGGATAATTAAATACATATTTTTATACAAAATGAAAGATAGCTAGTGGAATGTTATAAGAGATCAAAATATTTGTAAGGATTAACGGGTCCTAGGGAAAATATTTGATTGGAATGGCTGGAGGAGTGGTAATTTCGTAAAGAGAGAGGTATGGGGTTCCTTTATTATCCCACAATATGATGAGTGTATTCATGGACATTCATGCATGTTCCTTAGGGGTTCGGTATAGCTACATATGTTTTTTGGAAGATTATTCATTTTATAAACTATATTCTTATAAATCAATATTGAATAATAGATATAAAAGAATAATAAATTCAAAAATAGGAAATATTTTGGATAATATTCAACCTTGAGATTCACTAATAGCTAAAAACCCCAAAATTATAAAGATCAACAAGAAATGAAAAATAATTATAAAAAATCAATAATATGAAATAAAAACTGTGCCTTGAGATGTGAGAATAGAACAAACAAATGATATAGTAAATCTATATGTAGGAAATAAATCTAGTAATTCCAAAAATGGTCATCGAAAATATGGTCATTGCAAATATGTTTTTTGGTCATATATCAAATAGTTATACTAAATTTGTGTGTTGTTAGGAAATATAATGAATACTTAAATGCAAATATGATATCATAATACTATAATTATATATATTTATACATATATATATATATATATATTTACATGTTACATATAAATAATAATAAAATAATTATTATTACTAAAATATGATATAATGTATATACATATAATTTATATAAATATTTTAATATCAATGGATTAGTAGACATAAATTTTAGAATATAAATAATTTAATATTTTTTTTGATAAATAAAATTATTATAAAAAAAATATTTAATTTCAATGAACTATTTTATTAATTGTTATAAAAATTTTCATTATAAATTAAATTAAATATTTTAAAATATTATTATGTATGAACTAATATATTAACAATAATTAAATTATAAATTGATATGAAATAATAATTAGAACACATAATATTTAAGAACTCTATTTTTAAATAAAAGTTGTTTTATTTATAATTTATAATATTCATTTAAAATAAAAATATATAATTTTAATAATTTTAAATTTATAAAAAACTATCATATTTATATTAAATATATCAATATTTTCTTAGGATGGAGTTTCGTGATTTTTAATAAATAATCAATTTTTAGGAGAATAATGAAAAATACCAATTTATCAAAATGTATCACTTTTCTATAACATACGTTTTTAGTAATTTTTTTTTAAAAAAATATTTATAAATTAAAATAACTAATTTAGAAAATATATTTTCAATTTATAAAACCCATGAATATCATTTTAGGGATTTAATTAATATTTTATGAAAACTAATTTTCGCCTATTTGTTTAATTAAATTTACAAATGGGGAAATAATGGTTTGGGTTTTTTTTACTCTCACATTTATATTACTTTAAAAATAATATTTATCATAATATCATTATAAATAATAGCAATGATAATTCTATTTGATACATAATCTTTATACATAAAATACACTTTTTATAAAAATAGGTTTTTACATGTTATTTGTAGAAATATTAAAATGAATTTTGTAGATATTTAAATTTTTATTTTATATAATTATTGAAATATTTAAATTATCATTTTAAAATTATTAAATAATTTTAATTTTAATTTTTTCCATTAAAATTAGTTTCCAAGGGTGAAAGTCGAGTTACCATGATAAGGGTATATTAGGGTAAAAGTGGTTTAACATAGTGAAAAATGAAGAGACATGTGAAATGATTGTGCTAAATTGGATATTAAATGATGGTTTATTATTATATCATTCCCCATTCCATTATTGGTCATTTTTAGAGCCTTTTTATTTGAATAATGCAGTGATGTTATTGAGAAATAAAATGTTTTTACTAGTGTTCTTTTCTTCACTTATTATAGGAGACCACGTCCTCTCCAATTCTCTACTCATTAAAAATACATTGATAAACCATAACTCTTCCCTAGTATCTTTTAATGACCATGCTCATAAAATTTAAGCCTTGGTCTTACAAAAAAGCCAAGCTAAGGAGTCTTAAGGAGTTACCCAATGAAGAAGTTCCAAAGGAAATATAATAATCTCAACCCAATGTTTTTATGATCCTTTCTTATTCTACCCACTTAAAACCCATCTATTCATGAAGGTATGATAAAAAATCATTATAAATATGAATAAATGTTATTATACTAATGGAATATCCATTTCATACATTTCTCCAAAAACATTGAGAAAAACAAAATTGTTGTCATGCATGTGTGAGGATTACCACCTCCATGAATGGAATGTTTTGTTTTCCATGATCACCTAACATCGATGAACCAAAAACATTATTTACAATGTAAAAATTATATTTTTGACTGTATTAATATCTTGTAATTATAACATATGAAAATATATAAGTAATAAAAATAATAATGGGTTATAGAAACTTTTATTTCCTTAAATAGACTTATCAAGGTGCCTTTATTAATTTGGATATTTTTTTGATAACATTTGAAATTGAATAAGTATTATACAAAAGGAATAAAAAATAACATGAACCTAAAAAATTATGGATATCATGATTTAATTTTACAAAAACTTTAACCATGGTCAACAAACTGAAGTTGTTACAATGAAATTATTCTAGCAACCCTGAGTAACGGAGACAAGAAAAACGATATTAAAAATATGTATGATAAAATAATAGATAAATCTCATAAAATTAAATTTATATGATTAAGGTTATTGGGTATATATCTAGTAAACAGAATTTAATTATTCAGGATATCATGTTCTGGTGCAAAGTATTTTTATACACGAGGAAAGGGTTTTCGACTCAAATTTCTCTCTTTGATATATGTTTGGTAATATACAACTAATTTCATTTATGTAGAGTATATATTTATTATTTGAGATTTAATATCACTAATTATCTTTAATTTATGATATTTTATGTAAAATTAAAATATTTATCTCTTTAAATAGGTTTTTATTATAATGTTTCTTATGCTATAAGGGTTTTCCATCTCAATTTCTCTTCATCGAGACATGTTTTAATGTTATGCACCAATTTATTATTTATTTTGTGTATATATACTAACCAATAATGAATATTGGAGTAATAAAATTTTTAGTAAATTTTATTTTTATATATATATATGATTTTTAATCTTTCAATTACATTTGATTAAAAAATTACCAAATACATAAGGGTTTCATCTCAAAATTTCCTTCATAGAGACCCATTTTCTTTTAAGAACCTAATTTCATTTAAATGGTGTGTATGATACCAATTTAATATTTATTTTAATGTATTATGTTTATTCATATTAATTTAACTTAAACTTCAATCTCCATCTCTTTCAATGGATTTTATTATAATTTTTTTTTTCAGTTGTAAGGCATTCGTCTCAATCACCCTTCATTGAGGCATACTTTGATATTATATAGCAATATTAATTTTTTAATGGATCCTCTACTCCCATGAATTATAATATAATAAATTATTGTTTAAATTGTAAAATTATCTTCCATTCATGCTCTTTATTTAAATGGGATATGTTTGAAATCAGCCCTAACATATTAGGTACTTTCACAACTTGTTCTGATTGGTTGAGTTTTAATTTTTTACCTTGAATTTTGTCATTCATTTCATATGGTTTACACTATTTATATCATTTTTGATTGATTTTTATTCAAATATTAGTTACTGGTGAGTTTTATTCTTTTTTATGTAAATGAAACTATGTTAAGAATAATTACCAATCATTAAAACTATGGTTTCTACTAATTTTCATCAATTTCCCTTCTCTACAATGTTATCATTTTTAATTGGAAGCCTCGTTATGTGTTCTCTCAAGTGAAAATCATATTTACCTTCTATTATTTTCAAAATACTTTTTATTACCTTATTTTATAATGTGTTATTTAAGTAAATGAGTTTTAAATCCCAAAAACGTATCTTATGTACCACCTCTATAACATTCTAATTACACAATATCTTTATGTTTCTCAATTTTATATCATATTATTATCATAAACTTATTATATTCTTTATACATGTTTATTACATACCTATTAAAATATCATTTTAAAATTTTGGTGTTATATATGTTTTAAGTCCCATTCAAAATTTTTACTTTTAAGTTAACCTGATTTAAAGTTGTACCCCTATTCATAATTTTGTGTCAAGAATCTCCCAATCATCTTTTTATATTTTAAAAATCCCCCATTATGTTATAAAAACCATTTTGATATAATTATTGTTTTTAAATGAAAACAATAGGTCTTTAAAAATCCTTCTATCTTTTTGAAAAACTTCACCAAACTGGTTTCTTTTTTATACTTACTACTATGTTTTTCTTATGGATTATTCTTTGAGTGGAACTCTATGTTTTGAGCCCATGTTTTTTTATCAAAATTGAACTTCTGCGACAATGATGGTTTATTTTAATATATTATTTAGAATATATGTGATATAAAATTCTTTTATATATTAAGAATAGATCATGATACCAACGACAATATTTTTGGTATATTGTTCTTGTGATTTATTTAGGGATTATTTTTTATTTTATGGCACACATATTAATGTATATATTATTATGTGATGTGTTCTTCTATTATACCCCTATAATTTATTGGGTAATTTAAATATCTCATGAGATATTGTGTAAGGTTAACATGCGGTTTGACTAAGAATATTTTGTACGGTGAATGAGTTGTTATCCCACATACTTTTCTATGATAGTGGTTAGCTTGAGAATACAATAAATATGATGGTTGTTAGAATATGCTATGTTTTCTTGGTGGTTAACCTTGAAATTTTCTTATGATGTCATGATTTACGGTGTTTCCATATGTTTTTGATTCCTTGATCTTATTATTTAAATTCCATATGCCATGTTTCCATATTTATGACCATTCACTTTATGATTACATGTTATTCATCTTGACATTAATATATGAATTATAACAGTGTTTATTTTCTTATTGAGATTTCTATCTCACCATTTTCCTTATTTATTTTCCCCAGGTCATCTAATGTAGGTTTTAAAAGATAAATTGGATTTAGGATCACTAGGTGGAGTTTTAAATAAAGACATTATTTTTATATTATTGATTATTTATTTATGTATCAAATATTTCAATGATACTAGTCACATGGATCCTTGTATTTTATTATGTGTAAGGAATTTTATAGATCCAGAATTAATGTGTGATTATGGATGTTGTATCTATAGTTAGCATTGAACCAATGACTAGTGATTTTTAGAAATAAGGATGAATGAACATTTGTGAGAAACCTAAGGATAATATTATGAATAGGATAAAATCCTGATGTTTTGGTGAACTAGAGGTTGTGTGTATTTTCCCGAAAATACATTGTTTTTTGGATATTGGAAAGTGGATGCATTCTTTGACATAGTTGTACCTTGGAGTAATAACCCCAAATAGGTAGGTTTATGCATTATCTTAACTATGACCTAGTGCATAACCAATATGTCTAGCTGCACACCTAGATAGACACTCACAAGTGATATTATTTGGTCCATCACATTCAATTTTATGAAAATTTTAAAGGATGTATTTATTATTTAATTTAAGGGATTAGATTAAGTTATATGGTAAAACATAACTTAGATTAACCTAGGAAAAACCAAGTGAGTTATAGGATTAATAAAGAATGAAAAAGTTAAAATGAAATTATCATGGGTTGAATTGATGGTGTCATTGGAGAATAAATGTTAAGAATGGGATTTTATATAAATATACAGTAATTGTTTTTGTATACTATTATAACCATTTTGGTGTTAGTATTTGGTTGAAATAAGATCACGATGATGAAACATTAAAAGTAACACATCTGAACACCAATGTGTCTTGTAGCGGAATAGGGGAGCATACTTATATGGTTACGAATCTAATTATATCTTTTTTATGAGAAAAAAAGAAATTTTCTGAGAATAACCTAAGATAGTGAGGTTGATATCATAATATTAATTAATCATAGCTATTTTCATTAGTGGGTTACACTTATCAACAGTAGTCTGGTATATTCTAATAGTTATGAGGGTTATATGAATCATTTAAGGACTTATCTTTAGTAGTGTTACATTAAATGTATGGAAACATCTATTAAATGGTATAAGTAACCTTGAAAATATAGTTTATGATAAATTTATATTATTGGGGAAAACTATTTATCCATATATGATTAAGGTATGGATAAATGTTAGGTTTAATACATGATTGATGTTGAGGTAGGTATAACTCTTAGGTTTAAAACATGATTGATGTTTAGGTATTAAAGGCTTGATTGATTTTGAAAAATCCATTATCTATAATAAATCAGGATTTATCCCCCACTATGTATCGCCATCTCCTTCACTCTCACACCATTCTACCTTTCTGTCCATTAATCCAACTATGTTAGCCCCCAAATCTCACCACAAATCACCCTTATTCCACATTCCAGATCCCTAAACCATCACCCAATCCTCTACATCATTCTTCCTCCTCCCTATCCCACCACCCTCTAGCTTCTTCCTCCACCCCATTTTGACCTCCAAAGCCTACCAAAAATCCCTATTCCTCCACATTCCATCATCTTCCTCCAAATTTCCCCTTTGTTTCACCCCATCACCTCTTCCTCATCGACATTTCACACCCCCCCCCCCAAAACACATCACATTTTCTGTTATTCTTGTTATTGTCTTTTGAACATGTTGGATTTTTGTTTGTATGGATCAATGTGTCATGGAATCTATTGATGATCTGGTTATTATGGGTTCATTTGATATGGAGTTCTCACCTGACGGTGAAATTCTACTTGTCCCCCTACCCAGTCAACCTACGCGGTCAACAATCAAAATTATGTAACACTTGTAGAGATCTTGGACCCCACCTCCTCCAACACTATGCTGACACTGCCAGTCTTCTTCTTCGGCAACAATATAGTGAACTACCTCAATGTCTGGGTGTTGGACAACAATCAAGTGTTTCTATTTATTTTTTTATGGATAATGGATGAGCCTGAAAATTTTATATAAAATTCTATTAAGGGTTTGTATTTTGAGTAACTCTCCACCAGTTTCATATTTTCATTCAATATCACATTATTGGGATTTTTCCCCACTTATTTATTTAAAAGAGTTGTTTTTATATGTTGTGCTCATTGGATTATACTTTTCTATTCACATATTACTATGAAACCCCAAATCCTAGACAATCCGTTTTTTTATTTTGAGATCATTTAATATTGGTGTCGATCATTTTCAATTTTTATGTACTAGGATTAATTGCATGAAGAAGACATGACGCTTTTCCCTCACTTAAAGAAACAATGAACTGCATTTTTTTTTATTTTCTTTATAAATTTTCTATATACTGATTTTATGGTTTTTTTGTGTGTTGTTAACATTGGAATTTGGGACATATTTTTTACATGGGTATTATCATGTCACTTTCATTATCACTCATTTCATTTTTCCTTATTCTTACCCCATGGGGACCAGCTAAATATATACATACCTGGATAAATATTATCAAATTTTACACTAAAAATATTATTGTCTGTTCATTCATTTTACGAATTAGTACAAGTTTCTAGATTCATATTTCAAAATCCATCTTGATTCGGGGTTCTTTTGATGAATCAGTTTCAATTGGTACTTACTAACTACATCTCAAGTGAATACATTTGAATCAATAATTTCTGGAATATTATACAACTTTATCACCTCTAAACTTCCATGATCCTGGAAGTTTAACCCATCATATATATTATATAATTATATTTGATAAAGGTTTTCATAAAAAACACGATGATAAAATTTGCTCAATTATTAGGTATTAAATCCCTTTTAACTCCTTTTAGTTCTTGATCATTTCTTTTAGCTAAGACTTGAATTCTATGATAATACAAAATAATTAAGATCCTGTGATGTTTTTTGAGTATAATATGCAAATAACATATACCAAAACATATTATTTTTATGAAAATAGTACCCAAATATTATTAAAAAGGAAACATTGATATTGGATCACAAGTTTTGGTTTATTCTTGGGTTAGATGGAAGTATCTTGAGGAACTAGACAAGGCATCCTGTTCATTCTCCATTATCCTTGCTTTAGAATCTATTAATAACATTAGGGTTTAGGTATGTGTATGTTACCATAATCTCCACCATTTTATATCTAAATATTCATTTTCTTCATTCTCTTTTATTTTTAGTAGCTACAGGTTTTTCCAATTATAAGTTGAATGAAAAATTACCACATTTAATATTCACCGATCATAACAAAATAAGCAATCATATAAGTCGTGGTAATTTTACACAACCATTTTCTAATGTTTCATTTCCCTGAATGATGGGAAAATTGGTTCTTGTGAGGATAATTTGTTTTTATATAACATAATGAGGAGATTTTCTCATATAAATAGTTGATGTACGTGACATAAAGTTTTGGTTGAAGTTTTGATGTTCCCAATAAATAATGTCCATTTGAGTTATTCATGTTCCTCTTAATTTTAGAATTGATATGTTTTTAATGTGTTTTGGAGAATTACATGTATTTTTAACATGATATAAATATAAATCTTTTTACAAGGACCCTGGAACCTCTATGAAGTATTCAATGCATGATGAATAGAGAAATTGTAATAGACTGACACAAATCTAGTTATTATGTTAAATTGTTTATTTTTTAGACAGTTTTTTAATGAATCGACAATTATTAACTTTTACATTTATTTCTATTTGTATATTGTATCAGTATAATGGTTTTAATACCTGAATATATGGAAACAATGTTGGGTTCCTAGCAATTTTCCCAAAGAAGAGGGTGTTTATGCCATGGAACATTTTTTTGGAATCTCTTCATTAGTAGTGATTTTAATGACAATGAAATGATGATGAATGTAGGAGGAAATGTTATGGGGTTTAAATCACCTATATTTTATGAAGATATATCATTGAAAAATTATATTCTTTTATTTTTCAACTACTATTTTTTGTGGGGTAATCAATGAGCCTGGAAATTTAAAAAAAAATTCTATCGAGTGGTTGTATGTTGAGTAATTAACTGTCATTTTCCTATGTTTTTTCAATATGATGATATTGGGTTTTTTTTCCTCCTTATTAATTTAAGATATATATATTTATTTATTGTGTTTAATGGCATATACTGTTTTGTTCGCATATTTCTACCAAAATCCCAATCCTACACTATTTGTATTTTTATTTTGAGATCGTCTAATTTTGGATTCCATCTGTATCAATTGTTTTGTACTAGGTTTAATTGCATGAAAAATAAATGTTGATTCTCCCTCACTCAAAAAAACAATGAACTCTAATTGATTTGATTTTCTTGTGAAATATTCTATATACAAAATTTATGCTTTCTGGGTGTTTTTAACATTGATATTAGGAACATATTTAGTACATGGATATTATAAGATCTCTTTCATTATCACTCATTTCCCTTCTCATTATTATTATCTCCAAAACTAGCTGAAGAAGGGCATATTGGTATGGATATTATCATCTTTTAATCTTGAAATATTAGTGACTATTCTTTCATTTTCTGAATATGTATGAGTTTATACATTCATATTTCAAAATCTATCTTGATTTAGGGTTCCTATCTTATATCAGTTTCAATTGGGGTTTCCTGACTACATCTCAATTGAATATAGTTGAATCAATAATTTTAAGAATATTTTAAAATTATATCACTTCTCATCTTCCATACTCCCCAAAGTGAACCCAACATGGATATTTTATACTTATCTTTGATAAAGGTCTTCACAAGAAATACATTTATAAAATCTTCTCAAATTTAGGTATTAAATCCACTATTATTCCTTATAGTTCTTAATGATTTATTTCAGCTATGACATGAATACTATTATAATACAAAATAATCAAATCTTATGATTTTTTTTATAAGAGCCATATAAATTATACTAAAAGATCTTATTATTATGCAAAGAGTTCCCCTAAAATATTAAACATGATCTGTTGATATTTTATCAAAAGGTTTGGTTTATTCTTGGGTTAGATGGAAGGATCGCAAGGCACTATAAAAGGATATTAAGGCACTATAGACAAGGAATCCAGTATCCTGGATGATTTATGTTACCTTTCCATGAGGAAATATTTGATGCTGATTCATTCATTGAACATAATTAGATGTCAATAAATATTTTTTTATGACATTAATGTCATCATATTTAGTATGTATTTTTATTTTTGATTTAGTTTAAGTCATCATATTATGTTTAACTATACATCAAGAAATGTCAAATTTGGAGTTGGATTCTTTAATTGGTTAATTTTAACCTATAAAAATTTCTATCATACAAATATTTGAACAAAATATATATTTTTGAAGGATGTATGGTAGGATTTAGCAGTTTCAAACTCACCGAAGATGGTTGCACATAGGGGGTTTTGGGATTTTTTACTTCATGAAAGTATTTTTTGATTCAAATATGTTTTTTTCCTGAAAATATCCATCTATGATCAATCGAATTTTAATTCATTTATCATTTTAGGCATTACCTATTTATATCAACAAGGAACATACGTGAATCCCAAAACTGCATCCCTACTTCAAATCATCACCTTCATAAAACCTAATCCCACATCACTACTACAGGTTATCCATGTCTGAATTCGTGAGGGATATCTAGTATGATTCATGTTATACTAATGTTTATGGAACATATAAAATAAATATCACATTCTAATTACCCACAGATTCAAGTTATATTAATGTTTATGGAACATATAAAATAAATATCACATTCTAATTACCCACATCTCCAGGTAAATTCATTCATAGCATATGAATATACGATATTTTTTAAATATTATTAGTGTTCATAGTTTTTATAAGTTTTATACATCTTCTCCAGTGGTACAAAATACACGATCTTCCATCAAAAGTACTATTAACTTTTCAATTAAAGTTAATTTTTTTATTAAGTATTACTTATATCATTCTAATCTTATATTCACCAATTTTTCTACAATATATTCATAATTTATATACTATCTGAAATTTTAGTCTGTATTAATTTTACTTGTATGATAGTATTCCTCCCACATTCTCCTCCTCCTTGAACATCACCTCAATCTTCGGCTCGATCTCCTCTTCCATTCCCTCAGTCTCTGCCTCTTCCTCTCCTTATCCTCCAATCCAATCTCGATATTGATTTTAAAGGTTTCAATTTATTATTTTATATGTTTTACTGATTCCCATAAAACCTAAATACCTTTAATATGTTTAATTTTTTTATGAATGTAAAGGTTTTATTGTCTCCCTGAATTGTTTTGGTGACTTTTTGTTTAGTGACTTTTTGTTAACTTGGTAGAGGTTTGGACTTATTTGCAAACAAGTTTTTTAATTGTAGTGAACTTAGCTTACAATCATTCAGGTTTTATGATTTACAATATACTATTTATTGTTACGTTACTATTTAGGCTTCACATTATATTTTCATGTTGACTGTGCATTATACTAATTATGAAACATTGTTTTTAATATTCCGCCTATATTTTCCAGTACTCTAATTAACTATATAAAATACCCACATTTTTAAAATGAAATATATATTATTGTGTATAAAAAAAATATCACATGACATTCATATATGAATAATTCGTTCAATGGAATAATTTATTATCTATTTGTCACATTATTCATTTTTTCCTATAGATAAATTTGTTGTTGTACTTTGATGATGATGATTCTTTACAAGATACATAAGAGTAATTTATTATTAAAAAAACAACCATATCATTAATTTTGAATTAGGTATGTTACATGCATATCGTCAACCATGTTCTTTATATTCAATTAGGTATATTACATGCATAGAGTTATTTATTTTTCAACATTTTTTACAACCTAATTTCAATTTAGACAAATTCAATTATATATTTTTAATAAGTCTTTGAGAATGTTGTATAATGATTTCTCAGTTATTAGGATTTTATGCTATCATCAGAGTAGATACATATATTGAGGTAGTTTATATAGTTTATGCATAAACACATTTCATTACACATAGCTTATCAATGAATGAAAAAGTTAGAAGAAATGTCATCTAATAAAAAAGAATGCAGTAAGAAACAAGGTTGTAGTGGAAGTTAACAATGTTGAGTAAAAAAGTATCCAATAATGCAGGTTTGTAAACATTTAGAATATAATTTCATTACATAGTACACAAGATAATTTTTATAGTAGCATTTTTTTCATAAACATATAAACATATTCTCTTTGAATGAAGGATTATCTGGACTATCCTCTTTTGATATCAGCGTAATTCTTTTTAAAAGTTACCATAAGAAATACTTCATACCCCTCATTCGTTTATTCATATCATAGTCACTTTGAGTGTATATTTATGTATATTCACATATATGTTCATATATTTATTATTTCAATCATATTACATCCACTTTTTATGTTAATTGCATATTATTGAACACAACCGAGTTATTAATTGACCATTTACTAAACATAAACTTGTGTTCTATGATACTTCTTATTCAAACTCAACATTAAAATGGAGATTAGTCTATTCCGAATTATTTGGGTTTGAATTGTATAATTCATCATGGATTTTTCCATAAGGATATTATCACAATATAATATTTCATATGCTTTCATTAAAGGGCCTATATCATAACAACTATTATTCCAAAATTCAACTCAACTTGTAAAAATGTTAAGCAATTATAATTATTTCACTTGCCAGGATACTAAATATAAACTTAATAACATTTTTGAAAATTTATTTCAACAATTAAGCTCATATAATATTCTTTTCCTTTATTATTTTTTTCTATTTTTTCTTTGGATCGAAATTATTGATGTCTCATATTTACTAATGCACTGGACACACTAAATAGATACCTTTTGAAGACACTAACAATATCATATAAAATTAACACATTGAACTATTTAAAATACTTATCCTCACACCCATCATATAATTTTTTGGGGATACATATAAAATCAAATAGATGAGTCCATGTCATATACATATCCCAATAGTAACCCTTTTTGGAGAGGTATTCAGTAAATTTGGAAAGGTTGTAAATACATGGGTAATTAATAAATTGGAAACAAATTATTCACAAGGGTTTGTCTTGTAAAACTATCATAGTCGGGGGAGCCTCTAGCCCCTACCTCACTGTATTTGACTTTGTATTACTCTAGATAATTCTCCCCATTTTCCAATATAGAACTATAATAGGATTTCAAAAGAAGATTTATCCAATTCTCCCTCTGCACCATATATAGATGGAAAATAATTTATGCTTCAATGAGCTTTATAAAAAATTACCCACCCATATCATTGTCTCATACTCTATTGAAAATGAAAGAAACATTTGTAAATCAACTAATAATAAATCAAAACCATCACAATATATGCCCAAAAAGCTTCTCACACCTAGGTGGGAGTTTCCACCATATAACCATTCCATCAATAGTTAGCTCCCCAAATCCAAGTGGGATTTTACTAACTCATTTTGACCCCTCATCAAAATAAAATAAACAATATCATGATAACAATAACCCAACATTACTCATCCACTAAAAACTCAATACCACCCCCTTTAACGATTCCCAACCACAAAAAAATAAGACAACATAACACATCAACTAAAAACTCAATACCATCATTTAATTACAAAAATATCATTATAAATAAAAAATAGACAAAACCGTAATAAAAAATCTAGGACACAATCCAATAAAAATCCTTTCTTTCACCAAAAAACCATTTTCCAGAAAATTCCTACACACATAGAAAATACCTGATGGCATTTTCACCCAAATATCAAGCACATTGAAACCTTGATTTTTTATCAAACAAACATAAAATAAAAAAAAATTACTTTTAAATAGAAAAAATATATTTCATATTACCACAACATTTATTCTATATCCATTTTTCACCACTAGAGTACAAGGGATGACACCTACTCAAGACCTATGTTTTCACAAATCCATGTCTCCATACATGAGATACACCATTTACTTCCCTTCCTCAAGCCGTTAGAATAAAAATACCTAAATTAAATTATCCAAAAACCTTAATATCACAAAACCCTACTAAATTAGGTTTTCCACAAAGAGAAATCATAGAATAAGAGAAGAGGAGGATATCTGTAGTGACTTACCATAGATCAAGACTTACATCACATTAATATACAAGAGGGTGGAGATATATAGGGAAATAATCACCTATAAATAATCCAAAATATAAATATCTCTAGATTATGGGGATATAATGTGACAAAAATAAACAAAATATGGTTTAAATTGAGGGTTAGTGGGGGTATTTGTAAGCAGTCACACTTCCAGACCACACACACTACCAGACTACACGGTCATGGGAGATCATGGAATGTCCATACAATAACCACTGTAACTCCTCCTCTATTACACATAGTTTGACAAATGAGTTTGTTTGTTGTTTCCACGATTAATATGTTGAATTCACTATATATTAATTCCATGAATTATACGTTTATATTAAATTTCATTATATTGTATTCATTTGTAGTTTGTTCATTGTTAATATGTTTTTTTCTACTTCATATGTGTTTCCATCTATATATGTGTTTTAAAAGTATATATCTTTTCATTAACTATTATAATTTTTATTCACAAGTAGTATATTAAATCCACAATGGATTATTTTTTATGCACTAAAAAAATAAGAATATGATTGATAAGACAAAATAAATTAAAACCAATATTTTAGGATAAGTGCATGAATCTACTAGTTATGCATGAATTTAGGAACATTCAGGAGGTTTTCATTTGAATATATAAAAATTTTAAATTCAATATTACTTTATATAACATATACAATGTATAGAAAGCCTCAGTATTATCAATATTACCTACATCCTTCTCAGAAAATATTATTTGTAATTCCGTAACTAATTGAGAATATATTCCAATGAAATGTAAGATAGTTCCATATGTTTCTAAATTTATATTTTTTCTTTAATTACATTTCCCATTTGATTTTTCTATTAGATATTGTCATGGAAATCACTATCAAATAAGTAACAATAAGAATGTGTTTTGATTTTTCCCTCCAAGGCTCATCAACCATCTCAAATCGATAATTCATCTGTTAAAATAAAATTCAATGTTGATTTCGAAATAGATCCAACCATATGGACCACTTATCAATTCAAATTTAATGACCAAAGAATATCATTTAATGGAACTTGAGGGTGGTGGTGGGATGAATACAATTTACCCTATTTTTTTAAAATTCCCATATTCTATTATAATCTTTAAACACATATGAAATTTAACTACTATTAGTGGTTAGGTAATCTGTATATATTTACTATTTCTTAAATCATCCATCTACATGTTCATTAATCTTCAAGGAATTACTAAAAAATTAATTATTATCATATACTTACATCATCTTATACATGTATTCGATGACTCAAGTAGGTTTCATAATGTTTCATAGTGAATATGAAAGGCATAATTTTCGAGAACCTTCTTGAAGTCTTTCATTATATTTATAACACGAAAACCATGAATAGATCTCCATCCACTCAATATAAAATCATAAAATTCACACACACACACACATATATATATATATTTAATAAAATCTTCATGATCTCATTCCCTATTTTAGCCAAACATTCATGAGTTCAATGAAACTGTCACCATGAATTCTAACATCTGAATATTTGAATTCCTTATCAAAATAATTATACTAACACTTCAGGTTTGCATTATTTCTGTTCTGAAATCACATTAGGTATACATTATTTATGTTGACACATCATTTTAGCTACGGTGGTATTTATCAGGTGTACAATGATGATTCAAGGATAGATCACACATCAGATCAGGTATTCATTATTAATGTTCTTCATTCCAATTGTTTAAGTTATGAAATCTTTTAAACATATCCATTTTGGATTAATAAGTAATATTTTCCATAAACATTGTATAAAATTCTGTGGATTATATTTTTTATTTTTTTAATCCATAACTATTGATTGACTTTGAATGGAAGACCAAAAATGAGGCTTCAACGATAATGATATTGGGCTTGTGATTTTTAGTTTGATGAGGGATCAAGGGCTGTGAAGAAATTTCCAGCATTGGTGGATATTTTATGTTCTTCTTGGGGTTCTTGTGGTGTGACATTGACTATAATATAATGAGTTCATCGCCATCCCCTTAGTGAGCTTCATATTTAGTTTTTAAATTAGTATTGATCAATGGCACATATTTGATTTTTTTCCTTTATTGTATATTAAAAGATAAACACATAGTGAGTATACTGACTGTAGAGATGTGGCATCATGGGACCTCATAGTCACTAAATTGTATGTTAGGTGATCTTGCGTTTGGTTGGGAAAACACATGCATGGTAACATAAAACCATTGATATTTTTAGATATGTTTTATTATTATCATTGATTCTTACCAATATATCGATTTTATCAATCTTTATATTTTAATATATATTTTTATATCATTTAATTCAAACATTGATTAATTTGTCAACAATATATTCATAGATTATATAATTCATGCAATTATAGTATGCATTCCTTCTACTTTCAGTTTATTATTCCTTTCATACCTATTCTACAGTAACAAATCCCATATATTTTTATCCATATAGTATGCATACAATGTTTGAAATCATAATAAACTATTTTCATACATAATACATACATTTATTTAATTTTTATGCACATGTGCACATAATTTCACATATATTCTTTTATATAATGATTCTACATACATGTGTCATTAGTTGTCTTCAATCCATTCACATGAGTTCTAATTTCCTCACTCTCTCTCAATTATTGACACATATTTCATAGATCATCAAGATAATTTTTTAATCTTGTGTATGAAATTTTTTAATTAAATTATCATGCCATGAAAATTCATGGGTTGGGTTCTAGTTCTGTTAAAAATTATTAGTAGCCATGTGATTGTAATTAATTCAGGATATTTTTGGTGATGTTAATCCCTTTTTTTGATAATGACACACACACATAGATATATATATATATACACAAGTGTGTGACTTTATGAACTATTTTCTAATGATACAAGTTAATTGTTAAAGGAATATATGATTTCACAATAGTTTAACATCTTAGATATTTAAATGGTTAGTTTATATGCATACATGGGTATATTATTGTATAAATGATTGATTTTTTTGAGTAACGATAAGTAAATAAGTATAAAAAATGAAATTATGGTATATTTCATACTGCAAGTTATATACTGAATGATGAATACGTTATGAGTACCCTTTCCTAAATTCATTATTTTTGACTAATTAAAATTTAAAGGATTTAATTTATTTTTGGGGTGGGGATGTAACTCCCCATGGTTTTAGGAAGACTTTTCAATTTTTAAACTTTATGATTATAAATATAATATTTTTTAAAGGAATTTAAATTTTTTGGGAAATAATTAATATGTTATATGAATTAATCGAAAAACACTCTATTGATTTATAAGTGGAACATTACAAAAGGGAATAAAACTATATATTTCATAATGTGGATTATTACTCACCATGGAATATGTACATCCATTAAAAGTGAATAAATCAATATGATAGATAGATAGAATAAAATAAAATAATTATGGATAGGAAATATCATGAATCATATTCATACTTGAGGATCATCGATATCCAAAAATCCTATAAAGAGGAAGATGACCATGAAATGAGAAAGCATTATGAAAAACCTATAACATGAAATAAGAATTGTACCTTGTGAATTGAGAATGTGTTAAGCCTTAGAATATCATTTATTGTCATTTTGATTGAAAATTTGTATGATGTGAGGATGCCTAGAGAATAGTTATTGATGAAGTGGTGATTCCTAGATAATTGTTATGGTTTGGTTATTACTGTAAAAAATTTATGGATTCATCAAATATTATTGGATGTCACACTTGGACAATTCTTATTTATATTGAATTGTATACCATTACTGGATAGATATTCTTGGTATTTAAATTATAAAAAACATTGTGTTGATCTTTATTGTCAAAGACATGTGTCACTAGGGACACATTATTTTCAACAAGTGTAGAAGATGTGAAGATAATTAAATTTTTTATTTTAGGAGTTGAGATGGTAGCCTAGAATTTTTATGATGAGTTCATATAGAGTTGAATAGAATTCTATTTTTCTTAGTTTTTTCTATGATTATTTTTATATAATCCTCATATTAAAAAACATGGACCAACAAATAAGCCTATCCAATCCATCCTCAACCAAATAATTTTTGGGTCCTTGAGATCTTTTATGCACATGGGATTCCATATTGATTCGTTATGTAGAAATATACGGCCATTTATAGGCCCTAGGTGTACTGGACCATGTATATGACGTATAGAGTGCATTATCGTAGGTGAGCATGGGATGGGCTATGTTGATCATAGAAGAGTGGAGGTGGTACCACCATGTAGGGTGGCAGGAAAGATGGGGGTCAAGATTTCTATCAAACCTAAGGAGTTCCTTGAATGATATGACAACCCTGCTTTTTATTACAACTTAAACATACTTTATTACATAAAACTCCACTTGATCCAAAAAAGAAGATCGAGAGGTTTTGTGTCTTTGGGTCTTAGGATCATTACATGAAAAATTTAAAGTTGAAATACAACATCTTTATTGAAAACTTCCTTTACATGCCCACTACATTCCTTCATACTTAGCATTGCATGGGATAACCTGAGGGCATGCATAAGAAAAGGGTGAGCTATAAAGCCCAGTAAGGGAGTAAACAATGAACAACATGAGGAGTGAAATACATGTTAGGAAATAGGCATATCAATAGAGCATAACAGAAACATGAACATAAAGGCATGATAAAGCATGATAATCATAACATGGAAATGTGGCAACAACACTTAACATTGAATTAGCATGAGCCAAGGCTCATTGCACATGGAGCATGAGTAAACCCTCAATGCACATGAAGCACGAGTAAACCCTCTTTGCACTTGAATTAGCATGAGTCAACACTCATTGCACATGACGTATCATGATACTATACTTTACCCAATGCATTGGAGCGCTATAAAGGGTGCACCCTTCTTAAACATTTCATTTCATGCATAAGTGTGCCACATGGATCATTAAACATGGATTCATAAAACATTATCATTTATTCCACGATAAAGGAATGTGGAATTAACACATGAAACTTTACAATCATTATGTAAATGTGCGTAAAGGTGAATACCCTTGATGGAGAAATGGGCATGGTATTCACTACACAATGACATTGACTTAGAAAATTGGTGCGATTTTCGGCAGCGTAACGGCGTGACATAAGAATTCATAAAAAGTTTGATGAGAGAGAAAGGGGTTCCTCATCATATTTACATGTAATGGACATTAAGGATGCCATATATATACATGTCCCAACAATTGAAATGGAATTTAAATTCATGATACAAAAGTATTGCTTGAATGTAAAAGAAGAGAGAGAAGTTCCTTTCGGAATTTCGGCAGAGTAACGGGTGTACATGGGAGGATTTTAATGAGAGAGAAAGGGTTCTCCCATCATTCAAACAATAATAGGGCAGTATGGGGGAGGTGAGAAACCATACCCCAACACTCATAATTGAAATCAAAAGGGAAATACAACTTAAAGAAAATTGACAAAAATGAGAAGGAAGAAAAAACCCTTACTTGGAAGTGTGATTCCAAAGGCTAGAGAGAGGCTTGTGAGAGGATTCTTGGGAGCTTGGGGCACCTTGAGAGGATTCTAGAGAGAGTAGGGCAGAGGTTGGACGAACTTCAAGGGCTTTGAGTGAGGAGGAAGTGGGAGCGTGGGTGGGTTTATATAGGAAAGGTGAGAGAATTCTTTATTATTTAGGTTTGGGACCCCTTATATTAAAATAATCCAAACCACAAACCATCCCATGGTATTTGCCCATGATTTCTGGAAAAGGAAAGAGGAAAACGTTTTTTTACAACTCCAAGGTCCGAACTTATTAAAAAATTAGGGTTGTTATGAGGAGGTGAGTCACACTCCCATGGAAATTAATTTAAAAAGGCAAAGTGTTGAATAAGTCTTTAGGGCTCTATTAATTCTTTGAAAAGTAAGTCAAACAAACCCAAAACCTCATTATTTTAATGATATAACACATATTGGCCGAACATAAGGATTATGGTATTTTATTAAACCACCATTGGGTCATTATGATGTCATAAAACACATTATATATTTAAATTGTATTTAATTTTTACCCAAAAATTTGACTGTCTCAGAAAATTATGAAAAATTCACCGTTGGATAATTTCGACGTCCTGATTCAAAAAATAATATTTATTTTATATAAATAATTTTCTAAATATGTGAATTTTCACTTTTAAAATAAAAACCGACATTTATAAATAATTCACGGGTTTTGACAGAAATGGCTTTCAAACATTAATAAAATTTTTAATTGCATTCATAAAATTATAAGATCATTTATATTTAATAAAAAATAATTTAATATTAATAATAATATTTTATTAAAATATTATTTAATTCAAAAATCCTTTAATTTAATAAAATATAATTCTTAATTAAATAATAACTATAAACACCATTTGTACTTTAAAAACTAATTACAATGTATCCAAAAAAATTATATTCATTATTATATACAAAAAATAATGTACATGAACATGGTGCTACTTATTTGTTACATAACCCCTTAAAATAGCCGCATAAGACCTAAGGGTAAGGTGTGCGATGGTGACAGACTCTTGGGGTTGCTCGGATAACATCGCTCGAGTGGTAATCTCTATCAACTTCCATTTTTCCCGTAGATGATCACGTTCGAGATTGACTTGATGAAGCTCAGCTTGGGCTTGGTCAAGGGCAAAGCCCAAAGACGCCACCTCTTTTCCGAGCTCCGACAAATGTGCTTCGTAAGGGGCAATTCTACTGGATGAGGCCATCGCTTCCATTGTCTGAGTATAAATGGGTTCGTTAAAGACTTATAATTATACTACTCAGATGATCTCTGTTCAAAAGCTAAAAAAGTAACAGTCACAAATCATAAAGTAAAACTAAAAAAGTTGACATCTTATAAAAACATTTTTCATAAAGAAACATTTAACTGTATCAAGAGGGAGTTTTCATTAATGAAACTTCGGGTCGTTACAACATTCCCCCCTTAAGAAATTCCGCCCTCGAAATTTTCCTTTTCCCACACTAAAACAAATGTGGGTAACTTAGCTTCATCATATCCTCTGACTCCCAAGTTGCTTCTTCAAACATGTGGTTTCTCCACAACACCTTGATGAGGGGCAATGTCTTATTTCGTAGAACTTTTTCTCTACGATCTAAGATCTTCACTGGTTGCTCCTCATAAGAAAGAGCGTCTTCTAATTGTACCACCTCGGATGAGAGTACATGTGAAAGTTCTGGTATGTACTTCCTTAAGAGGGATACATGGAAGACATCATGCACCTTGGCCATAGTAGGTGGAAGTGCTAGTCGATAGGCCACAGCCCCAACACGATCAAGAATCTCGAACGGGCCGATGTACCTTGGACTTAACTTCCCTTTCTTTCCAAACCTCATGACCTTCTTCCACAGAGATATGCGTAAAAACACCATGTCTCCGAATTTAAACTCAAGGTCTCGTCGACGATTATCTGCATAACTCTTCTGTCGACTTTGGGCTGCCTTGATATGCTGCTGAATGGTTTTCACCTTCTCCACCATTTCTTCGACCATTTCTGGTCCAAGCAGCTTACGTTCACCGACCTCATCCCAACATGCCGGTGTTCTACTCCTTTTCCCATACAGGGCTTCATATGGTGCCATTTGGATGCTCGAGTGGAAACTATTATTATAAGAGAACTCAACCAGAGGAAGATGTTGATCGCATCCTCCTTTAATGTCCATTGAGCACGCTCTCAACATATCCTCAAGTGTTTGGATAGTCCGCTCGGATTGGCCATCAGTTTGAGGATGATAGGCCGTAATGAAGTTTAGTCCAGTATTCAGAGCATGTTGAAGACTCTTCCAAAACTTAGAGGTAAATCATGGATCTCGGTCAGACACAATAGATAGTGGTACTCCATGCAACCGTACCACTTCCCTGATATATATCCGTGCCAGTTTATCCAAAGAGAAATCCTCTCGAATAGCAATGAAGTGTGCAGTCTTTGTAAGACGATCCACAACAACCCAGATTGCATTGTTGCCTTTGGATGTCCTTGGATGTCCGGTGACAAAGTCCATGGTGATGTCCTCCCATTTCCATTTTGGTATGGGCAATGGTTGCATAATCCCCTTAGACTTCTGCCTCTCTGCCTTCACTTGCTGACACACCAATAACTTTGATGTATATTCAGCGACCTCCTTTTTCATATTATCCCACCAAAAGTTTTCTCGGAGATCTCGATACAACTTTGTGCTCCCTGGGTGAATAGAGAAATTTGAACTATGTGCATCATCCAAAAGTTCCTTCTTCATCTCCGAACTTCATGGAACACATATTCTTTTCCCAAACCGCACAATTCCTTCTTCATTAACATTAAACTCTGAGGATTTTCCCTTTTTGATAGCTTCCACTTTTTCTTGGCTTCCCTCATCATCCTTTTGAGCATCCTTTAACCTTTACAAAAGAGATGGTTGAGCAATCATTTGTGAAAGGATTGATGATGTTCCCTTCTTTATGATTCCCACGTCCATCTTCATCAGGTCTAAGAAGATTGTATCCTTCTCAATTCTCATCATTGATAGAATTGATGGATTCTTTCAACTTAGGGCATCTGCCACCTTGTTCGCCTTCCCAGGGTGGTAATGTATTGAACAGTCATAATCCTTGATGAGATCTATCCATCTTCTCTGGCGCATATTAAGCTCTTTCTGTGTGAATATATATTTAAGACTCTTGTGGTCATTATATATCTCACATTTCTCTCCATAGAGATAATGCCGCCAGATTTACAAGGCAAAGATCACCGCCGCCAACTCCATATCATGCGTTGGATAGTTTCGCTCATGGATTTTCAACTGCCTTGAGGCATAGGATATCACTTTATCATTCTGCATCAGCACACATCCTAAGCCCTTCTTCTAAGCATCACTGAATACCACAAAAATCTCCCCACTTGTGGGTAAAGTGAGCACGGGTGCAGTGGTAAGCCTCCTTTTCAACTCCTTGAAGCTTTCTTCGCATTCATCACTCCAAGAAAACACTACTCCCTTTCGAGTTAGCTTGGTAAGAGGGTTGGAAAATCGTGAGAAATTTCTCACAAATCGTCGATAATATCCAGCTAACCCCAAGAAGCTACGGATATCAGTTACTGATGTTGGCCTCGGCCATCCCTCAATTGCATCTGTTTTGGAGGGGTCCACAGATATCCCATTGCTTGTGATGATATGACCCAAGAATGAGACATCCTTTAACCAAAACTCACACTTGTTGTACTTTGCATAGAGCTTCTCCTTGCGCAAAGTCTCTAGTACAGTTTTTAAATGCTCCTCATGGTCCTCTTTGGTTTTGGAGTATATTAGAATATCATCTATAAAGACTACCACAAATTTGTCTAGGTAATCTCTAAAGACTCTATTCATCAAGTCCATGAATATTTCTGGAGCATTGGTGACTCCGAAAGGCATTACTATGAATTCATAGTGCCCGTACCTTATACGAAAAGTAGTCTTGGGGATATCTTCCTTCTTCACCCTTACTTGATAATATCTCGACCGCAAGTCGAACTTGGAGAAGTATTGTGCTCCACGCAGCTGATCAAACAAGTCATCGATTCTTGGGAGAGGATACTTGTTCTTTATCGTGATTTTGTTAAGTTCACGATAATCGATGAAAAGCCGCATTGACCCATCCTTCTTCTTGACAAAGAGGACTGGTGCACCCCATGGTGATGCACTTGGGCGTATAAAACCTTTATCCAGATTCTCCTGTAGTTGTTTCTTCAGCTCTTCAAGTTTAACACATCCATTATATATGGAGTCTTGGATATTGGTAGCACCCCAGGTATAAGTTCAGTTGAGAACTCAACATCTCTTCTTGGAGGAAGACCAGGAAGTTCCTCGGGAAATACTTCAGCGAATTCCCTCACAATAGGCATTTCTTCAAGGGTGGTTTCTTCCTTGGACTTAATCATCTGAGCCAGATATGCGTGCTCATAAGGCATTAATATCCATGCTTGAGATGATGGAGCTAAAGGAGATTCATCTTCCTCCTGACAGTTGTAAATAATCGGGGGTCGATTCTCCATATGGAGTGTGATTTCCCTCTCCCGACAATTTATGTTGGCTCTATATAAGGAAAGACAATCCATGCCAAAAATTGCATCAAGTTACACAAAAGGGAGTATGATGAGGTTCGCTGGGAAATTCAATCCACATATTATAACAGGGGATGACTTATACTAATGGGATGCAATGATTTCCCCATTTTCCGTACTCACCGACATCTTTACTTCCATGATTTGTGGTGGTGCAGGGATTGTTCTACTAAACTTTTGAGATATAAAAGAATTCGTAGAACCTGAATCAAAAAGTATGTTCGCTATTCTTGAATGTATAACTAGAGTACCTGTCACCACTTCGTTGTCGGGGTTCACTTCGGCAGATGTGATGGAAAAGGTTCTTCCTTGCTGTCTTGGAGGTTACTGGTTGCCTCCGATAACCCTTGGATTAGGGCACTGATTTGCAAAATGACCCGGTTCTTTGCATTTGAAGCACTGAACAACGCGTTGAAGTCCACCTTACGCTTCTTGTCCCCATGATACCCCTGTGATTCTCCGATCTCCATTTCAACCTTAAGGGCACATCGGACAATTTCCTCATAGCTGTCGAAGTCACGGATCGCTAATGCTTTCCGCAAGATAGGCTTCAGCCCACCAAAGAAGCGGTCAACCTTGCATTCGGGGGTAACGACAAAGCCGAAAGCGTATCGTGCAAGCCTTGTGATGTTTTCCTCGTATGCTCCCACAGATTCTTCATATTTCTGTTTGAGGGAATGGAAGTCCCTTTCCATCTTAAGATGGAGGGTGTGTGGAAAATATTTATCGAAAAACATCTTCCGGAATACCTTCCATTCCAAAGCCTCGATCTCCTCCTCAGGCTTCGTATTTTTGATCAATGTCCACCATTGATCAGCTTCACCCTCCATACGAGAAGCCGCTAGGAGAACCTTCTCTTTTTCAAAGCATTGGAGGATGGAGAATATCTTTTCAATGGAGTTGATCCATTGTTCAGCAATCGTGGGATCAGATGATCCACTAAAAGTAGGAGGCCTTTGTCTCATGAAGCTTTCAATAGCAACTTGTTCTTTCTTAGGGGGGGTTGAACGTTCCTCTTGACCAGTGTTTCTATTCAAAACTTGAGTTAGCTGAGAGAGAAGCGTGACAAAGTTCGCGATTCCCGCTCCCATTGGATTGGGCATCTCATAAGTACAATCATCGCACTGATCTTCACAACGGTTGTTAGCCCGAGTTCTCCTATTACCGGCCATTGGTTGGAATAAAAGGAAAGTTAGGGGTAACACATAAAGGGTAATCCAAAGAAAAAAGTTGATGACTTATAAATAAACTTTAATCTCCTTAACGTATGAGTCTATAGGATTCAATCCAATATTTTCATGATCTTCCTTCTAACATATATTCTTAGGGGAATTTTTCCCTTAATAAGGGTTCATACTAAGATTGTGAATTTATCAAAACATATCCCCTGGGAGTGTCGTAACCAAGAGTTCAGCAAGGCCCGTTGTCGTGCACCAGTTCCCGTTCGAGTCTAGCTCAAAGCGGTGTTTTCGGGTTTTACCCCTAGGATACATCTGTGCCAGAGCCGCCTCTACCTGCTCGTATCCAGACAGGGATGTATTTGTTTGATAAACCACTTACTTAGTATTTACCAAAACTTAGGGATGTTTTTATTATGCTTATTCTTGTATCTAAGGCTTTACTAGGGTTTCCTAATCCCAAAAATAACTAAACCTATCCTCTGATACCAACTATGACAACCCTGCTTTTTATTACAACTTAATCATGCTTTATTACATAAAACTCCACTTGATCCAACAAATAAGATCGAGAGGATTAGTGTCTTTGGTGCTTACGATCATTACATGAAAACATTAAACTTGAAATACAACATCTTTATTGAAAACTTCCTTTATATGACCACTACATTCCTTCATACTTAGCATTGCATGGGATAACCTGAGGACATGCATAAGAAAAGGGTGAGCTATAAAGACCAGTAAGGGAGTAAACAATGAATAACATGAGGAGTGAAATACATGTTAGGCAATAGGCATATCAATATATCAAAATAGAAACATGAACATAGAGGCATGATAAAGCATGATAATCATAACATGGAAATGTGGCAACAACACTTAACATTGAATTAGCATGAGCCAAGGATCATTGCACATGGAGCATGAGTAAACCCTCATTGCACTTGAAGCACGAGTAAACCCTCATTGCACTTGAATTAGCATGATTCAACACTCATTGCACATGACGTATCATGATACTATACATTACCCAATGCATTGGAGCGCTATAAAGGGCGCACCCTTCTTAAACATTTCATTTCATGCATAAGTGTGCCACATGGATCATAAAACATGGATTCATAAAACATAATCATTTATTCCACGATAAAGGAATGTGGAATTCACACATGAAACATTACAATCAATAAGTAAATGTGCGTAAAGGTGAATACCCTTGATGGAGAAATGGGCGTGGTATTCACTACACAATGACATTGGCTTAGAAAATTGGTGCGATTTTTGGCAGCGTAACGACGTGACATAAGAATTCATAAAAAGTTTGATGAGAGAGAAAGGGGTTCCTCATCATATTTACATGTAATGGACAGTAAGGATGTCATATATATACCTGTCCCAACAATTGAAATGGAATTTAAATTCATGATACAAAAGTATTGCTTGAATGTAAAAGAAGAGAGAGAAGTTCCTTTCGGAATTTCGGCATAGTAACGGGTGTACATGGGAGGATTTTAATGAGAGAGAAAGGGTTCTCCCATCATTCAAACAATAATATGGCAGTATGGGGGAGGTGAGAAACCATACCCCATCATTCATAATTTAAATTAAAAGGGAAATACAACTTAAAGAAAATTGACAAAAATGAGAAGGAAGAAAAAACCCTTACTTGGAAGTGTGCTTCCAAAGGCTAGAGAGAGGCTTGTGAGAGGCTTCTTGGGAGCTTGGGGCACCTTGAGAGGATTATAGAGAGAGTAGGGCAGAGGTTGGACGAAATTAGAGGGCTTTGAGTGAGGAGGAAGTGGGAGCTTGGGTGGGTTTATATAGGAAAGGTGAGAGAATTCTTTATTATTTAGGTTTGGGACCCCTTATATTAAAATAATCCAAACCACAAACCATCCCATGGTATTTTCCCATGGTTTCGGGAAAAAGAAAATAGGAAAACAATTTTTTACAAGTCCAAGGTCCGAACTTATTAAAAAATTAGGGTTGCTTATGTGGAGGTGAGTCACACTCCCATGGAAATTAATTTAAAAAGGCAAAGTGTTGAATAAGTCTTGAGGGCTCCATTAGTGCTTTGAAAAGTAAGTCAAACAAACCCAAAACCTCATTATTTTAATGATAAAACACATATTGGACGAACATAAGGATTATGGTATTTTATTACATCACCATTGGGTCATTATGATGTCATAAAACACATTATATATTTAAATGGTATTAAATTTTTACCCAAAAATTAGACTGTCTCAGAAAATTATAAAAAATTCACTGTTGGATAATTTCGACGTCCTGATTCCAAAAATAATATTTATTTTATATAAATAATTTTCTAAATATGTGAATTTTCACTTTTAAAATAAAAACCGACATTTATAAAAAATTCACGGGTTTTGACAGAAATGGCTTTCAAACCTTAATAAAAATTTTAATTACATTCATAAAATTATAAGATCATTTATATTTAATAAAAATTAATTTAATATTAATAATAATATTTTATTAAAATATTATTTAATTCAAAAATCCTTTAATTTAATAAAATATAATTCTTAATTAAATAATAACTAAAAACACTATTTGTACTTTAAAAACTAATTACAATTTATCAAAACAATTATATTCATTATTATATATAAAAAATAATGTACATGAACATGGTGCTACTTATTTGTTACATAACCCCTTAAAATAGCCGCATAAGACCTAAGGGTCAGGTGTGCGATGGTGACAGACTCTTGGGGTTGCTCGGATAACATCGCTCGAGTGGTAATCTCTATCAACTTCTATTTTTCCCGTAGACGATCACGTTCGAGCTTGACTTGATGAATCTCAGCTTGGGCTTGGTCAAGGGCAAAGCCCAAAGACGCCACCTCTTTTCCGAGCTATGACAAATGGGCTTCGTAAGGGGTAATTCTACTGGATGAGGCCATCTCTTCCTTTGTCTGAGTATAAATGGGTTTGTTAAAGCCTTATATTTATACTACTCAGATGATCACTGTTCAACGGCTAAAAAAGTAACGGTCACAAATCTTAAAGTAAAACTAAAAAAGTTGACATCTTATAAAAACATTTTTCATAAAGAAACATTTAACTGGATCAAGAGGGATTATTCATTAATAAAGCTTTGGGTCGTTACAAATGATATACAATATCCCCTCCGTGTTGTAGATTTGATACAGGAAATAATTACATATGTACTATTCATTCGTCCCTTAAAAACACATATTGAATGTTGATCATATGATCTAATCACTTTTTTAATGAGATATATCTGATCTCGTTAGATATTTTCTCCTTACTCCCATGAATTATTCCTTCACAGGAGACCAAATGGCTTATGATGATTTTTTCAATTGAGATTCTGTAGGCATGGATTCCATGTGGGATCTTCAAAGACACTTTAGAATTTCAAAAAATATACAAAGGACAATATACACAAATAAATGAAATGATTTTAAATGATGAGTGCTTCATGAGAAAGATGTTATTGGAGATGATTTCCTTATGTATGAACGCATCACAAATGGAGCTGTTGGGAATGCTTCATAGTGTATAAAATTAATGTGATAATCCACAAACAATATCATTTTTATATGATGTTCTTCGTGAATATATTTTCTAGGTGATAATTGGTTCTCGTTGAAGATTGTTTGTGGATAGGTTCAGTTCATGGTTGAATTTATTGTTATATTTCCTTCACGGATAGTGTCTTGTAGTAAAATACTTGCGGGTTTCCATGTAGCTCACGATGATTCCTTATGGACAATTCTTTCTAGATGAAATGGTTCATGGATGAGATTCTTTACGGACATCCATGCAATATGTTGTGATCATACAATGTAGGAGATGAATTATTTGATGCAATGTGGGGAGGATAGATGAATGCAGTGAATTCTTTATTCACGGAATAATTTTTGAACATTATGTCAAGATACTATGTAGATAGAAATATTTTTACGGAAAGTGGTTTGTGGATGAGGTGTGTCAATAAGACTTTTCAAACTCCAATGAACCGATTTAAACATTTATTCAACTTCATAGTGTTATTGTTCGTTAGATTAACAAAATAACAATAAATATTTCTTACAAATATCTGGTAGGCTCTCAGTTGAAGGTTTTTATACAAATGTGTCAAATATTTTTAGAAACCCAGAGCAGTGTGAAGTATCACTAATGTTTAATGCATATAATTTTAAAAATATTATTTATCACTCATATACATCATACGTTGATCAAGAAGAAATAAAATTAAATACATATATTATGTAGGATTATATCTGAATGTAGACATTGGTTCACGAAGTGGTTCATTTTATTACAGATAGTTCAATGAAATAAATCAGTGATATTCTATTATTATTTCATGGATATAAATATAATTTAGTATACTATGTGATAATTATATAATTGAGAATTTAATAGATAAAATGTTTGAGAAAGAATCTTTTTAGGGTAATTCTTCGGAGTGTGAGCATAAACTATTTTATTTATTTTAAAGGATAGAAGGAATGATCTTTATCAGTTATTGTAGAACCAGTCAACAATATGAAGTGGTATTTCTTGTGTTTTGTGTAATCATTTTTCTAACAAGGTTTTGTGAAACTGTTGTTCTAGTGGGACATTGGAAAGCGTATTTGGACTCAATTACAGTGAATAAATGTATGTTTCACCCACTTGTGATGATAGTGGAGAATATGGGATTGGGGAGTCTAACTAATCATATAATAGAGTATGCACATTTTAAGGCCAAAACTTATAAAAATATTTTTTTCCTTCTTCCATTAAATGTTATTGAATTTGGGAGAGGCTGATATATCATATGAGTGGATTGGATCCTAACAGGTCAATAGAGGTGAATTTTAAATGAAATAAATTTTTTTATGATTTAACATTGATTCAACCCCCCCCCCCCTTCTCAGTGGTGAAACTTATCCTGGGCACATCAATTGGTATCCAGGAACCAGGTTCCCTCTATTATTATACACTATGTATTGGACATGAATAATAAAAATTCTATTAATAGTAAGGGTTTTCCTACATTTTTTTGAATGAACTATCATAGTTGGAAGAAGAAGATGTTTCTTTATCATATATCTATTTTCCTTTATGTTAAAGATGTTGTTACTATTGAATTACCACCTATTATTTATGGATATCTTATGACTTTTTTAGACAATATATATATAGATGTTAATGAAAAAAAATGCTATTTTAATATCCATTTCAAAAAAATATTACACAAAGGTTATAGGACTAAAAAATGAATAATAAATTCTAGAAAAATTAGAATGTGGTTTTGAAGGTAATGTGATAGTCAAGGAGGCCAAATTAAAAAATTGGAGATAAAAATTTTAACATATCATGATGGTTGAAGAAGAAAATATTGAAGACTATTACATAATATTCAATGAAATGTTCAGTAACATTTAGGGTTTTGGTGAAAAGATAAAAGATTTAACTATTGTTAAAAAAAATTAATTATAAATTTTCCTGAAAATCTTGATCTAAAAGTATTAGCTTTGAAAAGAAAAGATGATCTTACTCATAGTGTATTACATAACATACTCATTGGAAATGAAATTCTAGATATCTTAGTATTCAAGAATTAAATTAAAGATGAGATAGATTTTGAATCCACGAGAAAGATCAGAATTGATACGATGAGATGTCAGATTCAAGTGAATCTAAAGATGAAAATGAAGATGATGATTTCATCAGAATCCATTCCCTTGAATCAAAAACATACAATAAATGAATGTTTAGTAGTAAGAGGAATTTACCACCCATTTTCTATAACTATAATGACATTTAAGATATTTATATACATTTTCCTAAAAATAATTCTGTAGAAATTGATATAGATGATGAAAAACCATAGAAAAATAAATGGGGGAAGAGATCAAAATGCAACACAAAATTTGGTGGAAGTAAGAATAAAAATTTTAAAAGAAGATTTTTGGTGTGAAATGAATACGAATCTGACTCCACTACATGAATCCAATCAGAACATTAAACTAACTTCATGGCTCATACGGAAATGGGGTTTGACGTTACATAATGTGAAGATGATGAAAGTGATCATATAAAGCTATAGAACAAGTTGAAAAGTGTTTTATAATATTCTCTTAAGAAAAAAACTCCACAAGGAGAAAATAGTTCTATTTAAATAAAAAAATGTTATCAAAGGAAAATGATGCATGTGCAAAGAAAGAGATTCTTTACATTGATGTTATCAATAGAATCAAACTGGGAGGGGATGAAATAAAAAGATGGTAAATGACCTTGATGAAAAAATTTCTATAAAATAATAAGAACATTACCAGACATAGTCTAAATTTATTGAACCATGATATATCCTGAAAAATATTAGATAAGACTTCAATAAGTCTATTGAGGTCAAGGCAGAATCATCACAAACTGGTTCAAATAAGTTGGTTATTTCATGAGTCATAAAATCTTAAAATAAGTGCATTATATCTAACAATTTATGTACAATGATAAATTTTAGAAAAGTTTGGATGTTGATGAAAATTAAAAAATTATCTCTTAGATACTTAATAAGAATCTCTCTACAATAATAGATATAATCTCATCATATAGAAATACTACAACATATATATTCAGAAAATGGATATTATCAGTTGGGAAGATCAAGATTCTGATAAGACTACCAGTTTTGTTGAGTTTTTAGGCCTAAAAATTATTTATTTTGGTATAACACATCCCTACCAGAGATGAGACATTAAACAAGGAGGAGATATTCTGAGAACAGAAGAGATAATTTTCAAAGTATGTAACTAGTTATCAAGAATCCATCCAATCTACCAACATATTTTGTTTTTATTTTTTTAGAATAATTTTATGTTATATGTGATCATCAAGGTCATACTGATGAATATTTCACGAGTATTCCCCTTGAATAAACATACAAAATTATGGAAGGAAATGGTGTTCAAAAAATGAATGAATAAAAGTCATATTTTATTGAAGTTTCATTAAAAGCTACTAGAAACACAAATTCATGAATTCTTGGTAGTGTACATTCATCACAAAATACCGGTGAAAAAAATATTTTGAGCGACATTGAGAATCAAGAAGGTGATCAATGTCCTTTGGAAATGAATGTACATTAAAAATTAAAGGAGTTGGAAAAGAAAATATTGAATCCTAAAATTTCAAGTCTAATAATGTGATATATGATAAAGGAATGAAGATCAATTTGATAAGTTTCATCAATAAATGTGACTAAAAGCATGATGTTTTATTCAAAAAGTATTCATGTATCATTAATTTATTAAGGATGGAAGAATCACCAGTCAATGGAAATTAACCAATGGTAATCTATTTCAAATTGGCGATTCTCTAAATTAATGTTATTTGACTTCCAAAGATGAAAAAAACCTCTTGAATAAAATTATTAAGCATAATTTTCAAGAGTATTAGTAAAATATTGGTGCATTATATTGTGAGATATTTTCACAATATTAAAATAGAAAGGTTTGAAATATGTGATACTTTTTAAATGGGGAAATTAGTCCAAAATTCATAAACAGTGGTGAATATACAATATTCTAAACCTATTTAACTTATTCATACTGACTTATATGGCCCAATGATAAAAACATATACCATAGGTGATCTATATTTCATCACATTTATTGATGATTATACATAAATGACTAATGTAATGTTTTTCAGGAACAAGTCCAAGTCAACTAAAATGTTCAAAAAAAGTAGAAGTAAATTTGAGAAATAAATGGGTCTCCATGCCGGGAAGCTGAGACCAAATAAGGGAATGGAGTTTACTGGTGCTTATTTGGAATTTTATGTTACCATTGATGGAATCAAGCATCTATACAACATATTGTATACTTTATAAGAAAAACGGGGTAGCTGAAAGAAAGAACAGTAGCATATTTGATATTGGAAGAACTATGTTAGATAAACACAACACCTCTATGTATTTCTTGAGAGATGTTTTACTTACCACCATAAATATACAGAACATATTTCTACTAAGACAAGAAACAGAAAATACAACATAAGAATTACAATACAAAAAATACAATAGTTAAATACATTAGATTTTTTAGAATCCCTTTCATTATAAAAATAATGAACATAAATCTAGGAATATTTGAAGAAAAAGTAGAAGTAGGGGTGTTCATGGGATATGTATATGATGATAAAGGCAAAAAATGTTTTAACAGATAAATGAACAAACTGGTTGAATATAGTGATGTTAGAATTATTCAAAACAATAAAAAATCAGATATCATTGTTGATGTATATTTAGAATATTCAGTAGAAAATGGTATGATAATGGAATATAAGGGTGATGATGTTTCTAAGAAAGAGGCAGAGAATGATGATATTGATTTTGAACATACCATTGATGAATATGAAGTTGATTAAAATATGATAAATTGGCACAATAACTTTAAGAAACATGTTGTGAACGAAAATAGCATCTGAAATCAATAGTCACTAGTACAAAAAATAAGAAGACTGTGAATTGAAGATCAAACATCACTTATTTGTCAAGATAAACCTCATAGAGTAGTAGAAGATGTGGAGTATGAAGAAATGGATACATGCTATGAATGAGGATCTTGATCAGATTGAGAAAATATCTACTATGGATATTGTTTCAAGACATGAAAATAAAAATGTTATCGGTTCTAATTAGGTTTTTAGAAATAATCTAAATGAGAAGGGTGAAGTCTTAATAAAAAAAGATAGGCAAGTATACAAAAGATATTCTCAAATGGAAGGAATTGACTTTGAAGATACTTTTTCACTAGTGGCATGATTGGAAACCATTAGAATGTTTTTGGTAGTTTTATCACAAGAACATTATAAAGTTTATCAAATGGAGGTGAAATATCCCATTATAATGGTGATTGAAGAAGAAGTTTATATTTAACATCTTGATAGATTTCTTTATATAATGACTATAATAACATATACAGGTTGAGAAAAGGATTGTATGGTTTGAAGCTGGTGCCTAGATGATGGTATTACAAATTATATGGTTGGCTATAGGATTTGAAGTTTGTCAAAATTAAAGTTGAAAATAACGTTTATGTGGGAGAGATGTATAAAGGCACTATGATAGTCATTTTATATGTAGATGAAATCATATTTACTGGTGAAAATAATGGTTTATTTGAATAATTTACTGATAAAATGAAAATAAATTTTGAGATGTCCATGCCGGGTTAGATGATATATTTTATAGGATTTCAGGTTGAGAAAAAAGTAAACTTTATTTCTCTATCATATGAAAAGTATTGGGGGATTTGGGGAAAAGGTTTGTAGTGAAAAATGAAAAATAAGGTTTAACACTCATTTTATTTAGAACCAAATTATGTGTTGAATAAATTGTAATAGTGTTAATCAGAAAGAATTTAGATGAATCATTGAATGTTTGGTTTATATCACAACATTAAGGGAAAATATAACTTATAGAATGAATCTATGTGCTGGATTTTAGAGTGACCCAATAGTGTCTCACTTATTAGAAGCTAAAATGATTCTGATATATTTCAATGGAATGTCGAACTATGGAATTTTATATAGGCATAGTTCAGATTTGAAGTTGTTGGGGGTTTACAAATACTGATTGGGTAAAGGACTGTACTAAAATGAGATCATATTCAGGTAGAACCTTCCTTATGGGGGATGTTTTTGTCAGTTTCTACAACAATAGTATGTATTTTGTAACTTTGAGCATAGATGAGGCTAATTATGTTCCATTTACACATGCATGTACCCAAATGATATAGAGGAAAGTACATTTGGTAGATTTGATAATTGAAACTAAGATACCACTAAAAATTTCAGGTGATAATCAGTGATCTATTGGATTATCATAAAATCACATAAAAAATTCAAGATAAAATCATATTGATATCAAGTATCATTTTATCAATGAAAAATTGGAATGTGGGGATATCAATCTTGATTACATTTCTACTAAATATTAGGTTGTAGATATCTTCCCCAAAGAAATTTCGAAAGAATTGTTTTTTGAGTTGAGGTTGAAAGATCATGTCCATCTTTGTTCTCTTACTTGAACACTATCCAGTGGTACCTCTTTATTCTCTGTTATTTCCTGTGAATTGTGTTAAAAAACAGGGAATTAATGGATAAGTATTGTTCATCATGGATTCCAATTAATTCCATGATGATGAAAGTGGATATATCTCTTGAGGGGGAGCATTTATGAGGATTGAGTAAGCCTATGACACTCCTATATCATTCTAAATTTTATTTATCTCAAGGGAGTACTTGATTGATAAAAATTATAATAAATGAGGCAATTGTTTTGTGCACCTAAACTTTGAAATGTGTTTTTCGGGTGTATAAAGGATCATGTATCTCCATTGAGACTCTCTAATCTTGATTTCACATGCATGGTTTTTTGCAAGAATATTAGGATTCCCTTCGTTATATCTCCCTTGTTTTGACACTGATTTAACCCATGTAGGCTTAGAGGTGATTAAATAAATGATAATTTCTAAATATTATGTTATATCAGTATTTTAAGATAATTAGACAATAGTTTTTAAGAATAAAAATGAGTTAAAAAGAATTCACTTACCCTTTTAATTTGATTGTCATTAAGATGAAGTAAAAAACACACATATTGAGTTTTATCATAATATGTATGAAGATATATATAAAAGCATAAATAAATAATAAAAAGGGGGAGATTGTGGATATTTATATTGAATTTATTATCACAATGTTTCAATATTTTCATGAAGTAGTGATGCATGATGAATTTTTATGTATTAAGTAGTTATTAGTAAATAATTTTTATGAATTAGTGATTCATGGTGAATTTTTATAGAATCATATAATAGCATTTTCTTTCACACTTCTATAATTTTTATTTATATGGAACTATATTTCATTCTTTGGAAGTTCATATTGGTATTTTTAAAGTGAAAATTTCCATGATAATATTCAGTGTCAAAGACAGGTGTCACTGAGGAAATATTGTTTTCAACAAGTGTAAAAGGTGTGAAGAAAGTTAAATTGTGTATTTGAGGAGTTGATATGCTTTCTTGTCATTTTTATGATGAGTTTATATGTAATCGAATGAAATTATCTTTTTACTCATTATTTTCTATGTTTATTTTTATAGAAGCCTAGTATTAAAAAATAAGGGATAACCCATGATCCAATCCAAGACAGCCTCAAAATAGTAATTTGTTGGACCTTGAGATCAACCACAACCACTAAAGGAAATATCGAGCTTGAATGATGGTGGATGGGGCTATGTATAGGCCCCAAATTATTTGTCCTAATTATAGGGCCTATGGAGCATGCACCCATAGGCGAGCATGGGTTGGGAAAGATTTCACATGGGAGGGTGGAGATGGTTCCATAGTGTGTGGTTGCATAATGGCTGGGGTATGGGATTTATGACAAGCCTAAGGAGTGTCTTAGATGATATACTATAGCCCCTCTCTATTTCCATTTAGATGTGAGGTGGAAGAATGAAGGTACTATTCCACATCCCTTGAAAACTCATATTGAACATTGATCATTCGATCTAATCATCCCATATTAATGATATCCATATGATCTCAAGGGATATATTTTCTTTCCTCTGGTAAACTATTCCTTCGTGGAAAATCATCTCACATATGAGGGTTCGACAGATCGATCTCCCACATGCTTTGCTTCCATGCATGAGCTTTTAAGACACATTAAAAAGGAAAAAAATATTTTACAAATGATAATTTACAAAAAAATGAGATCCATTGAGATCATCAGTGATTCAGGAGAAGGATATTTGTAGAGATGATGGAATCATGGATGAACTCCTCCAGGATGAGGCTACTTCCCTGCAATAATTCTTCATAATGAATAAATTTAATGGGATAATATGAAATTGGAATCCTTTTATAATTAAATTCATCATGGAAGGGTTTTCTATACTGAATGTGGTTCACAATGAAGATGTTATGTATAATGTTTTAGTTCATGGTTGAAGTTCATGATAAAGAATTTCATGGAAAGTGGTTCATAGTAAAATCCATTATGGGATACCATAAATATCATGATGATGTCTAGAAGAAAATACTTCATAGAAGAAATAGTTCATGGATGAGATGAATTTAGGATGTCTATATAGTACATGCTGATTATATTAAGCCAGAGATGAATTATTTGATGAAATGTGAGGAGGGTATATACGTGAAATTCATTCCTTTTGGATGGAATGCTATGTGATAATTATTTAAAGATACTGTGTAAATACGAAGGGTTTTATAGAAATTTTTTAATGGATGAGGTGTAGCCAGATTGATTTTTAGACATTGAAAACCCTCTTTAAACTACATCACATGTTCATAGTTTCATCGTGTGATAAATTCACAAAATAACCGATGATTTTTTTAACAAATACTAGTTGCCTCTTAGTTGATACGTGTTGCATAGAATTGGGATTTTTTTGAGAAATATAGAGACGTTTGTAGTAGCACTAAAGTTCAATAAAGAGAATATTATGAATATTATTTATCACTCATTATGTTGGGATGTTTCTCACAATGAAATAGAATTATTTGCAGATTTTATGAGAAATTATATCTAAATACAGACATCAATTCTCATAGTAGTGCATTTTTATACATATAGTTCACCTAAATAAATAAATGATATCCCACAATTATTCCATTCCCAAAAAAATAATTTGGCATTCTATTAGAGAGAATTATATTCAAGAAGTTAATAGACAAAATATTTGAGGAATAATATGTTCTGTGGAATTATTTATAATGTGAGAATATAATATTTTATTTATTTTAAAGGATCAAAATAATTATCTTCATTAGTTTTGGAAAAACCCATCAACATTGAAAGTGGTCTTTCTTGTGTTGTGGTGTAATCATTTCTGTAACAAGTAATTTTGAAAATACAATTCCAGTGGGTCTGTAAAAAGCATTATGGGACTCTATTTTAGTGAGGAAATGTACATTGTAATCGCTTGCAATTATAGTGGAGAATCTATTATTGGAGATTCTAACCAATCACAACAAGGAGTAGGCTCATTTCAAGGACAAACCTTGTAATATTATTGTTTTTATTATACTGTTTATTGTTACAACACTTGGGATAGGTTAAGATATTACAAGAGTAGATTGGATCCTAATAATCCAATAAAGTTTAATTTCAAAATAAATAATTTTTTTATAAAACACCTCTTATTTAACCTCCCTTCTTAGGGGTGAATCTCATCCTGGACACATCAAAATGGAATTAAAAAATGATTTAGTGAGTCTATATATAGGAATGAAATTTGTTTGTATCAAAAATGGTCATTTTGAAAATATGTTTTTCATTTATATATCAATTTTTTATACTAAATTTATGTGTTGTTAAAAAATATAACTCGCAGAAAAATAAAAATCTGGTATTTAAATTTTATAAGTATATATGTATTTATGAGTGTTATATATAAATAATTATTATTATATTATAAAAATATTATATTATGTATATATATGAAATTCAAATAAGTATTACAATATCTGTGGTGTAATAAAATTAAATTTTAGAATATAAATAAATAATCAATATTGAATTTAAACCTTACTTAGAATAAAAGTAATATTTATTTTCAAAGAACTGTTTAATTAATAATATTATATTTTTTCCTATTAAATTAAATTGACACTTTTAGAATATTATTATACATGAACAAATATATTAACAACACTTAAATTATAAATTGATATGAAATAACAATAAGATCACATAATGTGTACAAAATTCATATTTTAATAAAAAAATTATTCATAATTTATAAAATCAAAATCAATTTTTATATCATTATAAAAAAATTATCCGAGAATTAATTTTATAGTTTATCCTAAAATAATCTCTTTTTCGGTTTTGTCACTTTTATACGACTTATAAGTTTTTGAAAAAATTTAGATATAATAAATAATTATTTCTAAATTAAAATAAATCAATTAAAAATAAAAAAATCAATTTATAATCCCAGGAATATTGTTTTAGAAAATCAAGTGACATTTTATGAAGACTAGTTTTCATCTGTTTCTTTAATTAAATTTACACATATGAAAATTAGGTTTTGGATTAATGTTAATATAAAATATCTATTTTTTCAATAATATTAGTATTCTTTATATCATTATAATTATTTATTTTTATAATATTATTCAATACATAATCATTATGCTTTAAAATAAACTGTTTTAAAAAATTTGTTTTTACGCGTTATCTACGATAATGATAAAATTGTTTTTTCAAATATGAAATTTCTATTTTTTAAAAGGAATAAAATATTTAAAATCATAATATTAAATTTTTTAAATAATTTCAATTTTAATTTTTCCCATTAAAATTAGTTTTCATAGGTGAATGTGGAGATTCCACTATAAGGGTAACATAGCGTAAAAGTGTTTTAGTATTGTGAAAACAGATGAAACATGTGAAAAAAAGTTTGATATTGGATGGTGGAAGGAATATAAACCTTATATATTTATATACACCATTAATTTCTATTTTGGGATCTTTTTACCATGTATAATTGAGTGATGGTATTGAGAAATAATGAGTTTTCACAAAAGTTACCTTTTCATCACTTGTGAAAGTAGACCAGTTACTCCCCATTCCTACACCAATTAAAATGTTCTGGATCAACCAAAACTCTTCCATAATATATCTTAAACACCCTAACCAATCCTTTTATTCCTTATTCTCCCCAAAATACCAATCTAATGATTCTTAAGGAGTTACCATAGGGAGAAATTTTAAGGGAATGGTAATACTCCCAACCAAACATATCTATGTAATTTTTTCTTCTACACCCATCAAGTAATCTCTATCCATGAATTAATAATAATATAATAATTTTTAATTTTTTTAAATATTGTCATTCTAATGTAATATACATTTTAAAAATTTATCCAAAATCATTTAGAATATAGAAAACATCATCATGCATGTGTGAAGACTACCACCTCCATGAATGACATATATTGTCTTCCTTGACCTCCTAACATTGATGACTATAAATGTTTATTTGTATTATAGAAAATATATTTTTGAAACTATTAATATTTTATAATGATTTTATATTAACATATATAATTAATACCAATAATAAAGGGTAATAAAAACTTTTTCATCCTTAAATGGACTAATCAGGGGACCTTTCTTAATTTAGATATTTTTTGGGATAACATTTGTAAATATATAATTATTGTATTAGCATAATAATAAATCTAATAACAATAAACTATTAAAAATATCATGATGATGTTTTATAACACCTTTGACCATTGTCAGTAAACCAAAAGTGTTATGAAGAAATTTACTAAACAACCCGGAGTAACCAACATAGGAAAAAAATATTAACATTAAGTACCTAATGATAATATATGTACCAAATAAAAATAAATATAGATGATTAATTTTAATGGGTATATATTTAATGAACTTAATTTAATAATTCAGGAAGTTAAGTGTAATTGTAGAGAATTTTCAAACATGACGTAATGGTTTCCTCCTCAAATTACTCTATCTAAGACGTGTTTGGTAATATACACCTAATTTCATTTATGTGGTGTATATACTTCATACTTTAGCTAAAATATCATGAATTATATTTTAATTGGGATATTTTAAGATTAATTAAATTATAAATCTATTTCAAAGGGGTTTATTCTAATTTTTCATAATATGTAAGTGTTTTTGTCTCAATTTCTATTTGTTGAGACATGTTTTAATTTTATGAAATAATTTAATATTTATATGGTATATATACTAACAAAGAATGTATGTTTTCATAATCCATGGTTTATTATTTTAATTTATATAACCATATTATTTTAGTCTTCCAATGACTTTTTATTAAACAATGTTCTAAAGTATAATGGTTTTGTTTATAATTTTACTTCTTTGAGACAGATTTTTTTTGATATACCCAATTTACATTATATTGTATGTATACTTCCAATTGGATATTTAATATCATTTATTATATATATTCCAGTTTGTAACTTAAAATTAAATCTCTCTTTATTTCACGTGGTTTTATTAGAATATTTCTTATGTCCTAAGGGTTTCATCTCAATCCCCATTCATTAAGGCATGCTTTGATATTATGCACCAATCTTCATTTTTACAGTGAAAATACCTCCCCCATTACATATATTATCATAAATTATTATTTAATTTGTAAAATTTATTTCCATTCATGGTCTTACTTGATGTGGGCTATGATTTATGTCTTCCCTCAAATAAAATGGTCTTTTAATAATAATTCTCAGCCATTTAGATGATATATTTCGCTCAGTGTCCATAACTTCTCATCCCACCAATGTCCTTATTTTTAATTAGAAACCTCATTAGGTATTAAATAGTCAAAACATCACATTTACCTTATTTTATTTTTTAAAAACGTTTTATTATCTTATTTTATGTTGTGAGATTTCAAAAAAGGTGTTTTAAAACACAAAAGGGATCTTTTGTACCACCTCCACGACTTTCCGGTTACACAACATCTTTCTTTTTCTCCATTTTATGAAATATTCTCTTCATGAAATTATTTTATTTTTTATATATATGTCCCTTACATATATACCGAGTTAACTTTATTTTTCATTTCGGGATTTATACATGTTTTAAGTTCCTTTATAAATTTTCTTTTTAAAGTAAAACCTATTTGAGGGACCTTCCCAATGCCCAATTTCATTTTTAAAATTTGTTGGTGAAGTCTATTTTTATTATGAAATCGAAGACCTATTTAAATATACGTATATATATACCCATTAAATATCCTATAGGCCCAACACTTGGTGGCCCATGAACATGGATCGAAGGCCTAGTATAGTGCCATGCCCGCACCATCATGTTAGCAGCATCAGGCCGGTGTCATGCCTGCATCACCACCTTCCTGTGTCATGCATGAATCATCACCTACATCGTAAATCCCTAGTGGTATTTATAATATTTTGACCCTTTTCATTTGGATGTAGTATTATGCGGTTTACCACTATGGTTACAACCAAACTATAAAAAGGATATTGAGTAATGTGGTTATATTGGATGCCACACCAGGCCTATACTAGGCACAACCTAGAATTGTGCACCATACTTCCCTAGACAAATTCTTGTGTGGAAGGACTCAAAACTAATATGATTGCATTTATTTAGACATATTGGCTTACACAACACCACATGAGATAAGCCCTGACAGAAAAAGGATATTGAGTAACATCGTTGTGTCGGGTGCCACACCATGACTATCTTGGGCCCAACCCAGCACCACCTTCCATATACCCCTAGCTAAATTCAATTGTGGAAGGACTTGAAACGAATCCAGTTTCATTTACTGAGAGTTGACTACTTATACGGTACCACATGAGCGACCCTCGGTTGGCGAATATTCCTAATTTTAGTTCAATTATCTCCCCATATTTATTTTATTATAAAATCTATAATTATGTCATGAAAATACTTTTTAATAAAAATATGGTTAATAAAATAAAACCGTATGTATTTAATGAAGCTTTTCTCATTTTTAAATGATTTAACTTAGTGGTATGATTTTAATTCTTAGTAATATGTTTCTATAAGTAATTTTCTTTCAATAGAACTCCATTTTCATAGCCTATTTTTTTATCAAAAATGAACATTCAAAATAATTTATTTTCATAGTTTCTTGATATTCTATAATATATATCTTCTAGTGATTTCTAAAGAAAAGATTGTGTAACCAAATTCCTTATTCTTGTTGTATTATTCTTAGTATCTATGTATGGTTTTTTCCTTTTTTAACACATACACATATACATGTTATGATGTAAAGGGTGGGTCTATATATTCATCCAATGTGTTGGAAAATGTGATTGTCTCATGAGATATTACGTATGGTGCATGGACATTTTTCATTGTAAAACTATGTTATAATGAAGGTTATCCTCAGCATATGATTATTAGGATGGATGTTAAACAATGTTATATTGTCTTGGAGTTATCCCTTACATATTCTTACGATTCTAAGATTTATGATGCTACAACATGTTTATGATTCCATGATTTATGATTTCATTTCCTTAAATTATTTTTCCATGTCTATGATTATTCTCTTTATCAAATCCTATTATAAATCTTGACTCCCATGTTATTATTTTTTTTACTTTTAATACCTTAGTGGGATTTCTAGCTCACTATTTTTCTTATGTATCTTATTTAGGGTATGCTATGAAGTTTTAGGAGATCTATGGGAGTTAAGATCACTATGTTGAGTTTGAAAATAATGATTTTTTCATAAATTTATTATGTTTTATTTTTGTATCTAATCATATAAAGAATTATAACTCAATATCCTTGGATTTTATTATTGGGAAAGTATATTATAAATCATGATTTAATGTGTGTTTAAGGATTTGGTCACTATATTCATTGTTCCATAATTCAATGAAAGGGGGTTGAGTGAGTCCAAGATTTTATTATAGTGTAAAGTGGAACCTCTTAAAAGTGAATTCAATATTTTATCGATGGCTTAGAGATGTTGAGGATGTATGGTGGCTATGATTCCAAGTATAGTGACCTCTAGTTGGGATTAAAATTCCCTAGATTGTTCTTTTATTGTGTAATGTGTTATTCATGGTCTAGGTTGAGGCCAAATATGTTGTGTTATGCAATTCATATGGTTAATACCTTTGGTAGAGGTCTAACTTAGTGCCAAGAATCATAAATTATGTAGTTAAGGCTATTTTAATAGATTTAATTACTTGAAAACTCATAAGTAATGGAGTATAGTGGGGGTGGGAAACTATTATACCTGGAGTTTCCATTCTTCTTATATTTATCTTACTAATGTGTTGTCTATCAATATTCAAGATCATGATCACTCACATTAAATGTGCCTAATGGCACTTGTAGATGTTAATATAGGGATGTGGGTCCTCTTGATTATAGATCTCCCTTTGGAGATAGATTTGAGTGTGATATATATATATACAGAACCCTAACAAGAATCCTCATAAGTCTTGGATATGAAGAAGGTTGTGTGGGTTGTGTTTGATATTACTAAAAATTAGAAGAGTGTGATGACAGGGGTTTGGGTGAGTCATGTGAGAATCTAGGAGAAAAAATTCTATCTAAGATGGGTATATAAATGACATATGTTTATGATTACTGATCAGTTTATATAGGTTGAATGATCATGACTAAAGGGATTTGGTAGAATGATAAGTTATTTTTTAGATACAAGTTTTGAGGTGAAAATCATATTTCATTAGTTGGGTTATGATGAGTAGGTTTGATCAGGATTGGGTTACCCTCTAACAATAGTTAGGCATAGTTAAGATACTAGATGAGAGATATGTATTGAATATGTCTACCATTCATGGTTTTTTTAAACCTTACCCAATTTCTGGGTCATGTTTATAAGGACTTTATAACATGGTTTCTTGGACACTAGGAAAAGGTATTAGGGTCTATAGTTACACCACCAAGATAATAATAATTTTTGAGTTATTAATATTATTGAAGATAATGGTGAGAGGATCCCTACTAGTTATATATAGTTATGAATCATTGAGGAGGGATCCCAAGTCACTCTTTATGACCAAGGATCACTAAGAGGGGGTCCTTACTTACTCTATTAGTCCATGTATCACAATGAAAGGATCCCTGGTCATATTTTAAACACATGGATTGTCAAGAGATTTTCCATAATTACATTAATATCCAAAGTATAATAGGTATAGTGTAAACCCAAATTGGATAAATTTCTTAAGAGGGGTGGTGAATCAGGATATGAAAAAAAACTGTCTCTTTCGATCTTATTTTATCATTAAACAAAACACTCTTCTCTATCCTTCCCAAATCATGGAATAAATGAGAGTTAAAACATGCACAAGAAAAAATAAATTAATTCTTTTAACCTCACAAGGATATGTATAATGAGAGTATCGAGTAATTTTAATGATGTACCAAATACAATAAAGTTAAATAATTTTATAAGGTTTAGTGTAGACTCGCTATTCCCCCTGGTTCACAAAAAATTAAAATTTGAATGATTACTACACTCTAAACTAAATTTTGTGGAATACTACTTTAGATGATTATTATGTTGATCAAATACATCTAATTTGTTTTCACACAAATTTATTCCATGATGCTATGTTTTCACCCAATAAATTAAATACCCTTCACCAAGAGATGATTTCCTTGTATAGAGACCCTTCACGGACTATTGTTGTTCCTCTATGAATAGCTTTAAACCCTTCATAAAAACCCTTTAACCACATAGAATGAGTGAATTGAAATAATCCTTTACCTCATGGATTATTGAAACCTCGTGAAACCCTTCTCATTGGTGGAATACAATTCCCCTCAAACACCATACATGAACCAATATTTCATTACCGACTACCTATTTTTCAAGATAATCATATTCATGAAATTCATTATGAATTAACTGAATTCTGCCAACAATAAATCTCACTAAGGAAATTTTCTATAAATAATAAAGTGATTATGGATCCTTTATATACACAAATAATCTTATAAAACCCACTATTCACAATTACAATTAACTCTTTTGAGGATTGGCCTTCACCGCTAACTACATTTGTTATGCGGTTTTTATAACCCATGATTCCCTTTGTGCTGTCATTTGAAACACCACCTTTATTAGAAACTGAAAACCCCATTTGTAGAATACTTTAATTCACAACATTCAACCACAAAATAAAAACTATTTTTTCAATTTTCATAGAACAAATGTAATTTAGAATCCACGCCTTTGTTGATTTTGCTTCATAGTTCAACATACATTCTATATGGTTCACATAGTCAAACTTATATGTGGTCTATATACCTTTTCCTAAAACCCCCCATGAACATATTTATGCACTATTTAGTCCATATAAAAATTCTATAGGAGAATATTCCATTTTGATAAAATGTTTCTCAATTTTGAGGCCCAAAGTTGAGGAAAACACTACGAAATGACACAACCTTGTGTACCCAATTTTCTATACCACTTCTAGAGCATCCATTTCTCCTCCATGAAACATTGTCACCATACCTAGTACAAAATCATGTTGAAAATCCACAACTGAACTTGTCATCCTTCTTTTTTGATAAACATAATCAACGCAAAAACACTACAAAGTTATCCTGAGGTATTTTTTCCCCAAATAATATCCACCTTTGTGTTTATTGAATACTATACACCTTTTGATATAACTTTATTGCTTTTATTTACAATGTGTTGAAACAACATTGTTATCTTCTATCTCCAACCAAAACCAACTTCTTGTGACTCCATATATCAATCAAAGATTTATTCAACAGACACTTTAATACTACATGATCCATTATCAACAAGAGAAAAAAAATTAGTATAGAAAGTTCATCAATGGATCACTTCAATATCGATGCCTCTTAGTCACCCTTTCTTGATACAAATTGTACCAGAACACATGGAACATAGCAATACACTATTCTTCATCTACATATTGTAAACTACTAGAATCAGAGAATTCTCTCCTAATTTATTTTCATTACACGAACTTATTTAGCATTATCGGATTTGAAATAGGCTCCCCCTATTTCTATGATCCCCCAATTAGCTTCTCCCCGATCTTGATAAATATATTTTATCCCCTTCTTTCTTTGAACCCAAAGGTCACTCCTTTTTGGCTACAACATTGTTAAGAAGACATTTAAGAACATATATGAAAAAAATATAATGACTTGGTGAGAGGGGGTTTCACTTCCACACATATTAATGTTTGGGGAGTCAACTAAACTCTAAGATCCAGTACATGAAATTTAAATTCTTATTTTTTTAAGACCTTCAGCATAATATCAATAACCTATTGTTCTATAGGATCATCCTCCAACATTAAAATATGACCCTCCACTACATTCATGATAAAATGATAATTGATTTCAATGTGCTTCATTCATGAGTAATTGATTGTATTTTTTCTGATATTTATAGAACATGAATTATCTCAATAAATTTCAATTAGAGACATAACCTCAAATCCCATATCTTCATGTTGATGCATTATCCAAAATATATTTATGAAATCTTGAGAGGATAGAATATATTTATCATCTATGATTTTCAATGAAATGCAATATTGTTTCTTTCTTAACCAAGAAATACACAATCGTCATAGATAGAAATCACCATCTGATGATAATTTTATATCATCTACTGAATTGGACCAATATACATCTATATAACCTAATATGTCTTACGGATATTTTCAATTATATAGAAAACCAAAATCCAGTATTCCCTTGATATACTAAAGTATTCCATACACTGTAAGTGAGTGTCTTTACATGGAATTTTGTTGATACTATGATTCTTGACATGTGGAAGAAATAATATCATGCCATGTCACTATTAAGTACAATATATTTCTGATGATATTCATATATTCTATGAAATTAACCACTTTAGCCTCATCATCTCATTATATTTTGATCTAGGTAGCCACCAGAGTTTTCATTTCCTTGGAATTATCCATTCCAAATCTTCTCCGAACCTCCTTTGACTATTAGGACTGAGAAATAAATATTTTATTTCATTCATGAATCACCTATAAAACAAGTAAAAATATTAGTTCACCAATCATTGACATTTAAAACTCACATTTCATGAATTTTTAAAATATTTTTAATTATGCTTCATATGATCCACCAAATATTATGTCGTCAACATATATACCAGCTCCATAATCCTTTTATTACTATCATTATTAACATAAAGATTGAAATCTACTCCACCACACTAAAAACATAGATACATAAAATAATAATTGAGTAATGAATATCATGATATTAGTGACTAATTTAATCAATATAATGAATTATACAGTTGAAAAAACAGGTTCTCGTATTTATGGAAATGAAACCCATATGTTTTTTGATGTAAAATCATTCTTTTAGAACCCCATTTCGAACTTCTGACTTAATGTCCATCTAGAAATCATTGCATTTTATTTTCACTATTATGGCCAAGAATAGGTGAATATTCACAAGCCTTAAAAAAGGTAAAAATGTCTTACCAACAATTACTACCTTGGTAAGAGAGTACCCATTTAACAGTAGTCATGATTTATTAAATTATTGATTAATATTTATTTAGTTTTTTCTAGAAGACCCATTTGGTCTCAATGAAATTCTTATCATCCGGCCTCAAATCAATCTCCCATGTTTCATTCATCTAAATTTGTTAAAGCTCTTTGTTCATAGCCTGAAGCTATTTATAATCACTAAATACTTCTTCAAAACATTTAGGCTCCACCTAAGACAGGAAGGATGCCTACTATAAATAATTCATTCACGATGTTTGAACTGACACTGCATGATCATCGATGATGTTTTTTCCTATCAATTTGATCTCGACCCTTTTCCTTCCATACATATAAATATTTAAATTTATCCTAATCATCAATATTATATTGTTCCCAATAAATATTATCAAATTCTACCTCCCCCTGATTTTCTTTCCTCCTCATCACTATCATCAGGGTATTTTTTACATTTTTGTTGAATATTCTGTTAATTTTATACTTCAATAATTTCATTTATTTCAAATACTTCTCCCTTAATCATGTTGAGTAATTTTTATGATTTTATTTTTCTTGAGGATAAAAGGAATATCACATAAATTCCTTATTAGATATATAGACCAATTTCAATACTTTATCCTTCTATAATTTTTGTGGTTGGTCCTTCTCAATTATCATTGTTGTTGAAATTTTTCTTACGATCCGATTTATCCTATCAACCACTCTATTTTGTTGAGGAGTTATCTCTATTGAAACATGGTTATTTATCAATTATTTATCAAGATAATTCACTACTTGGATATTTGTGAATTCTGTACCATTATAAATTTGAAACATCAAAATATTTTGTCCAATCATGCTTTTTTTCCAATAATATTTTGTTATGTAATAAAACAAATCAAACATGTGAGAGATGACTAATTTCGATGCCTTCATATTGAAATCATCAATGAAAAAGACATAATAGATATTATTATCAATGTATCATAGGGATATGGGTCCACACACATCAGCATCAACCAATTCAATCTCTATAGTTGACATTTTTTCCGTGTATATATTTCTAATAATATTCCCTTATAGTCAAGCATATCATGTGTGAGTACGATCACATGATAGCTTGGGGAGATCTCATGTTGCATCACATTTTAACGGATCTTCGAGGGATACTTGGAATAGATTGAAATATAATATCTTTAAAACATAGTTTTCTTTGGATAGAAAAAACATAAATTCTGATCCACTTACAAGGTATAGATTCCACATCTTTCACTTTCACTATAAAAAAACTAAACCCTTTTTTACCTTTATGATACACAATTTCTTGGTAAATATTATATCATAAACCAAGTCACACAATTGAATAACATATAAAATTTTGTCACTATTACCATTGACAAATAGGACATCAGAATATATAATATATTTTCTCCCAAATTTGGAATTTCTAGAGCCAATAATCATTAGGCCTTCATCATTTCTATATTTTAAAAAATAATCCTGATCATATTCCATGCCTATAACAAGATCCTTTTTTAAAATAATATGGGATGTGAATCCACTATAAAGTATCTATACACCAAAATTATAGGATGATTTAAGTGAAATATGTGCAACCAATAAAAACATTGATCTTCTCTTTTTGATCCACATCACTGGATTCATACCTATTACTGAATGATTTTGTAGATCTTCCTCAGAGTATGATGGAATAACTTTATCTTACAGATTTTGAAATTAAATTTTCATTTTCAAATCATTCAATAATTCTTTGAACTATTTCTTATGACCAATTTTGGTCTACATTGACACATTTTACAAAATTCTTGATGAAAAACATCTAGCCATGTGTCTAAATCATCCATACCAGAAAATGTGACAATCAAAATCATTCATGGAATATTGAACACTATGTGGTTTACTTCATTTATCTTATTCTGTTTGGTACATTTTTTCAATAAAAGATACATTTCAGGAATAAACCATATTTTGAAAAAAAAAATAACACCAGATACAAGGTGAATTCCAGTGATTCATTATTGTATGACTTGTTGTTTCTTGGCTTCCCTAAACCTTCCTATTTTGATTTGTACCGAAATCAATTTTCAACCTCAGAGTGGGAGATTGGGGTATGATATCAATAATCATAGCTATCTATTTTTTATTAAGCCCCAAACCAACAGTTTCATTTTAATATAACTTTTTTTGTATTTTTCTGGACATATATAGTCCACTATGATCTTTTCTATCACTTGAGTGATCTTATTTTCCAATTTCATTCCAAGATTCAAGAGTCTTTCCTAATCTTCTAATTTTCTCCATAGGTCAAAAATATCCTCTTCATGTTCTTTGATATATTTGATTTGATATTTTCTCATGTCACTATAATATTTTTTCATCATTTCCCATTATTTAACACTGATATTATAGTAAAAAACTATTTTTGAGTTATCTTCCATTGATGACTTAACATTACCAATTTTTCTTTAATATCATACTTATCGTATTCCTATTATTTCATATAGAGTTTGTCATCATGAACCAATATGTGTGAATTCATAATTTTGGCCCTCCAAACATCTATATCCTAAATATAGGCTTCTAATTCATCTTGGTGTTCAACCCTTTGACTTATCCTTCATCATTTTCAATTTATTCTTTATCTAAGAGTTTCCTATAACTTCCACCATAACATTTTCTCCAATATCATTATAGGTATCCATCTCCTCTACGTTATATTTATCAAAAATTTCATTTTATTATACAATAAGATTCTTAATTTTATATAAATTTATTTTAATTTAATTTACCCTTTACATAGGATAAAAAATTCTCATGGGAATGTCATCTATATCCTCATAATTTTCCTAATACTTCTTAGGGTATAATTCTGTATGATTTTCAAACTTTCCACTTTAAAAAATTGTGATAGGAAGTTTCCCATTGGACATTCCTTTTCCTATTTGTAGATTTTAGGAAAGTAATAACATGACATCATCTACTCTTCTTCTTCCAACACATCCTATATATTGAGAATATTCTTTTATTTTAATTCCACATATTTATTTTTTTCTTCTTCCATATATTCATTATCGTCATTTCCCATTTTTTATGTGACACCAGTACTATGTAAGTTATCTAATGTTAGATCATTTGGTTATCTATATTCTAGTACTGAGGATTTAAAACTGAAATGAATGTTTTCTTAAGATTCCATTAACAATCTTTAAATATTCATGAACTTATCTTATACCCTACATGAATTATATAAAAACATCCATTTAGTCATATAATGCTTCTTACAGACTCATTGGGGTGCATTCTTAGGTACTAATATATGTTCCACATAACCTTTAATTTTTATTCTCTGGCATTTGAGTCATCTTCATAGATATTTAGCATCTTTTCCCACATTACAAGCATTGATTTACATGACATCACGTTAATTTAGATTATCTTATATAAATATCCTCCTAGGGAGTTGATTCCTTTTTTATTAACATACAATTCTCTTAAGTAATCATTTGATAATACTCTAATATCTATAATAGTACAAATCCAATAAATTATTTCTATAAATAAATCCATTCATAATGTTCAAAAGTAGTACTACATTTGATTCATCCAAAACGGAAAAATGTTTCCATCAAAGATCAAAATCCCTTTATGATTAACAACAGCCATTGAAACCACTAAGAGAGAAAAACTAATTTTATCCTTTATGTCTGATACCACTTGTTAAAACAACATGGATAGATACATTGATTTGTTGGGGTGAATCACGGTATTATATATTGAAACAACTATCTCTTTGGAACTAATTTCATAATTAAAAAATACTATTATCTCTCATTATCATGGTACAAAATAAATGAGAATTATAACATGACTAGGGAAAATCGATTTTACTTTGTTCATCCTCATTGGTATACGACCGAATACACTAAAGTTCATTTCTATTATAAGGTTCAAATCAGAATCACTATACCTCCTAATTTACAAATAATTACAATCTGAACTCTCATTGATCTCTCAATTAAAGAGTGAATATTGATCCTTCATATTATTATTCTATTGATTTGAGACACATTAGATTATTTTCACACATAATTTTTCAATGAATCTATGAATTCACCGAATAGATGATGTACACTTCACCACGTGGTGATTACCCTGGGGAGAGACCTTTCATGAACTTTTTTTTCATCACATAACTAATTTACACCTTTTACAATTTTAGGGCGAGTATTTCATGAAATTACATTTCATAAAGGATGAATGATTCCACCTTATCCTTTATAGGCTATTGTTTCCCAAAAACACCATTCATGGAAAAAGAATTCTTTGCGGACTAGCTTCTTCATGACTTGAACTGCTCTGAAAATTACATTTGGACTTAGAATAATTCTTCCAGTGATAATTATCTATTATTAAATTCTCTATACATAATAATGTGATTAGGGGTCCTTAATATACACAAAGAAACCCTAAAACTCTAAAAGTCACAATTATGAATAACTCCTTTCCATATTTGACTTCACCACAATTTACACTCTCGGTGTGCATCACATAGTACGGAATTCCCAATGCATCGACCTCTAAAACACTACATTCATATGAATATTAAAACACCATTTTGGAAGCCTCTAATTCAGTAATTTTGACCAAAAATGAGAAACTCCCCTTGTGTTTTGAAAAACACAACTAATACGTGGAATCCATGCATTTTCTGATTTCGTTCCTGGGTTCCGCATACATGCTATGCGAGTCGCATAGTCAAACTCATATGTGGTCTGGCTGAGTTTTTCAAAAAACCACCATGAACTGCTTTATGAGATATTTTATCCATAAAAAAATTCTATTCAAGAAAAATTCCATTTTTATAAAACAAATCCTGATTTTGAGGCACAATGATGTGGCAAAAACTGGGAAACAATGCCACCTTGTACACCTAATTTTATATACCACTTGTTGATAATCTATTGATCTTACATAAAGATTTATCACCATACCTAGTCCATAATTGTTCTATAAATCCAAAACCAACCTTGTCAACTTTTTTTTTCAATAAAAACAATCTACCTAAAATCTATAAAGTCACCATGAGGGATTTTTCCCAACAATCTCTATATTGGTGTTTATTGAAAACTCTACACCTTTTGATAAAACATTAATTATTCTATTTCCAATATGTTAAAACACTTTTTTCTCTTCCATCATCTACAAAATTCCACTCCATGCAACTCTAGATAGAAATCATAGATTTTCTGAACACACACTCTATTCTCACAAGATTGATTATTGACATGAAAAACCAGAGTAGAATACAAAGTTCATTAGTGAATCAATTCAATATTGATATCTCATGATGACCCATTTTTTATACCAATTGTAACATAACATGTGGCACATAATAATAAACCATAATTTATCCACATGTTGTAAAATTATATAATCCTAAACTTCTATCATGATTTATCTTCACTATAAGAACTTGTTCATCATCATCCTATTTGAAATAGATCCCCTTGTTTCTATACCCCCTATCAGTTTCTCCCCAATATTAGATAGGATATTTTATCCTTCTTTTTAAATGAACTAAAATTTAATTCCACTATGTATGTTACAATATATTGAACACATAACATAACATAGAGGAAAAACACCCCACACTTTTAGGGGGATAGGGTTCCACTTGCACACTTATTCAAGTGCGGGGAATAAAATGAACTCTAAGAGGCAGTTGATGATGTTCAAATTTTTATTTTTTAAATTTTTTCATCTAAATAAATACAACCCATAGATCTAAATGCACATACTCTAACACCAAAATACCATGATCTAACTTATCATTGATAAAATGATACTTGATTTCAATGTGATTCATCTGTGGGTCCTGGAATGGATTTTTACTAATATTTATAGTACATGGATTATCGTAATGGATTTGGATTAGAGACTTTACTTTAACACACATATCTTCAAGTAGATTATTCAGCAACAATAACTATGTACAGGCATTTGTTGGATTAATATATTTTTCTTTTGTTGATACTATTGAAATATTGTCTTGTTTTTTACATACCGATGAAATACATAGTCCACATAGATAGAATTCACCACCAAAAATTGATTCTCTATCATCCACTGAACAATAAAAATCAGTATTTATATAACCAAATAACTCTTTCTATGTTTTTTCATTATATAAAAAAAGGAAATCCACCATTCCCTTAATATAACAAAATATTATTTTTAATAAAATTATGTGGATTACATTGGGATTTATTAAATACGACACTTGTTGGAATGTGTGAAAAACAATATTAGGTCTTGTTACTATTAAATACAATAGACTACTAAGGAACTAACTATATTATATGACATTAAAAAATTTTCCTTCATTATATCAAGAGAGTTTCATCTGTGTATCCACCAGAGTTTTAATTTTCATTGAATTATTTAATTCAAATATTCTCATAATTTCCCTGGAATATTTAAATAGCGAAATGAAAGTTCCATTTATTCATTAAATCACATGTAAACCAAGGTACAACCATAGTTTACCCATCACTTACATTTCAAGATCACTTTTTATGAATTGTGCAAATAGTTTTTAATTTGATTCATATGATCCACCAAATATTATGTCTCTGTCATAGAACAACACTATCATCTTTTGATTTCTTTCATTGAGTTGATAATATTTTAATCAACTCCATCATTCTGAAAACCATGATTTTTCAAATACTAATCTGGTCTTGATTACCATTCTCTTTATTCCTTCTTTAATCCATTAAATTCATTGTTCAAAAAAAATATTGTTATCATCTTCATGGATACAAAAACCATCTGGTTGTTCGATGTACAATTCTTCTTCCAGAACCACCTTCATAGATTCCAACATGACATAAATATGGAAAATATTTAATTTATTTTCACCATTTTAGAAAATATTAAGTGAATATTATCAATCCTTGAAATATGTAAAAATGTCTCATAAACATAAATTTCCTTGATCTTGGAGTATCCCTTGCACACTGGTCATTCATTATTTCATATTATTGATCCATTATCATTTATTTTGTTCAGAAATACCCATTTAGTCCTAATGCCATTTTTATCTTCCGTTGTCAAAATAACATCCCATGAATAATTATTCTCAATTTTCTCAAGATCATAATTCATATCCAAAACATTTTTCTCATATCTAACTACGTATTTCAAATAGTAATTCTCTACCAAATATAGGAAGGATTACTAATATAAACACTTTATTCCCTATGTTTGAATTAGAACTACCTGATCAATGAAGCCATATTTCCTGTTCATTTCATCTCAACTCTTCTGATTCTGTATAGATATATATTTGACTCCATCATGATCATAATAAATTCCATCATATGAATCAAAATTTTCCACTTCTACACTCCCTAATTTTCCTACCTTCTCATAACTATTTTTGGTAACTGTTCACTATGTTATTGAAGTTTTTTCCTTTTATACTATAGTGACCCCATTAAATTCAACCAATTTTCTCAGCCTCTTTTATAAGTATTTATATGATTTTATTTTTCCTATGTTTCCAAGGAATATCCACTCATCTCTATGAGACAAAAACTTGTTTTCCCCTTATTGAGAAAAAAATCTTATTACCAAAGATTCAAATGAATTTCAATGTTTTATTCTTTCCATACCATATCTCGTACTATTATTTTCTTATTTAAGACACAATAAATACCTATTGTATATATTGACCAATTTTGAGACTTATCCGTTAATGAATTTCATTATTTTGTTACTTTCAATTCGCAATATTCTAGCCATGTTGTTTATGATCTGATTTTTCAACTCAACCACTCTATTTTTTAGGAGTTCTCACTACCAAAACATGGCGCCTTATCCAGTTATTAGTGAGATAATTCTCTACATAAATGTTTCTGAATTTTATACTTTTATTAGTTCAAAGCATAAAATTCTTTATTCCAAGCATCCATTTAGATTTACAAAGATATTGTGTTATGAAAATAAACATGTCAGGATTTTGAGAAATGAAAAATTATCATGACATCTTGTTAAAATCATCAATAAATAGAATATAATACATCATCATGTAAATTAATCTTGGTGATATTGTCCCACACACGTTAGCATGCACCAATTCAAGAACTCTGGTTGAATTTTGTTTTTTTTACTTGCACATATTTTGGAAAATCATCCCTTGTTGACAAACATATAACGACTCATACTTTACATACATGGTTATTACTTCATAATTGAAGTAACCTTATTAGAACATATAACAAAACCATGAAAGGACCATATAGGTATAGTGACTTTAGAAACTGGGGAACATAAACAACTGGTTCATAAAGCATCTACATTGTCTCCCATTTATTTCATCATATCTAGAGTCCCTTTTGGCATATCCTACTTAATAACCTTCTTCCTGACCTGGGGAAAAGAAAACATACAAAAGGGTGAGCTCAAATGCTCAGTAAGGGTAAAAAAAAGAAAAATCAATCACATCATATTCATAAGAACCTAACATTTTGGAAATCATAACCTACAAAAAAAATCATAATTTCATATCATGGGATAAATCATAGAAGTGAACTGTAATCCCAATAATCATAACATAAAACGTGAAACTTTTTGGCATACACACATAATCATAGAGAATCATTTCTTATTAGTCAAGACTCATTGCCCATACTATCTTAGTGGACAAAGTCCATTTCTAAACTGAGTTCATTCCTCGTTTCAGTCCTGTTTCACTGAACCGGTTTAACCTGCCGTTCCAGCCATGTCTATATCATGATATATAAAATCATTACCCAATGCATTGGTGGGAGATATAGGTCCCACCCATCTCATAATGAAACCATTCTTATGTGTGTCACAAAATCATAAATCATGCATCATAGGATAACCCATGTAATAAAAATTGAAATCTAAAACATCATGCCATCATAACATAATCCATATAAGATAAAATGAAATCCTAAAAATAATTCCATCATAACATAATCAAATCAATGTAAAAATATGGATAGAAACATAACCCTCTATTATCATAGATGGAAAATAATTTTGACAAAACACTTGAACTCCATTATTGAGAAAAATATCCTTTCTACTTCAAAAACATTTCTCCTTTCTTAAAATGTCATACAGTTTTAAAGTAAATGAAGTTGATTAAAAATAAACATGAAAAATTGTAAAGGAATATTCATGTAAATAATGTTCTATGAATCCATTCATGTCATATAATTTAATGAAACATTCTTCTCATACATTCATTGGAAAAGTCAAAAAGTACCTCATACAAAAACGACAAAATATTCCTTTCATATCTTTTAATAAGAACTCACCGAAGAAAAAAATTGGATATAAAATATTGTAGAAGGATATAAATATTACATATTGATGAAACATGGATGTGGATGATAAATATTCCCCAGTAAATTCTGAAGTATAAAAAATCTCGGATAAAAATGAGATTGCGAGATTTTCCCATACCTTATATCTGATTTTCTTCGTAAGTGTCCGAACCTCCTCTATAATGATTTAAATAGTGTTATTGACTTATTCCAGAATCATAATTATTTTTATGATATCATATATAGTCATATTCTTAACTTCTTATAAGTAATATTTCATTGTTACTTGTTATTCAGGTGTTTATTGCTTTTTGGTCTTATGTGTGTTTTGTCGAATAAATTATTATTCTTATTTTTAGGTTATAGATACATCATTTACAGAATGGTATTATTGTAATAGATATCATATTTATTCACTCAATTCATTTATTTAATCATTATGCAATGAAAATCATGTAGAACGAGTTGCATCACATCGTGGAGACAGTATTCCGTACGTACGCACGAGCGATGATATCGTTCCCATGATCGTGGAATTGTATTAGAGTGTATGTATACTATTTCAGAATCAATATCACTTTACAATAATAATATATAGTTATTATTTACACCATTATACCCATACATGTAATGTGGTGGTGGAAAATATATTACACCACGGTGTGGAGACGGTATTCTGTACGTACGCATGCGCGGTGATTTTGTTTTCCGTAGGATTTATAGATTGTGAAATAGGGTTGTTATATACTTATAATAAAATATAGGTATATGAGTGATACTGATTTTATTAATTCATAATGAAACAACTAAAGAAGAAGAAGTGGAATAAGAAATAAAGGTGAAAGAATTGGTAACAGACATTACCTCTTCTTTGAAGCGCCTCTTTGAGACCTCTTTTTAGGGCACTAAAATTGGTATTTGAAGAAGACCATGACCTCTAGGATGTCTCTAGGGAAGTGGATAGGAGAAATTGGGAGGGGTTGGTCGATCATGAAGGTTAAAAGTGGTGTGAGGAAGAGAGGGAGGATGTGCCTTTTTATAAGGGAGGAGAGGGGCACCTTGTAAAAACAAAAAATATTATTATATTATAAAGCCATATTCGGTTTTAAATAGCTCCAAATTGATTTATTTCGAAGCTAAGGTGGGGATGGGTCGCAAGCCTCTCATCCAATAGAATTTAGACAAGTTTAGGTATCTATTTTAACCTTATCATTTAGATTTAACTTTAAGTTATATAATTTTACTTTTACCGTGTCTTTTTTTTTCTTACATTATAAGGTTAATAAAATTACTATAACAAGCCAAACGAAACCCAAGTTGTTTATTATTAATATATATAACCTTATCTAAGTCATTTTTCCGAACCTTAGACTTTTAGGAACAAAATAAAAATTAATAATATAATATTTGTTTTAAAAACTATTTTATGTCAATTTAGACACTATTTGGTAATTGATTTTTGAGAAAATCATAACAAAAAGATTAGTTCGAAAAATGTGATTTAATAAATACTAAAATGTCATTTTAACATTTAAAATTATTTTAATTCATAAAAAGTCTCAAATTACATTTATTTGGGTATTTATAACATCAATTATATCAATATTTCATTTATAAGATAATTATTGCATCATTATTATGTCATAAATAAAATAAATTATTTAATGTCTAAAAATTATAAATAAAATACAATTAATTAGTAAATCTTTATATATTTCTAATGAATATTTTTAGTCGAATTTATCTTTTGTATAACCCTATATTAAAAATTTTTTAGTTATGAAACATTGATTTTAACTATTTTAACCCTTCTTTAAATAAATTAACAATAAATGTCCTAATCTAATCCAACTGGGCCTAAATGGTCATATTTTATTCCTAAGGTAGTCTATGGTCGAATTACATTTATCCAATAGAATTAGGACATGTGTTAGGGTAATAATAATATCATTTTTACTCTTAATTGCCCTATTTACTTTTAACTGTGGTAAATAAAAGAAAAAAGTTACTATTCACCAAAAATTATTTTCATCTCATTGAACCACATTTTACTTACTTAAATCAACCGTGTCTCTCGGATTTTTGAAATTCCACTCACATAAGCGGTAAAATTAAGTTTTATGTAAATTTGCAAATTTTCTAAGGAGGTGGGTAAAAGACGGTGAAAAGTTCAATAAAATTTTTATATATCTAAAATTATTATAAAATGACTCCAATGAATTGCATTGAACTTATATAGGTATTATGTATCAATTTTTACCTAAAATAAATTTAGTTAAAATAAATAATTATTTAAATAAAAAGTCGTTTTTTAAATAGTAACCCAGTGTATTCACTATTCATCAAAATTTGAATGCTTTCAGAAAAATACCAAAATTTCACCCTAGGCTAATTTCGGTATTCTGAATCCAAAAATGAAGTCCATTTTGAAAAATAAAATTTATAATATTTCAAAAAGTGGTTATTACTATTCATAACGGCTAGTTTTAATAATATTTTAATCGCATATCGTTGTTTAGTTAAACTTGGTATTGCATACGACGCAAGCTATCGAGGAAGGCCGCGATTGCGTGTAATGAAAGACAAGCTATTGTTTTGTGTAGTTATAGATTCCTTTGATGATGTATATAACATAAAAACAAAATATTTCTTATAAAAGTCTCGGGTGTTACATTCCACCCCCCTTAAAATGAATTTCCCCCTCGAAATTCGTCACATTGTAACAAACAGACGATGATACCTCTCCCTCATTATATCATCATGCTCCCATGTTGCTTCTTCTAATTGGTGGTCCCTCCATAAAACTTTCACCAAGAATTTGGTCTTGTTCTGTAGGACTTTTTCGCTACGATCCAGAATCTCTATCCGTTGTTCTTCGTAAGAAAGATCTTGCTCCAGTGGTACAACTTCTGAGCTGAGTACATGTGAAGGATCAGGTATGTACTTTCTCAAAAGAGATACATGGAACAAATCATGAACTTGGGAGAGATTCGGTGGATGTGACAATCGGTAAGCTACCTTCCCAACATGATCCAGTATTTTGAAAGGACTGATATACCTAGGGCTCAACTTTCCCTTCTTTCCAAATCTCATTACTCTCTTCCAAGGAGATATTCATAAGAACACTTTATCACCCACTTCAAACTCTAAGTCTTTTCTTCGGTTGTCGGGATAACTTTTTTGTTGACTCTGAGCCGCTCTTACGTGTTGTTGAATATATTGGACCTTTTCTGCCATCTCATCAACAAGATCAGGTCCTAATAGCTTTCTTTCCCCAACTTCATCCCAGCAAGTTGGAGTCCTGCATTTATTTCAATAGAGATCTTCATAAGGATCCATCTGAATACTGCAGTGAAAGGTATTATTATAAGAAAATTGCACCAAAGGTAGTTGTTGATCCCAACCACCATTGAAATCCATAGAGCAAGCTCTCAACATATCTTCTAGAGTTTGAATTGTCCTCTCAGACTGACCGTCTGTCTGAGGATGATAAGCAGTGATGAAACTCAACTCTGTATCCAGAGTATGCTGAAGACTTCGCCAGAACATTGAGGTAAACCTCGGATCCTGATCAGATATAATAGAAAGTGGTACTCCATGTAATCTTACCACTTCCTTTACATATATGCAGGCAAGATGATCCAGAGAGAAATCCTCTCTAATAGCAATGAAGTGTGCTGACATTGTAAGACGATCAACTATCACCCAGATAGAATTATTGCCTTTGGATGTTTTAGGAAGTCCTGTGACAAAGTCCATAGTGATGTTTTCCCATTTACATTCGGGTATGGGTAATGGCTGTAACATCCCCTTATACTTCTTCCTCTCAGCTTTAACTTGCTGACAAACCAAGCATCGAGAGACATATTCAGCAACATCTCTTTTCATGCCATCCCACCAGAAGTACTCTTTCAGGTCCCTATACATCTTCATGCATCCAGGATGAATAGAGAATTAAGAACTATGAGCCTCATCCAGTAGATCCATCTTTAATTAGGGGATGGCAGGAACACAGACCCGATTCCTGAACTTTATTATCCCATCACAATCAACATTGAATTCAGGAACATTTCTCACCTTCATTTGTAACTCTACATCTTCATTCTGTGCCTCTTTAATCTTATCATGTATAGATGGTTGAACATACATTTGAGAAATATAATATTTTTTCCCTTCCATTATAACTCCAAGATCCATCCTTTGTAAATCCATAAATATTGGATCATTTGTGATCCTCATCATGGATAAGATAACATGGTCTTGTCGACTTAATGCATCTGCCACCTTGTTGGCTTTCCCAGGGTGGTAATAAATTGAGCAGTCGTAATCCTTAATAAGATCAAACCATCTTCTTTAGGACATATTCAGCTCCTTTTGTGTGAAAATATTCTTTAAACATTTATGATCAGTATAAATGTCACACCTTTCTCCATGAAGATAATGCCTCCAAATCTTTAATGCAAAGGTTACCACAGAGAACTCAAAATCATGAGTTGGGTAATTTTTCTCATGGATTTTCAACTATCATGAGGATTAAGCTATCACAATATCATTTTTCCTAAGAACACACCCCAATCCCTTCTTGGAGGCATCACTGTAGATCACAAACCTTTCTCCACTACAAGGCAGTGTGAGCACAGGTGCACTGGATAAACTTCTTTTCATCTCCTTGAAATTCCCTTCAAATTCCTCTATCCAAACAAACTTAACTCCTTTTCGAGTCAACTTGGTGAGTGGATTAGATAATCGTGAGAAATCAGTCATGAAACGTCGATAATATCCAGCCAAACCAAGAAAACTTCGGATATCAGTTATTGTTGTTGGTCTCGACCATCTTTCAATAACCTCTGTTTTTGATGGATCCACAGATATTCCCTCTTTTGAGATTATGTGACCCAAAAATTAAACTTTTTGAATCCAAAATTCACACTTGGTAAATTTGGCATAAAGCATCTCCTTTATCAGGGTCTTCAATATAATTATCAAGTGATCTTCATGTTCTTCTTTTCTCTTTGAATAGACAAGAATATTGTCTATAAAGACTCTATTCATTAGATCCATGAAGATAGCAGGAGAATTAGTAAGACCAAATGGCATCACTATAAATTCATAGTGTCCATACCTTGTACGGAAAGCAGTCTTTGGTATATCCTCCCTTTTGACCCTTAATTGATGATACCCCGAACTAAGATCAATCTTGGAAAATTATTGAGCTCTGCGTAGTTGGTCAAATAAGTCATCAATGCGCAGGATAGGATATTTGTTCTTGATAGTGATCTTGTTAAGTTCTCGATAAGCAATGTTGAGTCTCATTGGTCCATCTTTCTTCTTAAGAAACAAAACAGGTGCTCCACAAGGTGACGCACTAGGGCATATGAACCCCTTATCAAGATTCTCTTGGAGTTGCTTATTCAATTCTTGCAACTCATTTGGGTCCATTCTATAAGGTGTCTTTTAAAGCGGTAAAGCATCCAGGTATGAGTTCTATTGAAAACTCAACTTCACGATTTGGTGGAAGAACCGGAAATTCCTCTGGAAAGACATCATCAAACTCCTGTGCAATGGGTATTTTCTTAAACATGAGTTCCTCACTAACCATTTGAGATAAATGACCTTCATTTAGTGGACTCAAGACCCATATGATCGAAGAAATTTCCACTGGAAGGTTATGTTCATTTTTGCATCGATAGACGATCAAAGATTGATCTGGAATATGAAATGTGACTTTCATTCTATGGAAATTGATATGAGATCCATATCGAGAAAGCCAATCCATGCCAAGAATCACATCAAATTATACTATAGGAAGGATCACAAAATTTGCAAGAAGAACTTTCCCACAAACTTCAATCGGAGAAAAATTATAAACTTTTGATGCGACTGTTGTGCCATTAGGGGTTGTCACAGCTAACTCAACATCTAATTGTTGAGGTAATACGGTGATACCCTTAGAAAATTCTTCAGAAGTAAAGGAGTGGGTGGATCCAGAATCAAATAAAACATTTGATACATTAGAGTGGATGGTATGTTTACCTTTCACCACTTCGTTATCGTACTCCACATAGCTGATAGAAATTGCATGTGACATTCCTTTGTCTTTAGACTTAAGAGTTTGTTGACGTCGATCATCATCAACAATCCTTGGATTTTGGCATTGATTGGCATAATGCCCCATTTCCTTGCACTTGAAACATTGAAGTGTAGTAGGTTCATTCTGTGTATCCCTTCCATTGTTTGCATCATTATACATCTTCTTCCCATCATCGCGGCATTCAAATGCCCGATGACATTCCTTTCCACATTTGAAACATTTAATTGTCCGTTTACGACAACTCCCTCCATGTTTCATTCCACACTTTGAGCATAAGGGAAAACTCATCTTCTTTTCAGTGTGCTCTTTAGATTTTCCTTTGAATTCCATTTTCCTCTTCTTATCAAACCCATATGACTGATGGGTTACTCCAATCTCCATCTCAACTTTGAGATCACATCGAACGATTTCCTCATATCTATTGAAGTCCCTTATGGAAAATTCCCTTTAAAGACTTGGTTTTAAGCCACTAAAATATTTATTGATCATACTCTAAGGTTGGATAATAATACCAAAAGCATATCTTGCAAGTCTTGTAAAATTTTCTTTATATGTACCAACAAATTCATCATCTTTTTTGCTTTAGTTCAAGAAACTCCTTCTCCATATTTGTTTGGAGAATATGAGGGAATTACTTATTGTAAAATAAGTTCTTTTACTCATCCCATTCAATGGACTCAATTTCATCCCTTTTCATCATATTCTTAATAAGATTCCACCATTGATCAACATCACCTTCCAAACGATATAATACTAAGATGACTTTATCATGTTCAGAACATTGAAGAACTGAAAATATCTTTTCAGTTTCACTGATCCATTGTTCGGCCACTAATGGATCAGTAGACCCACTGAATGAAGGTGGATGCTACCTCATGAAGGATACAACAGAATGTTGCTCCTTAATTTTCTTTTTTGGAAGTCATGCATGATTCATAGCTTGAGAAAGTTGTGTGAGCATGGCTAAAAGATTTTTCATTCCAGCTCCCATAACATTTGGTTGCTCAGGGGGACAATCATTGCATTTCCCATCGCATTCCGCATTAACACGGTTCCTTCGTGTTCCAGCCATTGACTAAAACCAAGAAGAATAGTGTGAGCAACACTATTTTTAATAGGAAAACCACATAATCAAGAATAAAATTTCACACATAAGGTCTTATCATAGGTTTTTCATGGCCATTTTTAAAACACTGAGATTTTGTTCAATGCTTAGACTTATCCTTAGGGTTCTTACTATGGCTTTAACATCCTAGTTTCCAATGGTTGATTATACCTCTCCTCTGATACCAACCATAACGACCCATACTTTACATACATGGTTATTACATCAAAATTGATGTACCCTTATTACAACCTATAACAAAACCATGAAAGGACCGTATATGTATAGTGTCTTTAAAAACTGGGAAACATAAACAATTGGTTCATAAAGCATCTACATTGTCTCCCATTTATTTCATCATTTATAGAGTCCCTTTTGGCATATCCTACTTAATAACCTTCTTCCTGACCTGGGGAAAAGAAACAATACCAAGGGGTGAGGTCAAATGCTCAGTAAGGGTAAACAAAAGAATAATCAATCACATCATATTCATAAGAACATTACATTTTGGAAATCTTAACCTACAAAAGAATTCATAATTTCATATCACGGGATAAATCATAGAAGTGAAATGTAATCCCAATAATCATAACATAAAACATGAAACTTTGTGGAATACACACATAATCATAGAAAATAATTTATTATTAGTCAAGACTCATTTCCAAGACTATCTTAGTGGAAAAAGTCCATTTCTGAACCGAGTTCATTCCTCGTTTCAGTCCTGTTTCACTGAACCATTTTAACATGTCGTTCCAGCCATGTCTATCTCATGAGATATAAAATATTTACCCAATGCATTGGAGGGAGATATAGGTCCCACCCATCTCAAAATGAAACCATTCTTATGTGTGCCACAAAATCATAAATCATACATCATAGCATAACCCATGTAATAAAAATGGAAATATTAAACATCATTCCATCATAACATAATCCATATAAGATAAAATGAAATCATAAAAATAATTCCATCATAACATAATCAAATAAATTTAAAAATAAGGATAGAATCATAACCCTATATTATCTTATATGGAAAATAATTTTGATAAAACACTTGAACTCCATTATTGTGGAAAATATCCTTTCTACTTCAAAAACATTTTTCCTTTCTTAACATGTCATAAAATTTTAAACTAAAAGAAGTTGATTAAAAATAAACTTGAAAACATGTAAAGTAAGATTCATGGAAATAATGTTATATGAATCCATTCATGCCGTATAAGTTAAAAAAACATTCTTCTCATACTTTTGTCGGAAAAGTCAAAAAGTATCTCGTACGAAAAACTACAAAAGATTCATTTCATATCATTTACTAAAAACTCACCGAAGGGTAAAATTGGATATAAACTATTGTATAAGGATATATATATTACATATTGAGGAAACATGGATAACGATGATAAATATTCCCCAGTAAATTCTGATGTATAAACAATCTTGGATAAAAATGAGATTGCGAGATTTTCCCTTACCTTAGGTTTGATTTGCTTCATAAGTGTCCAAACCTCCTGTATAATGATTTAAATAATGTTATTGACTTATTCCAGAATCATAACTATTTTTATGATATCATATATGGTCATATTCTTAGCTTCTTATTAGTAATATTTCATTGTTACTTGTTATTCGGGTGTTTATTGCTTTTTGCTCTTATGCGTGTTTTGTCGAATAAATTCTTATAATTCTTTTTAAGTTATAGATATCTCATTTACACAATGGTATTAGTGTAATACTTATCATATTTATTCACTAAATTCATTTATGTAATCATTATTAAATGAAAATCATGTAGATCGAGTCGCATCACATCGTGGAGACGGTATTCCGTACGTACACACGAGCGATGATATCGTTCCCATGATCGTGGAATTGTATTGGAGTGTATGTATACTATTTGAAAATCAATATCACTTTACAATAATCATATATAGTTATTATTTACACCATTATACCCATCCAAGTAATGTGGTTGTGTAAAATAGATTACACCACGGCGTGGAGACGGTATTCCGTACGTACGCACGCGCGGTGATTTCGTTTTCCGTACGATGGATAGATGGCGAAATAGGGTTGTTTCATACATATCATGAAATATCAGTATATTAGTGATAATGATGTTATTACTTCATAATTAAACAACTAAATAAGAAAAGTGGAAGAAGAAATAAAGTTGAAATAATTGGTAACAGACATTACCTCTTCTTTGAAGCGTCTCTTTGAGACCTCCTTTTAGGGCACTAAAATTGGACTTTGAAGAAGACCAGGACCTCTAGGATGTCTCTAGGGAAGTTTAGAAGAGAAATTTTCAGGGTTTGGCCGAGCTTGAAGGCTCAAAGGGGTGTTAGGAGGAGAGGGAGGAGATTCCCTTTTATAAGGGAGGAGAGGGGCACCTTTGGAAAAACTAAAAATATTATTTTATTATAAAGCCATATTCGGTTTTAAATAGCTCCAAATTGATTTATTTCGAAGCTAAGGTGGGGATGGGTCGAAATTATCTCATCCAATAGAATTTATACAAGTTTAGGTTTCTATTTTAACCTTATCATTTAGATTTAATATTAAGTTAGATACTTTTACTTTTATAGTGTCTTTTGGTTTTCTTACACTATAAGGTTAATAAAATTACTATAAAAATACAAAAGAACCCCAAGTTGTTTATTATTAATATATAAAACCTTATCTATGTCATTTGGCCGAACCTTATATTTTTTAGGAATAAATTAACAATTAATAAAATAATATTTGTTTTAAAAACTATTTTATGTCAATTTTGACACTATTTGGTAATTGATTTTTGTGAAAATAATAACAGAAATATTAGATCGACAAAAGTAAATTAAACCAATACTGACATGTCATATTAACATATAAAATTATTTTAATTCATAAAAAGTCTCAAATTACATTTATTTGGGCATTTATAACATCAATTATGTCAATAATTCATTAATAAGATAATTACTGCATCATCATTGTGTCAAAAATAAAATAAATTATATAATGTCTAAAAATTATAAATAAATTAACATTATCTAGTAAATCTTTTTAGATTTATAATTAATATTTTTAGTCGAATTTATCTTATGTATAACCCTATATTAAAAATGTTTTAGTTATAAAACTTTGATTTTAACTATTTTAACCCTTCTTTAAATAAATTAACAATAAATGTCCTAATCTAATCCAATTGGGCCTAAATGGTCATATTTTATTCCTAAGGTTGTTTTGTGTCGAATTACACTTGTCCAATAGAATTGTGACATGTGTTAGGGTGATAGTAATATCATTTTTACTCTTAATTATCCTATTTACTTTTAACAGTGGTAAATAAAAGTAAAAAGTTACTATTCACCAAAAATTATTTTTATCTCATTGAACCAAATTTTACTTACTGACATCAACTGTGTCTCTCAGATTTTTTAAATTCCACTCACAGAAGCGGTAAAATTATATTTTATGTAAATTTGCAAATTCTCCTAGGAGGTGGGTAAAAGACGGTGAAAAGTTCAATAAAATTTTTATATCTCTAAAATTATTATAAAATGAAACCAATGAATTTAATTGAACTTATATATGTATTAAATATCAATTTTTACCTAAAATAAATTTAATTAAAATAAATAATTATTTAAAAAAAAACGGTTTTTAAATAGTAACCAAGTGTTTTCACTATTAATCAAAAATTGAATGTTTTCAGAAAAATACCAAAATTTCACCCTAGGATATTTTTGATATTCTGAATCCAAAAATGAAGTCCATCTTGAAAAATAAAATTTATAAAATTTCAAAAATTGGTTATTACTATTCATAACGGCTAGTTTTAATAATATTTTAATAGCATATCGTTGTTTAGTGAAACTCGGTATTGCGTACGACGCAAGCTATTGAGGAAGGCTGTGATTGCATGTAAAGAAATCCAAGCTAGTGTTGTGTGTAGTGATAGATTCCTTTGATGGTGTATATAACATAATAACAAAATATTTCTTATAAATGTATCGGGTGTTACAAAATATCTCTTGTGTGTGTATGATCATGTAATATCTTGGGGAGATCTCAATATATATCATATTTGAAAAGATATTCAAGGGGTCGTTGGCATAGATGGATGAGCCATTTATTCCACAACCTATTTTGTTCCACTTTTTATAGAAAATACATAAATTATTCTCCACTCACAAGGTACAAATTCCCCTTCATGCACTTTTCCTAAAAAACAATTTCACTATCCCCCTTGACGATTCAAAATTTTTTGGTAAAGTGTTTAGCTGGACATGAGTCACAAAATTTATTGGAACTTGTAAGGTTTTGACTGATGTCATTAATAACCAATAAATTACCATGTATCATATATTTTCCCCCAAATTTTTCTTTTCATAAGGAAATAATATATAGTCTCTCATCATTTCTAAATTTGGTAAAACTTCAATGTAATATTTGATGCCTATAATGAGTTACTTATTTCCTATCATAGAGTTTGTGCTTCCAGAATCAAGGATCCATACACCAGCATGATATGATATTTTAATGTATATCTTTGTAACCACCTCCTACTCAAATCTATTATTTTTTAATCCACATCATTGAATTCATACCAACTGTGTAATGATATTCTTGGTCTTCCTCATAGTATGAGGGAAAAACATCATCTTATGGAGTTTCAAATTTATTTTTAATTTTCTGCTCATTCAATGATTATTTGACCTGCTTTTTACGACCACTATGGGTCTGCTTCATCACATTATTCATAATTTTTATTAGAAATATCTTTGAATATGTCTGAATCCCCCACACTAGATTTAGTATCCATCAATATAATTCTTGAAATATTGAAATCTATGTGGTCACATTTTTTTTTGTTCCCTTTGGTAACTTTTTTCAAAAGAACATAAATTTTGGTAGTGTATCATCTATATGCATAAATAACACCTAATATGATGTGAATTATAGTGATTCGTGTCTATAGGATTCTTTGTTCCTTGGAATCTCGAATCCTGCTCATTTTGATTTGTACCAAAATCATGTTTCAACCTTTGAGTGGGTGCTTGTGGCCTAGAATACATCATCATATCTTTTTATTTGAGATCATGCCCCATACCAGTGTTGTCATGTTGATATGGTTTTTTTATATTTTAATTGACCTCTATATTCCACTTCCATCTTTTCTATCTCCCGAGTGATATGCTTTCCTGATGTCACAAAAAGAGTCAAGAGTCATTCATGATATTCTAATTTTTTCATAGGTTGATAAGTTCCAATTAAAGTTCTTCAATAGGATTGATTTTCCCTTTTTTCATGTTAGTTAAACAATGGATCACCCTTTTACTTTATTTAACATTCAACTTGTACTAAACAACTTTTTTGAGTTCTCTGCAATTTATGAATTATCAATTTCAATTTATTCCTTCACCTCTGACTTCTCTTCTCCCAATTATTGTATATAGTGTTTCACATAATGAATCACTCCGTTAGATTTATATATTTTTTATCCCAAAACAAATATACCCCTCAAATATTATTCTAATTAATATTTATATAAACCCATACTTTTAATTATCCACCATCATTGTCACTTTCTTCCACTGTTTATTAGTTAACTATAACTTCCATGATAACATCTTCTCTAAGAACAGTGCGGTTCTCCATCTCTTCAACATCAGATTCTTATAAACAGTTATTTTCTTGTGAAATAAGATTCTTCTTTTTGAATAAATTTCTAATTAAATCTCCCTTACCTTTTTCATAGGTTGAATACTTATTCATGGTAATTTCATCGCTACCCTCACCATTCATCGTAATCTTCATGGATCACCTTTTTATAATATTTACAAACATTCCACATCCAAATAAAGTGAGTGGAAGTTTCCATTTGGATGTTTCTTATTTTCTATATATTTTATTAAATGAATAAAATCACCCCATTAACATCTTATTCTTCATATAAATACAATTAATTTATATTCTTTATTACTTTTAATTCCACCTCTTTGAATTTCAATTTTTCTAAAAAATCATTATCATAATTTCCCATTTCATATACGACAAGAATACAATGTAAGATATATAATGTCATTTACTTTAGATATTTATATCATAATAAAGATACATTAGGATTTAACTACTTTTAAAAACATAACAAGATGTACTTAAAAATATTTCTATTCTCAAGATTATTTTTTGAGATCGTGAATGTATTCAACAACAACATTCCACCGAATAGAGAATGCATCTACAGAATCAATGGGGTGAATTAGAAAATCTTCATATTTGATCTATAGAAGCTATAATTTTGATTCTCTGACATTTTTATTACCTTCCTAGATATTTAAAATCATTTCTTATATGAATTGTTTTGACATACATGTAATCACATTTATGTATATAGTGTTATATAAACCTTATCCTAATGCATTGACTCTTTTGGTATCAAAATCCAATTATATTAACTATGATTCTAATAAAATCCCACTATCCATACCAGCATAAATACAATACATTTCAGATGTAAATACTTATATACCTAAATATGTAATGTACTACTTCATTTGATTATTCCCAAACTGAAAATTTTTTCCATCGAATATATAATCCCATTATGATTAGAAAAACCTATGAAACCACTAAGAGAGGAAAAAATATTATATACCTTATATTTGGCACCAATTGTTTACCCAACTAGTTTAAAAACCCAAAAGTGAATCATGAAATGATAGATTAAAATAACAATTTTTTTGGATATTGTTTCATTAATAAACAAAACAATATTATCTCTTCTTACCATAGCACATAATAAATGATAATTAAAAAATGTTTAGGAAAAAACAAATTTACATGGATAACCTCACAAGGCTATGTCAAAGTATCCTATTAAGGAATTTTTTCGATGTATAAAATACACTAAAGGGAACTACTATTATAATGTTGAGATTAGATTTAATGGTTGTAACATCCCGACCCAGAAGCCACTTAACCAGTGCTTCAAGCTAGTTCGCCACAAGGCCTTAAGCGTGCCTCCCCGTACACCAGAGGCTGCCGACTAGCAGCGAGGGCCCAAGGTGTGATAATGGGGAGACTATTTTCTCATACTATAGTAAGAAAACATTTAAAATAACTATGTATCATACACAACAAAAAGTACACAGAGTGCAGAATCAATAAAAACCTAAATACAACAAGTTGTAATTGTAAAATGTTGTAAAATCCCAAACTTCTATGCAATAAAATACAATAATGGTCACCCACCGGGCTGACCATTCAGATAAAAGTACAAAAGAAACTAAAATTACAATTGAAGGGATCAAATACTAACTCAGAGACAACTTGCATACCTGATCTCTAAACACTGTCGAATTGCCACAGCCTGATCATAAGAACCACTCGAGCAGCTCTACTCGATCGGGGAACACTGGGTCTTAGCCCTATCCACCATGTAACTCATGATCAACGTGAAAAGCAGACATAATTTCTACATCTACACTGTGGTGATCCTGAAGGGGTGAGAAATTATCTCAGTAGGGAACCCCGACATGAAACCTATAACTGTGCTCCTAAAAGTGTATGCAACTTCAATGTGCTCAGCCTAGCTGGAACACAAAAGAAGGAAGAAAACCCAATGTGCAACGACAGTCGAACTCAGGGTATGTAATACCAACCAACTAGAATGTTCCACCATGGATGTTTATATCTATATACGTACACATGTATTGTCCCATACCTATACACATATACATAAATATGAATATTCATGATTAGGTGAATTAAACAATAAGAAACCACTTCAATAGTCGATCCTTGGGACCATATGCTCGATCTCCTGGACATCCTGTGAAAAGGAATTCAGTTGGACGTCGTGTCACTCATGTCATGTATCATTATGTTAATATCTGGGTCTGTAATCCCATTGACATGTACCTTCTTCAGGAAATTCCATAATTATGTCTCTGAACAAGCTAAATAAAAAAAAGTAACCCTCTTGAAAGTACTCATAGCCTAACCCCTATAGTTCAACAAAACAAAAAAAGCAATCCTCTGGGAATAACTCACATTCGTACCCCTCTAGACCAACCAAAAAAACATAATAAACCCCCAAGGAAGCACGAACAGTCTCACCTCTCTAGTTTAGCTAAAGCATAGACTCTCTGGGGAATCACTCACTTTCAGTTACCCCTACAGTCTCGTATCGATACTAAAGGCACTCTGGGGAACCACTCAACATCTCATTCCCAATGTGGCCTGCATCGAGGAACTACAAAGACACTAAGGAAGCACTCAACATCAATTCCCCATGTGGTCTCACATATTAAGTAAAACAGAAAATCTCAAGAAGCCCTCAACATCCATTCTTCCTATGGTCTATACCTCATGTTCATATGTCCGAGTGTAAGTTAAGAAAGTGTATAAGCGTGTATCGGCCAAGGTAAACCTCAACAACTACTTGAATAGAATTTTACAGCATAACAACATGTCATAAATACAACCACTCTATCCTAACAATACTATGCAAGGAAACAATGCAGCCTAACAGGAAAAGCTAGACCAATGGTCAAAATCAAGAATCATGGGAAAACACATACACAGCAAGGTAAAATACAATATTTACAATAAAACAACCTCTACTAAAGCACACAAGGTATAGTAGGAATCAAGAAAAACCAGAAATATGCATCATGTCAGGCTCAATAGCCACCAACCAAGAAGCACCTCTGGTAACCACTACTACATCAGCAAACCAAGTGAGATATAAAAAAACGAGTGTTGGTGGCCCGAATGCCAAAAAAACAGTACATCAAAATCCCAAAGGGATCACAAGTTTGGCCCAGGTTTAAGGTCAAACATGATCACCATATATACCCAAACCCGACATAACAACTCAGGGATAGTCAAACAACAAGCACCCACTGGGTACCTCAAGTCAAACACTGAGTAAGCATCATACTCAGGATGATCCAGGTAAACACGAGCGAAGGCATCCTACATGGGATCCTTAACGAAGAGAAATGGAGTAATCCTATACGGTATCCTCAAAGAAAAGACAACATAGGTATTCCATAACATGGGTCCTATCAAAGAGAAAATAGGAGAGGCATCCTAAAGGGAACTCCCAAGGTCAGTACACAAGTAAAGGCATCCCTCAGGGGATCATTAGAAGTATCTGGTCTCATAAACTCATAGGCCAGAAGGGAACGTCTCACAAGTGGAACTTTCTCTAAATCATAGGTTATGGGAGATATCTCATAGCTCATATCTTATTAAAGGACTCAACAATGTTGTTCCAAACACCCAACCTATCATCCATGCCAAGTCTCATTCTTATGAGTCAACTAAACTTGATAACTAGAGGAAGAAGCCCTCCATATATATAGAAACACCAAAATCACATTTATATGACCACTAAAAGTCAAAAAGGATTCCACCATTGTGATCTATGTGAAATAAATGCTAAAAATTGACTACTCACATGCCCAATTCAGACTTTGAGTGCCCAAGATATCCCCAAATTACTAAGATGAAGTAGTACATGGATAGAGCACATGGCCAGACCCATAGGGTCTGCCTGTGTAACAGTACAAGGTGTGTACTATTCAGAAAAAGTTACACCATGTGCATTTTAACCAAAACACATGCCCATGTACCACTACATGGCATGTACCCTAATATACATGGCACGTACTCCTTAAAACCACTATATAGTGTTCTATTCTACATAGCCAGTCACACAACCACCCACTACACAACATGTACTAAAATTACACGGCGTTTACTTAAGAAAACATTTTCTTCCCCAAACGGGAAGAACACACAGCGTGTACCCCTAGAACACAGACCGTGCCTTCTGGGTTTTCCGATGGGAAATCCCTGAAAACACTTGCAACACCCGTTTTCTCCCCTGAAATAGTAGATCCAACCTTAAGAGTCCACAAAAAAGTAATATAAATATTTCAAGACTTAAAAAGACTTGTTAAATGTTGATCTATGTTGAAAACATAAAAGGACTTACCTTCGGGCAGAAACCGTCGAAGCTTCTGTTGATTTCACGGCTCCCAATTGTTGCACGCCGAATCATCGCATCGAGAGCTTCGAATCGGTACCCTCATGGATTACAACTCTCTATATTTATCAAACTCCAATTTCCCCCATAGGTCACGGCCAAGGAGGATTCATAGGAGGCGTGCACAAGGAGGATCAAGAAAGAAGACATGGAAGAAATGAAATGGAAGGAATAGAAGAAAAAGGGGCTCGGCCTAGCCTCGGTGTCTGACATGAGTTTATGCTTTCCCATGGCTAAATTCCCCATTCCTGACTCAATGGAATAGATGGAATCTCAATCCAACATTCTGTTTAATAGTTATTTCCAACTGAACCTGCGTGAATAATTTAATATTTAATTTAATAATATTAAATATTAAAATTTCCGTTAAAATTCAAATAGCTCATATTTCCTCCAAACTCCAGTACTAGGGTAAAATCCTTATTATGGGACCAATGACATCACCTGAAAATTTATCTGAGATCAGCTGGTAGGAGAAAATTACAATTTCACCCCTCACGAGCATGCAACAACAAAAAATTCAAATTCCCACTCCAAACGACTGTCCGAAAAAACACAGTTTCTTACAAACTACCCACCATAAACCTTCTTGTCCCCAAGAAGCCCAGTAAAAGGACTAGAAACCATGCTCCCAACTCGAGCATCTTCACAACCAAGTTATCTTGTCTATCCAACGACCAGCCTTGTAGCATTAACAACCACCATCTACATAGAAGATATTCAACTATGACCAAACTGGTACTCCCCACCATAGGAATACCCTTGTTGTCATCTTAAAATAAAACTATAAGCTAAAAAGCTCCTATAAAACACTGAAGATTAACCTAGATGAGGAAAACCACTTTCAAAGGGGACAATGGTGCACTCCACACCATATAGCTTTCCTTACAACGCTATGAGAGGACAATAAGAATTGGTTCCATCCGCAACATGGATGAAAATTATGATTGAAAAAGAAGCTTGATGTAGGGTCAATGCTCTCTCAACATACTCATGAAGAATCAAGATAGAACATGATCATCTCTTATAAAAGTACACTATGATTTCAATGAAGGCGTGTCTATCTTTCTCTGAGACACACTAACATCCTGCCAAAACACGACCAGGATTTAAGCACGGGTCAACCATTTCACGGTAATCCGACATTTCACAATGTCACCTCTACATTATAAGGACATCCCAAAACAACTTCTAGGATCCAAGTCCACAGAATGTCCTGAAACATCGGCACTCGGATCGCACCCAGCCACTTACAGATTTAGATTCAAATGATGCCACCTGCAAAAGAAACATCACAAACATTGGTCGACCATGCTTGACACCCGAACATGCCTTCTCGTCAAAACCAGTAGCAAAACAAACACCACAAATGGAATTGGAAAATGTGAGACAACCATTCGCACATAGGTTTACCTAGAATGAAACAAACATCGACCTACAAGGGTTCGAGTCAAACCAAGGGCCTCTATGTCTTCTAACTATCCCCACAAAAAGAGCCTCAAAACTGGGTCACAAGGTCTAACCACCTATCCCAATAGATCAAAAACCTCTTAGGATATGGTGATGATCACAAAAAATAATGAAAGTAAAAAAACCGAAACACAGCCTACAAGGGCCTTGATCCTCTCCGAGTATCCTCAGAAGATACGACTCCATGGATTCAACAACCCAAGTAGAAGAGAAACCGAACTGACAATCCTCGGGTATGCATATATGGAAATACCACAAGACGGTCCAGTTCACAAGAAAATACTTGGTATCTATAGTCATCGTTCTCAATGATCCTAATAGAGAACCACAAACCCATGAAACAACAACCAAAAAGGGTTATACAGAAAAGGACCACGTGCGATATTGGCCAACGGGGGTCACTGTACCACCTATGCACAAAGACTGAGTCAACATCTTCACACAAACGCCTCAACAATGATCCACATAATCTACCATCAGAGTAAAATGTATGAGTAAGAAGACATAAAGGCCTCAGTCTTCAGTAAAAACACAGACTAGGAGGTCTATATGCTGTGAATCCTACGTGCCTAGTATGATGCATGAGATGACTCTTTCCTTTGCCGGCCAAGAGTGTAAATCCATCCCTGGCATCTTACCAATAGAAAAGATCCAGAGATCCATATTAAATCAAAATACCACACTACATGTGCGTCGCTCAAGGATAAAATCATATATAACTATAACATCGCAAAATCAGAACATCAATCCCAAACCCTGGCAACCAGGACTACTTACCGGAACAAGTGTTCTCGATGCACCAGATATATATCCATCACAGGTTCTGACACATTCCTGATACTCAGGTATATCATGTCCTAAATAGAAAAGGCCCAGAAGGAAAACCTTCCTTTCATTCCACATTGTAATGTCCCGACCCGGAAGCCACTAAACCAGTGCTCCGAGCTAGTTCACCACAAAGCCTCAAACATGACAACCTATACAACAAAGGCTTCCGAATAGCATTGAGGGCCTTGGGTGTGATAGTGGGGAGACTATGCCCTTATACCAGAGTAAGAAAACAGGTGAAATAACAGGGTATCATACACAGTGGAAATTAAACAGAGTGTGAAAGCAATAAACAACTGAAATAGAAGAAGCTATAATAGTAAAATGTTGTAAAATCACGAACAACTACGCAATACAATACAACACTGTTCACCCACTGGGACGACCATAAATATAAAAGTACAAATGAAACTAAAAGTAAAATTAAAGGTCTCAACTACTAACTCCAAGCCAACTTGCATACCTGATCTCGAGAGAGTGTCGAGCTGCCGCAACCCGATTAGTAGAACCACTCGACCAGCTTCGCTCAATCATGCCACACTTGGCATTATCCCTATCCACCATGTAAGACTTACTCAACCTGAAAAGTAGATATAAGGTCAAAACCTACACTAAGGTTCACGTTCCGGGGTGAGAAATAATCTCAGTAGGGCACCCTGACAAGAAACCTATAATGGTGCTGCTAAAAGTGTATACAACAACAATGTGCTCAGCCAAGCTAGAACACAACAAAGGGAAGAAAACCCAATGGGTAACCACAGTTGAACTCAGGGTATGTAATCCCGACCAACTGGAAACTGGCATCATTGATGTCCATATTTATATACATATTCATGTATAGTCACATACCTATACACCTATACATAAATATTAATATTCATGATTAGGTGAATTAAACAATAAGAAACCACAGCAACAGTCGATCCTTGGGACCATAGGGCCAATCCCTTGGAAATCCTATGCAAGGGCACTAAGCTGGACGTCATGCTGCTCATGTCGTGTATCATTATGTTGATCTCTTGTTCCATAATCCCACCAACATCTATCTGCTTCGCCTAATGCCCTAATTATTACTTTGAATAAAATAAATAAAAATAGGAGACCCTATGGGAAGTACTCACAACCTAACCTCTCTAGTTCAACCAAATAATAAAAAGAAAACCTCTGGAAAAAACTCACTATCTAACCCCTATTGTCCAACCAAAAAAACATAAGAAACCCTCTGAGAAGCACACACAGTCTCACACCTCTGGTTTAGCTGAAGCCTAGACTCTCTGGGGAATCACTCCCTGTCAATTCCCCGCAACAGTCTGGTATCGGTACTAAAGGTGCTATGGGGAACCACTCAACGTCTCATTCACCCTGTGGCCCATGTCAAGGAACTACAAATACCTTGAGGAATCACTCAACGTCAATTCCCCCTATGGTCTCACATCGTAAGTAAAACAGACACTCTGAACAAGACCTCAATATCCATTCTCCCTATGGTCTATATATCATGTTCTCACATCCCTGGGTTGGTTAAGAAAGTGTAGCAGCACATATCGGAAAAGGTAAACCTCTAGAACTACTTGTATATCATTATACAGCATAACAACATGTCATAAACACAATAACTCCATCCTATCAATAATTGGAAAAGAATCAAGGAAGCCAAACCGACAATGCTAGACCAACAGTCAAAATCAAGCAACATGGGAAAACACATACACAACAAGGTAAAATACAATATTTACAATAAAAAAACTCTACTCAGTCACACAAGGAATAGTAGGAATCTAGAAAAACAAGAAAGATGCATCATGTCAGGCTCAGTATCCACCAACCAGAAAGCCCCTCTAGTAACCACTACTACATCAGCAAACCAGGTCAGATATAAACAAATTGGTGTGGGTGGCCCGAACGCTAAATCAAACCATACATTAAAATATCAAAGGGATCACATGTTTTTCCAAGGTTCAAGGTGGCACCTGATCACCATCTCTACCCAAACCCAACATAAAAACATAGGATCAATCAAACAACAAGAACCCACTGGGTACCTCAAGTCAAACACTAAGGAAGCACCATACACAGGATGCTCTATGTAAACACGAGCGAAGGCGTCAAGCATGGGATCCTTAGAGAATAGAAAGGTAGGAATCCTACATAGTATTCTCAAAGAAAAGACAACATAGGAATTACATAACATGGGTCCTATCAAATGGAAAATAGGAGAGGCATCCTACAAGGAACTCCCAAGGTCAGTACACAAGTAAAGGAATCCCTTAGGGGATCCTTAGAAGTATCCGATTTCATAGACTCATAGGCCAGAAGGGAATGTATGAATAGGGGGATTTCCTCTAAATAATAGGTTATGGGAGATATGTCATAGCTCATATCCTATTAAAGGACTCATATAAGTTGGTCCAAACTCCTATCCTATCATCCACGTTAAGTCTCACTCTTAGGTGTCAACTGAACATGATAACTGGAGGAAGAACCCCTCTATTTAAATAGAAACCCAAAAAAGCCCATTTATATGCCCTAAAAAAGTCTAAAGGATTCCACCATTGTGATCTATGCAGAAAAATGCTCATAATCCACTACTCACACGCCCAATTCTGACTTCCATGGACCAAGATATCCCCAAATTACAAAGTTTACGAGTACATGGATTCTAATTTACTATACATGGAATGTAATGTTCACAAAAAGTTTCACCGTGTACATTTTCACCTAAACACATGCTTATGTACCAATACATGGTGTTTACTTTACTGTACATGGCGTGTACTCCTTTAAAACCAGTATTCAGTGTTCTATTCCACACAACTAGTCACATGGCCACTCACTACACACTGTATACTCAAAGTACACATTTTGTAATTAAGAAAAATTTGTATTGCCTGAACAGTAAGAACACGTGGCATGTACCCCTGGAACACACGGGGTGTATTCTGGGTTTTTCAACGGGAAATCCCTGAAAATGCCCGAAACACCCGTTTTCGCCCCTGAAAAAATAGATCCTGCCTTAAGAGGCCATAAGAAAGTAATATAAAGATTTAAAGACTTAAAAAAACATTTATAATAGGGATCTATGGTAAAAACATAAATGGTCCTACCTTCGGGTGGAAACTGTCGAAACTTCGGTTGATTTCATGGCTCCTAGTTGCCACACGCCGACTCAGCACGTCGAGAGCCTCGAATCGGTACCCCTCGTGGCATACAACTCTCTCTCTTTCTCAAACTCCAATTTATCATGTAGTTCACTGACCTGGAGGAGGAATAGGAGACGTGCTCAAAGAGGAAGAGGAATGAAGATAAAGATGAAAAGAAAAGGAAGGAAAAGAAGAAAAAGGGGCTCGGGCCGGCCCTGGCACCCGACATGAGTTTATGCCTTCCCTAGGCTAAACTCCATATTCTGGACCTAACAGAATAAAAGGAATCTAAATCCGACATTCCATTTAAATTTTATTGTCAAATGAACCTCCGTGAATAATTTAATATTTAATTTAATAATATTAAATATTAAATATTCCGCTAAAATTCAAATAGCTCAGATTTCTTCTAAAATCCTATCCTAGGGTAATCTCCCTATTTTGGGACCAACGACATTGTTAGAATATTTATCTGAGATCAGATGGTAAGATAAAATAACCATTTTACCCCTCATGAGCATCCAACAATAAAAAATTCAAATTTCTACTCAAAACGACTATCCAGAAAAACACAGGTTCTTACAAAATCCCCACCATAAACCTTCTCGTCCCTGAGAAGCCCAGTAAAAGGACCAGCAACCATGCTCCCAAGTTGAGCATCTGCACAACCAAGCTATCTTGTTCATCCAACGACCATCCTTATAGTGTTAACAATCACCTTCTATATATAATATATTCAACTTTGGCCAAACTGGTACTCCCCACCATAGAAATACCCTTTTCATCATCTTAAAAGAAAACTCTGAGCTGAATAGCTCCTGGAAAACACCGAAGTTTAACCTAAATGAGGAAAACAACCCTAAAAGGGGCCAATGGTGCACTCCCCACCATTCGGATTTCCTTACACCGCTCTGAGAGCACAATAAGAACAGGTTCCAACCGCAACACGGATGAACATTAAGATTGAAAAAGGAGTTCGATGTAGGGTCGAAGCTCTCTCAGCATACTCAAGAAGAATCAAGATAGCGCATGATCATCTCTTACTGGATTACACTAAGAATTCACTGAAAGCATGTCTTTCTCCCTCTGAGACACACTAACATCCTGCCCAAACCCAACAAAGATTCATGAATGGGTCAACTATTTCACGGTAATCTGGCATTTCAAAATTTTACCTATACAACATAAGGACATTCCAAAACAACTTCTGGAATATGAGTCCACAAAATGTCTTAAAACATCGGCCTTCGGCTCGCACTAAGCCTCTCACCAATTTATATTCAAATGAGGCTACCTGTAATAGTAACATCATAAAAACTCGATGACCATGTCTGGCACCCGAACATGCCTTCTTGTTGAAACTAGTCGCAAAAAAACCTCGCCAAAAGTCATTGGAAAACGCGGGCCAACCATTCTCACAGAGGTTTTCCAAGAAAAAAATAGACATCGACCTACAAGGGTTCAAGTAAAACAAAGGGCCTCATTGTATTCCACCTATCCCTAGCGAAAAAGGATTACAACTAGGTCACAAGGTCTAACCACCTAGCCCAACAGAACCAAACCACTCAGAAGACGGTAATGATCACAATGAATAATGAAATTCAAAACCAAAACACAGGAGACAAGGGCCCTGATCCTCTCTGATCATCCTCAAAAGGAATGACTCATTGGAGTCCACAACGCAAGCATAAGAGGAACTAAACTAACACTCATCAGGTATCCATATACAGAAATACAAGAAGGTGGTCCAGTTCCCAAGAAATTCCTTGGTATCTATTGACATCGTTCTCAACAATCCGACTAGATAACCATAGACCAGATAAACAACACCCAATAAGGGTTAAAAAGAAAGGAATTACGTGCCATATCGGCCAACTGGGGTCACTGGACCACCTATGCACAAGGAATGAGTCATCATCCTCACACCAATTCCTCAACATAGATATACATAACCTACCATAAGAATAAAAAGTATGTGTAAGAAGACCCAATGGGCTCATTCGTCAGTAAAAAAACTCACTAGAAGGCATGTATGCTATGAATCTTATGTGCCTAGTATGATGCATGAGACACCACTTTCCTTTTCCGACAAAGAGTCAAAATCTATCCCTGGCATCTTACTAATGGCCAAGATGCCAATATCCATAGTAACTCAAAACACCACACTACATGTGTGTCACCCAACGATAAAGTCATATACAAATGTAACATCGCAAAATTAGAACAGCAATCCCAAACACTAAAAACAAGGACTTTTTACCCGAACGAGTGTTCTCGACGCACCAGACCGATATCCATCACAAATTCTAACACATTCCTAAAACTTCTGTCTTCCATATCCCAAATAATAAAGACCAGGAAGGAAAACCTTCCATTGATACCACTTTGTAATATCCCGACCTAAAAGACACTAAACCAGTGCTCCGACCTGGTTCACCACAAGGCCTCAAGAACGCCTCCTCATACGCCAGAGGCTGCCGACTAGCAGCGAGCGCCTAGGGTGTGATAGTGGAGATACTATGCCCTCGTACCAGTGTAATAAAACAACAAGAATAACTAGGTATCATACATAGTGGAAATTAAAAAGAGTGTGGAGGCAATAAACAACTAAAATAGAACAAGCTGTAATAGTAAAATGTTGTAAAAGCCCGAACTACTATGAAATACAATACAAAACTGGTCACCAACCAGGCCGACCATACAAATAAAAGTTCAAAAGAAATGAAAGTAAAATTAAAGGGCTCAACATATATCTCTGATCCAACCTGCTTACCTGATCTCGAGACAGTGTCAAACTGCCACAACCCAATCAGTAGAACCACTCGATCATGCAACACTCTGCCTTAGCCCTATCCACCATGTAACTCATGCTCAACTTAAAAATCATACATAAGGTCTTCCCGTACACTGAGGTGCATGTGCATGTGTGAGAAATAATCTCAGTAGGGCACCCAGATAAGAAACCTATAACTATGCTACTAAAAGTGAATGCAACACCAGTGTGCTCAGCCTAGCTGGAGCAAAACAAAAGGAAGTAAACCCAATGTGCAACCACAGAAGAACTCAGGGTATATAATCCCTGTCAAATGTCAAGTTCCACCATGGATTTCCATATCTGTATAAAAACACATATATAGTCACATACCTATAAACATATACATAAATATTTATTTTCATGATTAGGTGAATTAAACAATAACAAACCATATCAACAGTCGATCATTGGGACCATAGGCCCGATATCCTGGACATCTTGTGCAATGGCATTGAGTTGGATGTCGTGCCACTCAAGACGTTTATCATTAAGTCGATCTTTGGGAACGTAATCCCATCGACAAGTACCTGCATCGGCCAATGCTGGAATTTTGACTTAGAAAAAACTTAATAAAAACAAGTAACCATCTAGGAAGTACTCACAGGCTAACCCCATTAGTTCAACCAAAAAAACAAAAGCAAACCTCTGGGAAGAACTCACAATCTAACCCCTACTTTCCAACAAAAAAACATAAGAAACCCTTTGGGAAGCACACACGGTCTCTCCTCTTTGGTTTAGCTAAAGCATAGACTCTCTAGGGATGCACTCAATGTCAATTCCCCCTATAGTCTCGTATCGGTACTAAAGGAACTCTGGGGAAGCACTAAACATCTCATTCCCCCTAAGGACTACATCTAGGAACTAGACACACTCTTAGAAATAACTCAATGTCAATTCCCCCTATGGTCACACATTGTATGTAAAACATACACTCTCGAGAAGCCCTCAATGTCCATTCTCCCTATGGTCTATAAACCAGGTTCTCGCGACCCTGTGTAAGTTAGGCAAGTGTAGCAGCATGTATCGGCCATGTTAAACCTCAAGAACTACATGGAAAGAATTCTACAACATAAAAACATTTCATAAATACAACCAGGCCATCCTAAAAATACTAGGCATGGAAAACAGGTAGCCTAATAGGAAAATATAGACCAACGGTCAAAATCATACAACATGGGAAAACACGTCCACAACAATGTAAAATATAATATTTACAATAAAACAAACTCTACTCAGGCACATAAGGAATAATTGGAATCCCGAAAAACAAGAAAGTGGCATCACGTCAGGCTTAGGCACCACCAACCAGGAAGCACCTCTAGTAACCACTACAACATCAATAAACCATGTCAGATATAAACAAACGAGTGTTGGTGGCCCGAATGCCTAACCCAAAAATACATCCAGCCCAAAGAGATCACCAGTTTAGAACAGGTTCTAGGTGACACTTGATCACGATCTCTACCCAAACCTCACATACCATCTCAGGGCCAGTCAAACAATGAGCACCCACTGGGCACCTCAAATCAAACTTTGAGGAAGCATCATACTCGGGATTCTCTAGGTAAACACGACCGAAGGCATCCTAAATGGGATACATAAAGAAGAGTAACGGAGGAATCATTCAAATGATCTTCAAATAAAGTACAACATATTCATTTCATAACATTGGTCCTATCAAAGGGAGAATAGTACAAGGATCCTACAAGGGACTCCCAAGGTCAGTCCACAAGTAAAGGCATCCCTCAGGTGATCCTTTGAAGTATCTGGTCTCATAGACTCATAGTCCAGAAGGGAACATCTCATAAGGGTAATGTCTTATAAATCATAGGTTATAGGAGATATCTCATATATCATCTCCTATCAAAGGGCTCAACTAATTTGTTACAAACACCCATCTTATCATCCGTGACAATTCTAACTCTTAGGTGTCAACTGAACATGATAACTGGAGGAAGAACCCATAAATTTATATATAAACCCCCAAAACCCTATTTAGATGACCTATAAAAGTAAAAAGTATTCCACCATTGTCATCTATGTGAAAAACGGTCAGAAATGACTACTCACACACCCAATTCTGACTTCCAGGGCCCAAGATATCCACAAATTTATATGTTGAAGTAGTACATGGCCAGAGCACATGGCCAAACCCATGGGGTCTGCCTGCATAATAGTACACTGAGTGTACTTTACTGTACAAGTTTTTTACTATTCACACAAAGTTACGCCATGTTCATTTTCACCCAAACACATGCCCATGTACCACTACACGGTGTGTACTTTACTGTACATGATGTGTACTCATTAAAAACCACTATACTATATTCTATTCCACACAGCCTGTCACACGACCACCCGCTACATAGAGTATACTCAAAGTACACGGAATTTACTTAACAAAACATCATCTTCCTTGAACAAGAATAACACACGGTGTATACCCCTGGAACACACATCGTGCATTCTGGGTTTTCTGACGGGAAATCCTTGAAAACGCCCAAAACACACATTTTCTCCCCCGAAACAATAGATCCGGACTTAAAAGGCCACAAGAATGTAATATAATGATTTAAAGTCTTAAAAACAAGATTAGATGTTTTCTATGGTGAAAATATAAATGGCCTTACCTTCGGGAAGAAACGGCTGAAGCTTCTGTTGATTTCACAGCCTCTGGTTGCCACACAGTAACTCAGCATGTCGAGAGCTTCGAATCGGTACCCCTCTTGGCTTCCAACACTCTCTCTTTCTCATACTCCAATTTCTCCCTTAGGTCACGAACAAGGAGGATTCATAGGAGACGTGTACATGGAGTAGGATGAATGAACAGAAGGAAGAAAAGAAAAGGAAGGAAAAGAAGAAAAAGGGGCCTGAGTCGGCCCCGGCGGCTGACATGAGCTTGTGCCTTCCCTAGGAAAAACTCCCCATTCCAGACTCAGCCACATAGAAAAAATCTCAATATGAAGATCCATTTAAAATTAATCTCTAAATGAACTAGCATGAATAATTTAAAATTTAATTTAATAATATTAAATCTTAAATATTCTTCCAAAATTCAAACAACTCAAATTTCCTCCAAACTCTTGTCCTATGGTAAAATCCCTATCCTGGGACCAATAATGTTGTCAGAAAATTTATCCAAGATTAGTTGGTTGGTAAAAATGACCATTTTACCACTCATGAGCATCCAACAACAAAAAATTAAAATTTTATCTCAAAATGACTTTCCGGAAAAACACATGTTCTTATAAACTCCCCACCATAAACATTCTCGTCCCCGGGAAGCCCAGTAAAAAGACCAGTAGACATTCTCCCAACTCTATAATCTACACAACCAAGCAATATTCTCCATCCAATGACCAGACTTGTCGTGTTATAAACCACCTTCTACACAGAAGATATTCAACTACGAAAAAACGGTACTCCCCATCATAAGAATACCCTTGTCGTCATCTTAAAAGAAAACTCTAAGCACAAAAGCTCTTGGAAAACACCGAAGTTTAACCTAACCAAGGAAACCCACCCTCCATGGGGCCAATGGTGCACTCCCCACTATATGGATTTCCTTACACTACTCTGAGAGCCCAACCTAAATAGGTTCCATCCACAACATGGATGAACATTAATAATGAAAAAGGAGCTCGATGTAGGGTTAAAGATCTCTCAGCATACTCAAGACGAATCAAGATAGTGCATGATCATCTCTTACTGAAGTATACTATGATTTCACTGATGGAATTTTCAACTCCCTCTGAGCCACTCTAACATCCTACCAAAACATGACCAGGATTGAACCATCGGTCAACCATTTCACCGTAATCCGACATTTCTCTATGTCTCCTCTACAACATAAAGAAATTTCAAAACAACTTAATAGATCTGAGTCCACATAATGTCTTGAAACATCAGCCCTCATCTCTCCCCCATTAACTCAAAGATTTATGTTCAAATAATGCCACCTACAACAAAAACATCATAAACATTGGTCGACTAGAACTGGCATCCGAACCGGACTGCTCATCGAAACCAGTCACAAAGAAACAAACACCACTAAAAGGAATTGGAAAACGTTATCCAACCATTCTCACACAAGTTTCCCTAGAATGAAATATACATCGACCTACAAGGGTTTGAGTCAAACTAAGGGCCTATAGGTCTTACACCTATCCCTATAGAACAATCCAAACACTCTGTCACAAGGTCTAACCACATAGCCCAACAGATCCAAAACCTCTCAGAAGACGGTAAAGATCACAATGACCAATGAAAGTGAAAACCGAAACACATCCTACAAGGGCCCTGATCCTCTCCAAGCATCTTATGAATGAACAACTCCTTAGAGTCTACAACCCAAGTAGAAGAGAAACTGAACTAACACTCATCGGGTATCCGTATACTGAAATACCACAAGGAGGTCCAGTTCACATGAAAATCTTTGGTATCTGTCGACATCATTCTCAAAAATCCGACTAGATAACCACCAACCCGAGAAAAAACACCCAATAAGTGTTAAACAGAAAGGCATCACGAGCTATATCGGCCAACTGGGGTCACTGCACCACAAGTGCACAAGGACTGATTATCATCATCACACCAACGCCTCAACATAGATCCACATAACCTGCCATTGGAGTATAAAAGTATGTGTAAAAATACCCAAAGGTCTCTTCCATTAGTAAAAAAACACTTCTAGTAGGCCTATATGCTGTGGATCCTATGTGCTTATTATGATGCATTAGATGCCTCCTTCCTATTCTGTCCATGATTCAAAATCCATCCTTGACATCTTACCAATGGCCAAGAGCCATAGACCCATAGTAAATCAAAACACCACACTAAATCTGCATCTCTCAAGGTGAAAATCATATACAACTATAACATCGCAAAATCAGAACAACAATCCCAAACCCTGGAAACCTAGATTTTTTACTGGAACAAGTGTTCTCGACGCACCAGAATGTTATCCAACACAGGTTCTGACACATTCCTAATACTACTGTCTACGATATCCCAAATAGTAAAGATCTGGAAGGAAAACCTTCCTTTCATACCAGTTTGTATTGTCCTGACCCAGATGGCACAAAACCAGTGCTCCGACTCGGGTCGCCACAAGGCCTCAATCACTTCTCCCTATATTCCAGAGTCTGCCAACTAGCAGCGAGGGCCTAGGGTGTGATAGTGGGGAGAAAATTCCCTCATACTAGAGTTAGAAAATAGTGGAAACAACTAAGTATCAAATACATCAAAATGCCAACAGAGTGCGGAAGCAATAACAAACTGATATAGAACAAGTTTTAATAGTAAAATGCTGTAAAATCCCGAACAACTATGCAATACAATACAACACTAGTAACCTAACTGGCCCACCGTACAGATACAAGTACAAAGGAAACTGAAATTAAAATGAAAGGGATCAACTATTAACTTAGAGCCAACCTGCAAACAAGGTTTCCAAACATTGTCAAACTACCACAACCCAATCAGTAGAACCACTCGAGAAGATCTGCTCGGTCAGGCTGCACTGGACCTTAGCCCTATCCACCATGTAACTGGGGATCCACCTAAAAAGTAGACATAAGTTCTACACATCCACCAAGGTGCATGTGCAGGAGTGATATATAATCTCAGTAGGGAACCTCAACAAGAAACCTGTAACTGTGCTTCTAAAAGTGTATGCGACAACAATGTGTTCTGCCTAGCTGGAGCACAATAAGAGCATGTAAACCCAATGTGCAACCACAGTCGAACTCATGGTATGTAAACCCTATCAACTGGAAAGTGCCACCCTGGATGTCCATATCTATATGTGTACACATGTATAGTTCCATACCTATACACTTATACATAAATATGAATATTCCAGATTTGATGATTTATACAATAAGAAACCACATCAACAGTCGATCCTTTGGACCATAGGCCAGATATCTTAGACTTCCTGAGCAAGGGAATTGATTTGGATGTCATGCCACTCAAGTTGTGTATCTTTATGTCGATCTCTGGGTCCATAATCCAATCTAAATGTACTTGCTTCGGCCAACACCGTAATTATGTCTCTGGATAAGCTAAATAAAAACAAGTAACCCTCAGTGAAGTACTCACAGCCTAACCCCTCTAGTTCAACCAAACAAACAAAATAAACCCTCTTGGAAGAACACACAGTATAACCCCGCTTTTCCAACCAAACAAACATAAGAAACCCTTTGAGAAGAACACACAGTCTCACCCCTCTTGTTTAGATAAATCATAGACTCTTTGAGGATGCACTCATCGTCAATTCCCCATACAGTCTCGTATTAGTTCTAAAGGTGTTCTGGGGAAGCAGTCAACATCTCATTCCCCCTATGGACCGCGTCAGCGAACTATAGACACTCTGAGGAAGCCCTCAAAGTCAATTCCCCCTTTGGTCTCACATTGTAAGTAAAACAGACACTTTGGAGTATCCCTCAACGTCCATTCTCTCGATGTTCTATACATCAGGTTCTCACGGACCTGGGAAAGTTAAGCAAGTGTAGTAGCACGTATTGACCAAGGTAAAAATCAAGAACTACCTGGCTAGCATTCTTCATCATAACAGAATGTCAAAAATACAACCACTCCATCTTAACAACAATAGGCATGGAAATAAGGCAGCCTAATAGGAAAAGCTAGACCAATGGTCATAATCAAGGAACATGGGAAAACACATCCACAGAAAGGTAAAATAAAATATTTGCAATCAAAACACCTCTAAACAAGAACACAAGGAATAGTAGGAATCCCGACAAAAAAGAATGATGCATTGCATCAAGTGCAGCAACCACTAACCAGAAATCACCTCTAGTAACCACTATAACATCAGCAAACCATGTTAGATATAAACAAATTATTGCAGGTGGCCAAAATGCCAAACCTAACAATACATATTGGTGCCAAAGGGACCACCAGTTTGGAACTGGTTCAAGGAGACACATAATCACCATCTCTACCCGAACCTGATGTAACAACTCAGGGTCAGTCAAACTACAAGAACCCACTGGGTACCTCAAGTCAAACACTGAGGAAGCATCATACTCAGGATGCTCCAGGTAAACACGAGCGAATGCATACTACATGGGATCTTTAGCGAAGAGCGAGGGAGGAATCCTACAGGGGATCCTCAAAGAAAGGACAACATTGTCATTCCATAACATGGGTCCTATCAAAGGGAAAACAATAGAGGGATCTTACCAGTAACTCCCAATGTCAGTACACAAGTAAAGCCATCCCTCAGGGGATCAATAGATGTATATGGTCTCATTGACTCATAGGCCGTAAGGGAAAATCTCACAATGGGAACTTCCTCTAAATCATAAGTTAAATGAGATATAAAATAGCTCATCTCCTCTTAAATATTTCAATTAAGTTGGTCCGAACACCCATCCTCTCATCTACTCCAAGTCTCACTCTTAGCTGTCAACTTGACATGATAACTGGAGGAAGAACCCCTCCATTTAGATAGAAACACCAAAAACCCATTAAGATTACATATAAAATTAAAACAGATTCCCCAATTGTGATATACATGAAAAAATGCTCACAATAGACTCCTCACACACCCAATTCTGACTACCAGGGCCCAAGATATCCCCAAATTACTACGTTGAAGTAGTACATGGCCAGAGCAAAGTGTCAGACCCATGGAGTCTGCCTCTGTAATAGTACACGGAATATAAGTTACTTTACACAGTGTGTGCTATTTACAAAATGTTACACCGTGTACATTTTCACCCGAACACATGCCCATATACCACTACATGGCGTGTACATCACTGTACACGACATGTACTCCTTAAAACCCACTAATCTGTGTTATATTCCACAAGGCCAGTCACACAGCCACCCACTAAATGATGTGTAATCAGAGTACGGGTCATTTCAATAAGTAAACATCTTCTTCCCTGAATGGGAAGAACACATGGCCTGTACTCCTGGAACAAACACCATGTATTCTGGGGTTGCCGACGGGAAATCCCGGAAAATGCTCGTAACGCCCGTTTTCGCCACCAAAACAATAGATCCATCCAAAAGTGGCCAAAAAAGGTAATATAAATATTTAAAGACTTAATAAAGATTTTTAATGGGGATATATGGAGAAAACATAAATTACCCTACCTTCGGGCGGAAACCGCCGAAGCTTCAGTTGATTTCATGACTCCCTGTTTCCACACACCGACTCAGTGTGTGGGGAGCATCAAATCGGTACCCCTCATGGATTCCAACTCTCTCTATTTCTCAAAATCCAATTTCTCCCAATGGTCATGAACAAGGAAGAGGCGTATGATATGTGTGCAAGGAGGAGGATGAATGAAGAGAAGGAAGAAAAGAAAAGGAAGGAAATGAAGAAAAAGGGGTATGGGCCGGCCCTGGTGCCCGACATGAGTTTATGCCTTTTCTAGGATAAATTCCCCATTCAGGATTCAAAGGAAAAGGTCAAATATCAATCCGAAATTTTGTTTAAAAGTTATTTCCAGATGAAACTGTGTGAATAATTTAAAATTTAATTTAATAATATTAAATATTAAATATTCTGCTAAAACTCATACAGCTCAGATTTCCTTTAAACTCTTGTTCTAGGGTGAACTACCGTTTCTTGGACCAACGACGTTGTTAGAAAATTAATCCGAGATGAGTTGGTAGGGAAAAATGACCATTTTACCACTAACGAGCATCCAACAGCAAGAAATTCAAATTTCCACCCAAAACAACTGTCTGAAAAAACACGGGTTCTTACAATGTCCCTCTTGGTTCACACCCTATTACAATTTTAAATGTTGTTTCTCTCTAAAATAATGTGTGTTATAATATACCATAAATTATTTCTATATTTATATAAAACACCTTATAATTATTTCACACATAATGTTTCTATAAAGTTATTTCACCACCCAGTAAATAAAATACAGTTCATCATGTAATGAATTCCATTCAGAGAGAAATTTAATGAATTAATTTTTCCTTAAAGAATCTTTTTAAACATTTCATGAAAACCCTTTCACCATGTAGAATGTGTACTTCATGAGATACCTTTACCTCATAGATGACTGAGAGCTCATGAACCCCTTCTCCTCTGTAGACTACAGTGCCCCACAAACACCTTCTGCAATCCAATTGTTCTTTATAGACTACCTTCTTTATGATATGAACTTCTCTACGAACTACATTCAGTAGTATCTGAATTATCCAAGTAATAATTATATCTAAACAAATTTATTATACTTAAAAAAGTGATTAAGGGTCCATTATATACACAAAGAAACCCAAAAAACATAATAATCATAATTATAATTAACACCTTTCTCGATTGGCCTCCATTATGGGATGCACTCACTATCCAGATCTCATAACACATGATTACGCTTACAGTGGCTTCTAAGACACTTCCTTAATCCATAAATAAAAACACCCTTTGCGACAACCTCTAATTAAATTCACTTGTCATCAAATGAAAAAACCCCTTTGTGGTTCACATAATACATCTTCTATGTGGAATCAATGCCCTTGATGACATTTCATCACAATTACATTTACGTGATTTGTAATTATCATAGTCATAATCATATTTGGTCTATATTCATTTTCATAAAAACCACCAGGAAATCTTTTTGGATCTACACGATGTAAAAAAGATTCTACGTGAGAATGTTTCCTTTTCCATAAAAAAACACAGTTTTGAGGCCTAAAGATATTGAAAACACTGGGAATTGACACCACCATATACACCCAATAATCTTTAACAATTCCAATGATTTTATTCCTTTTCCTGTAATCATTATCATCATATATAGTAAAAACATGTGTTGTAACTCCACAACTGACCTTGTCATCCTAACTTTACAACAAACATAATCAACACCAAAACACAATAAATTTTCCTTGAGGTATTTTTCCCAACATATAGTATCCTCAGTCCCCCAATATAGGGATAACTATGGGAGGATCTCTAGTTACTCTATTGTCCTTTATATCTTCATGTGAGGATCCCTAGTTATAATTTATGCTAAGGGTATGGTTGTATCATTCCTTTCATATGATGGGATTCCAATATGATGTGGTTACAATGGTTCTATTACTGAATTTGGATGATGTAGGTAGGATAGAAGTTGTATTGACCTAGTTAGAACATAATTACATGAGATTATTTCTTATGTGATCTTGTTAATTTTCCTTTAAAATCATACATTGTATATTGTGACATATGTGAGGAGACCCCTTTTGTTTTGCCCCACCAAGTTATATATTCACACCATGCCTGAGAACTCAGGGGAACATACAGAATTATATCTATATTTATGGTCACATACTATATAAGAGATTTTTCAACAGTATATGGGTGGGATTTGGAGATTATGATTAAGGAGGGGATTATGTTTTTTTCCTTAAACAAAAATATTTTATCAATTTATATTTTATTTGATCCACCTAATTGGTGATCACCAATGTATGTCTTTCTGATGACCTGGGTTCATATTATTATATCATTGAATGACATTTTGTATTAATAATAGTTATATTTTAATTGAAAATCCTTATGAATACTCTAATGTTATCTGATATTTCTATTATTTAGCTATTATTGGGCATCATAAAACTAAGATTATAGTATCTTTACTACTGATCATATAATATCTCGACTATTAAAAAACATATAGCTTACACTGTGGTATTCTAATGGTCATTGGTTTCTCTGGATCAAGTCGGAGGGAGGTTACTTGGATTGGAGGTTACAAAAAGACATCATATCCTTTTTTGTCTATTTTTTTCTACTTGGTAATCTTATATATGGTGATAAAATTATATTATAAATTTTTATAGACCTTATACATAGGAATAAAAACCCATTTATAGGTAAATTATATGTTACCAGATATATTATTATTGTTTTGTTGTTGTTGTTATTGAGATTTTTATTTAAGTTTGGTGTTTTTGGTTGAGCATGTTATTTAGGAATTTAATCTTGGAATTGTGTGGGAAGAGTTATGTTTTCATGAATTGTTCTAGGTATGTAGATATATATATATATGTGTGTGTGTGTGTGTGGTTGTGTTCACGACTTCTCGTGAGTACTGAATGGTTTTACAAATAATAAAATGGTTTTCTAAAATAGTTTTCAAAGGAATAAAATCATTGATGGAATGAAAGGTGTTGTCAAAGTAGTTTAGAACTAGTTTACAATTAATTAAAAACTAAATACCAAATTAATTTTTTTCTTGAATAACATATTATGGGTGTATTAATTAATTGAATATGGAATGGTCATTTTCACGTATTATTAATCTGATGTAATTTTTTGACAATCAGAGTAATGGTAGATGATAGCCCTATTATAGGTAAGCATGGGTATAATGTACCATGCCAGTGGTTTATCTAGGTGGTTCCCTATATATGGTTGGGTACATAAAATATTTGCAAAGGGTGAGAAATTTTTCGATGGAGATATATTATTTATCATGGGTAGGTCTATGATGGATACTAGTCCTACAATGTGGAGAATGTCCTTGGTTTATATCTTCCTAAAAAACGAAGAACTTATGTGATGGATGGGGTCACTGTCATTGTAACAACCTGATATTTTATGAGAAATATATATTTTTAATATCTTATGTTATACGCATCACCAAAATAATCTTTCACTACACACAACATTGGCTTGCCTTGCGTTACACGCAATCGCGGCCTTCCTCGATAGCGTGTGTAGTACGCAATACCGGGTTTCACTAAACAATGATATATTGTTATAATAATATTATGGGCTAGCCGTTATGAATAGTATTAACAAAATTTTGAATTTTATAACATTATTATTCATATTACAAATTTTCTAAAACATAGTATGTGGACAAAATAATTTTTTTCGGGTACAATAAGTGTCTAAAATAATGTTGTTTTGCTGCCTTTTGATGGCGCAACCACATTAAATATAGTTTTTGATATGTTTTTAAGATCAATTTGAAAAAATAAAATTCTTATTTTGAATCAAGATATACAAATTTAGTTTCGATAGATTTTTCATATTATTCTGATAACTTTCAAATTTTAATGAATAGTAAAAACACACTATATTTTAAATATAAACAACTTTTTTCATCACAATAATTTATATGGTTAAATTATAATATTGAATGGTTTTAAAGTATAAATAAATATATTTTTAACATTTAATAAAATTTATGTCCTTACAAATAATTTTACATTGAATTCTTAGGTAAAAACATTTCAATCTTTTGCAATGTTTTAACTCTTAAAATCCGTTTTCTTAACAACGGGATTAATTTTAAAGTAATTACTGCAACTTATGTGTTTTGAATTTTGAAAAATGGATTCAATATTTGAATTCATTGGGTCTAAATTATATTAATAGGTTAATTTTATTTTATTTTTATTATGAATAGTAACTACGGTAATTTTTATTTGCTTCAGTTAAGGGTAAATCAGGTAATTAAAGGTAATGTTAAGATTATAAAATTACCATAACATCTCCTAAAATTCTATTGGATGACTTAAAGTCGACCCATATCACCTAAGGGTCAGAATAGATTAATTTTATGGACTTTTTACATTGGAAATAATTTAGTTATTATTAAAACCAAAGAAAGTGACAACATGTCACACTCTTAAATCTTATAAGTATAATAATATTAATTTAGTGATAACCTTCATGAATCTTAGAAAATGAATAGTCTACAGAAATATAATAGAATTATCTAAATCATGTGAATTTATTTATAATTTTTATGGATTAAATAAATATAATTAATGGTAATACAATTGTGATGTTGAAATTATTTTATTGATTGAAATATAAAATAAATTGTTTTAAAAATATTAAAATTAATATTATATGAACTATTTAATCTGATACAATACTATTATAGATAAATATGACATGTTATGAATCTATTAAAGCCTTTATTTCGAACATATATTCTATGAGGATTTTATTTAAATTCAAATAAATTAATAGTGTCATAATTGACAGTATTGTTATTTTATAAAAATAACATAATATAAAATTGTTTAAAAATAAAAAAATATTTAAAAATTATCAATTAAAAATTATATGGTCTAAAATGTAATAAATTATCCAATTACGGAAAATTCACAACACATAAGTAATTATTTATAACAATTTAAATTTTATAATCTTATTACCACAAATAAAATTAAATAAATTAAATAAGGATAAATCAAGATGATAATTTTTAATTTAAATCCACAACATGTCTAAATTTTATTGGTTGATGATATTACAACCATATCTCATCTATGTTTCAGATTGGAGTCATTTTGGAAGATTTTATGTGGGGTTTGAATTTATTATAAATTAATATTTTTGAGGTTTCCAATGGTGTCCCTCTCCTCCCTTAGAAAAGGTAACCTCCTCCCTCTCCACATTACACAATATTGAGTCTTGAAGCTCGGCCAAACCCTACCCATTACTATTCTAAACTTCACTATTAATATTCTGGAGTTTTTGGCCTTCTCAAAAGACCAAATCTAGTCGCTTAATATGAAGTTTAGTAGAGGCACATCGAGGAAAAGGCAATCACTTCTACCGATTCATTCATGTTTTTTCCTTCTTCTACTTCCTCTTATTTATTTGTTTCATTATAAATTAATAACCTCAGTATAACTCATATACGGATATGTTAATATATATATATATATATTAAAAAACCCTATTTCATCTTCTATCCATCTTATGGAAAACAAAATCACCGCGCGTGCGTACATACAAAATATCGTCTCCACGCCGTGGTGTAATCTATTTTCCACAACCAACATACCTAGATGGGTATAATGGTGTAAATAAATAACTATATATGATTATTTTAAAGTGATATTTATTCTAAAATATTATACATTAACTTCAATACCATTCCATGATCATGGTAATGATATCATCGCTAGTGCGTATGTATGGCATACCGTCTCCATGATGTGATGCGACTCGTTCAACATGATCTTCATTGAAAAATGATTATATAAATGAATGGAATGAATAAATATGATATATATTATACCAAAAAAATTCTGTAAATGATATAGTTATAACCGAAAAATATGAATAAGAATTTATTTGACAAAACATGCAAAAGAACAGAAAGCAGTTAACACCCGAATAATGGGTAACAATTAAATATTACCAATAAAAAGATAAAAATATGACCATATATGATATCATAATAATTAATATGATTCTTTAATAAGTCAATGAAATTATTTAAATCATTATACATGAGGTTTGGAAACTTACGAAGCATATCAGACCTAAGGTAAGGGAAAACTTCACAATCTCATTTTTATCCAAGATTGTTTATACTTCAGAATTTACTGGGGCATATTTATCATCCACTTCCATGTTTACTAAATATTTAATATTATTTATATCCTCCAAAAAAAAATTAAATCCAATTCTACATATTGGTGAATTATATTAAAATATATGAAAGGAATCTTTTGTCGTTTTCAGTAAGAGATACTTTTTGACTTTTATGACCAATGTATGAGAAGAATGTTTTTTTAAATTATATGGAATGAATGGATTTTTGTAATTTCATAGAAAATTATTTACATGAAGCATCCTTTAAAAGTTTTCATGTTTATTTTTAATTAACTTCTTTTAGTGTAAAATTGTATGACATGTTAATAAAGGGAAAAATAGTTGAAGTAGAAAGGATATTTTCTCAAGAATGGAGTTCATGTGTTTTATCAAAGTAATTTTCTAACTAAGATAATATAGGTTTCTATTTCTATCCATATTTTTACATTTATTTGATTATGTTATGATGTAATTTTTTAATAAAGTCCTTTTATCTTATATATATTATGTTATGATGGCATGATATTTAAGAATCCCATTTTTATTAAATGGGTTATGCTATGATGTACGATTTATTATTTTGTGGCACACATAAGAATGTTATCATTATGAGATGGGAGAGACCTATATCTCCCTCCAATGCATTGGGTAAAGATTAATATCTCATGATATAGACATGGCTGGAACGACAAGTTAATCTAGTTCAGTGATACAGGACTTGAACGAGGAGTGAACTCGGTTCAGAAATGGACTTCTTCCAGTATGATAGTTTTGGAAATGAGTCTTGACTAAAAAGAAATGATTTTCTATGATTATGTGTGTATGACACAAAGTTTCATGCTTTATGTTATGTTTATTGGGATTACATTTCACTATTATGATTTATCCCATGTTATGATATTATGATCTATTTTGCAGGTTAAGATTTTCGAAATGTTATGTTCTTATGAATATGATATTTATTTTATTTACCTTTACTATGAATTTGAGCTCAGCCTTTTGTATGTTTTTCCCCAGGTCATGAAGAAGGGTATTAAGTAGGATATGCCAAAAGGGACTCTAGATATGATGAAATAAACGGGAGACAATATAGATGCTTTGTGAACGAAATGTTTATGTTTCCCAGTTTCTAAAGACACTAAACCTATACAGTCCTACCATTGTTTTGTTTTATGTTGTAACAAGTACGCTTCAATTCTGATGTAATAACAGCGTATGTAAAGTATGGGCCATTATAGTTGGTATCAGTGGGAGGCTATTGTCAGCCTTTGGAAACTAGGATGTGAAAGCCTTAGTAAGAACCCTATGTATATGTCTAAGCATAGAACAAAATAATAGTGTTTTAGAAATGGACATGAATATCCTATGAATTATGCAGGACTTTCAAACGAGCAAAGGAAGAAGCAAAATTCTGTTGAATCCTTTATGAGGTAGTGTCCAACCTCATTCAGTGGGTCTAATGATCCATTAGTGGCTGAACAATTGACCAGTACCACTTAAAAGTTCTTTTTAGTTCTTCAATGTTCTGAACATGACAATGTTATCTTAGAAGTATATAATTAGGAAGGTGATGCTGATCAATGGTAGAATCTTTTCAAGAATATGAGGCAAAGAGACGAAATTAATTCCATGGAATGGGACGAGTTCAAGAACATATTTTTCAATAAGTACTTCCCTCATATTCTTCGAACAAATATGGAGAAGAAGTTTCTTGAACTTAAACAAAATGATGTTGAATCTGTTGGTACCTACGAAGAAAATTTTACAAGGATTTCAAGGTATGCTTCCAGAATTATTATCCAACCTGAGAGCAAGATCGATCGATTCTTTAGTGTCTTAAAACCAAGTCTTTGAAGGGCGTTATCCATATGGGAATTCAATAGCTAAGAGGAAATTGTTCGATGTGATCTCAAGGTTGAGATGGAGATTGGAGTAACCCATCATTCATATGGGTTTGATAAGAAGAGGAAAATGGAATTCAAAGGGAAATCTACAGACCACACTAAAAAGAAGATGAGTTTCCCCTTATGCTCAATGTGTGGAAAGAATCACAGAGGGAATTGTCTTAAAGGGACAAGTAATTTTTTCGAATGTGGAAAAGAAGGTCATCAGGAATTTGAATGCTGCAATGATGGGAAAAAGATGTCTAGTGATGCGAACAAAGAAAAGTCTACACAGAATGCACCTCCTACACTTCAATGTTACAAGTTCAAGGAAATGAGGCATTATGCTAATAAATGCCCTAATCCAAGGGTTGTTGATGATGATTGACGTCAACAAACTCTTAAGAAAAAAGACAAAGGAATGTCACATGCAATCTCAATCAGGGATGTGCAGTATGATAATGAAGTGGTGGAAGGTACACTTACCATCCACTCTAAAGTAGAAAATGTTTTATTTGATTCTAAATCCACCCAATCTTTTATTTCAAAAGAATTTTTCAAGGGTATTTCCGTACTACCTCAACAATTACCTGTTGAGATAGCTGTGACAACTCCTAATGGCACAACAATTGCATCAAAGGTTTATAATTCTTCTCCAATAGGCATTTGTGGGAAAGTGCTTCACAAAAATCTTGTGATCCTTCCTACAGTAGAATTTGATATGATTCTTGGCATGGATTGGCTTTCCTTATATGGAGCTCATATCGATTTCCAAAGAAGGGAAGTCACATTTCATATTTTCAATCAATCTATTATCATCTATCAATGCAAGGATGAATATAAACTTCCAGTGAAAATTTCATCCATATAATGGGTCTTGATTCCAATAAATGAAGGTTATTTATCTCATATGTTTGGAGAGAATCTCACGATTAAGAATATGCCTGAGTTTGATGATGTATTTCCACAGGAATTACCAGGTCTTCCACCAAATTTTGAAGTTCAGTTTTCAATACAACTCGTACCGGGTGCTTTACCTATTTCAAAGACACCATATAGAATGGCCCCAATTGAGTTGTAGGAGTTGAAGAAGAAACTCCAAGATAATCTTGATAATGGATTCATACGCCTTATTTTGTCACCTTGGGGAGCACCTGTTCTGTTTGTTATCTAGAAAGATGGATCAATGAGACTCTGTATTGATTATCAAGAACAACACAGGATCACTATCAAGAAAAAATATCCACTCCCTCACATTGATGACTTATTTGACCAACTACGCAGAGATCAATACTTTTCCAATATTGATCTTCGTTTAGGATATCATCAATTAAGGGTCAAAAAAGGAAGATATACCAAAGACGAATTTTCGTACAAGGTATGGACACTATGAATTTATAGTGATTCCATTTGGTCTTACTAATTCCCCTACCATCTTCATGTACCTAATGAATAGAGTCTTTAGATACTATCTTATTTTTTTGTGGTAGTCTTTATACATGATATTTTGGTCTATTCAAAGAGCAATGAGGAACATGAAGATCTCTTCATAATTGTATTTAAGACCCTGAGAAAGGAGAAAATTTATGCAAAATTTACCGAGTATGAATTTTGGATTCAAAAAGTTTTATTTTTGGGTAACATAATCTCCAAAGAGGGGATATCTGTGGATCCAGCAAAAACAGAGGTTATCGAAAGAAGGTCTAGAGCAACAACAGTAGTTGGGATCTGAAGATTTCTTGGTTTGGATGGATATTATCGGCGTTTTTTGAATGCTTTATCACGATTATCTCATCCACTCACCATGTTGAATCGAAAAGGAGTTAAGTTCATGTGGACAGAGGAGTGTGAAGATAAATTCAAGGAGTTGAAAAGAAAATTATCCAGTGCACCTATGCTCACGCTGCCTTGTAGTGGAGAAAGGTTTGTGATCTACAGTGATGAAACCAAGAAGGGACTGGGGTGTGTTCTCATGAAAAATGATATGGTTATATCTTATGCCTCATGAGAGTTGAAAATTGATGAGCAAAATTACCCAACTAATTATTTGGAGTTAGCTGCGGTAATCTTTACATTAAAGATTTGGAGGCATTGTCTTTATGGTGAAAGGTGTGATATTTATACTGATCATAAAAGTTGAAAGTATATTTTCACAAAAAAGAAGCTGAATATGCATAAAATAATATGGTTAGATCTGATTAAGGATTACGACTGCTCAATTCATTATCACCCTGGGAAACCAAACAAGGTGGAAGATGTATTAACTCGACAAGACCATGATAGCTTATCCATGTTGAGGATCAAAAATGATCTAGTATTTATGTATTTAAAAAGGATGGATCATGGAATAATAATGGAAGGGGAAAATCTTATCTTCCTCAAATGAACGTTCAACCGTCTATACATGTGAAGATTAAAGAGTCACATAAAAAAGATGTAGAGTTACAAAAGAAGGTGGGAAATGTTCCGGAATTTCACATTGATTATGATGGAATAATAAGGTTTAGGAATCGGGTTTGTATTCCTCCCATCCTAGATTTAAATAAGGAAATATAGGATGAATCTCATAGTTCATCAATCTCTATTCACCCTGGAAGCATGAAGATGTATAGGGACGTGAAGGAGTACTTCTGGTGGGATGGCATAAAAAGAGATGTTGCTGAATATATCTCTCGATGCTTGGTTTGTCAGCAAGTTAATGTTTAAAGACAGAAGTCTAAGTGGATGATACAACCATTACCCATACCATAGTGGATATGGGAAAACATAACTATGGACTTTGTCACTGGACGTCCTAAAACATCCAAAGGCAATAATTCTATCTGGGTTATAATTGATCATCTTACGAAGTCGGCACACTTCATTGATGTTAGAGAAGATTTCTCTCTTGATCATCTTTCCAGGATATATGTGAAGGAAGTGGTAAGATTTCATGGAGTAACACTTCACATTATATCTGATCGGGATCCGAGGCTTACCTCAATGTTTTGGCAAACTCTTCATCATACTCTAGATATAGAGTTGAGTTCCAGCACAGCTTATCCTCCTCAGAAGACGATCAGTCTGAGAGGAAAATTAAAACTCTAGAAGACATGTTGAGAGATTTCTCTAGGGATTTAAACGGTGTTTGGGATAAACACCTACCTTTGGTGGAATTTTCTTATAATAATAGCTTTCACTCTAGTATTCAGATGGCTCCTTATTAAGCTCTCTATGGAAAGAAATGTAGAACTCCAACTTGATGGGATGAAGTTGGGGAAATAATGATATTAGGACCTAATCTTGATGATGAGATGGTAGAAAAGGTAATATCTATTCAACAGCACATAAGAGAAGCTCAGAGTTGAAAAAAACGTTATGTCGACAACCGATGAAAAGACCTAGAGTTTGAAGTGGGTGATACAGTGTTCTTACAAATATCTCCTTGAAAGAGTGTAATGAGATTTGGAAAGAAGTGCAAGCTGAGCCCTAGGTATATTGGTCCTTTTGAGATACTGGATCATGTTGGGAGGGTAGCTTAACAATTGGCACTTCCATTGAATCTATCCCAAGTTCATGAAGTATTCCATGTATCTCTCTTGAGAAAGTACATACCTGTACCTTCACATGTACTAAGATCAGATATTCTACCACTAGAGAATGATCTTTCTTATGAAGAATAGATGATAGAGATTCTCGATCATAGTGAAACATTTCTACGAAACAAGACCACTCGCTTGATTAATGTTTTATGGAGGAACCACCAATTAGAATAAGCTACATGGGAACTTGAGGATATGATGAGGGAGAGGTATCCTTATCTGTTTGTTACAAAGTGACGAATTTCGAGAGAGAAATTCTTTTTAAGGGGGGTAGAATGTATACCATGAGATTTTAGGGGAAATATATATATTTTTTACGTCTTATGTTAAACACAACACCAAACTAATCTTTCAATACACACAACACTGGCTTGGATTGCGTTACACGCAGTCGTGACCTTCCTCGATAGCGTGTGTATTACGCATTACCGGATTTCACTAAACACCGATATATTTTTATAATATTATTATGGGCTAGCCATTATGAATAGTATTAACTAAATTTTAAATTTTATAAAATTATTAATCATCTTACACATTTTAAAAAAAATGGTATGTGAACATAACAAATATTTCCGGTAAAATAACTATTTTTAAAAAAGTGCAGTTTTGCCGCCTTTTGATGGAGCACCCCCATTAAATATAGTTTTTGACCAGTTAATAAGTTCATTTTGAAAAAAATAATATTAATCTTTGGAATAATGATATAAAAATTTATTTGGGATAAATTTTTCATATTATTCTGATAACATTCATATTTTAATGAATAGTAAAAACACGCTATATTTTAATTAAAAACAACTTTTTTCATCTCAATAAATTATATGGGTAAATTATAATATTGAATGGTTTTAAAGTATAAAAATAATATATTTTTACCATTTAATATATTGTATGTCATTAACATTAATTTTACATTGAATTCATAGGTAAAAACATTTGAATCGTTGGCTATGATTTAACAATTGAAACCCGTTTTCTTAACAAAGGGATTATTTTTAAATTAATTACTGCAACTTCTGTATTTTGAATATTGAAAAATGGATTCCATATTTGAATTCAGTGGGTCCATATTATGTTAATAGGTTACTTTTATTTTTTGATATTATGAATAGTAACTACGGTAATTTTTATTTATTGCAGTTAAAGGTAAATTGGGTAATTATGGGTAAAAATAGGATAATAAAATTACCATTACACCTGCCAAAATTCTATTGGATGACTAAAAGTTGACCGATATCACATGTGGGTCTGAATAGAATAATTTTATGGACTTCTGACCATGAAAATATTTTAATTATTATTAAAACCAAAGAAAATGACAACTTGTAAATCTCTTAATTATTATTAGTATAATAATTTCAATTTAGTGATAACCTTCATGAAACTTCGAACATGAATAGTGTCCGAAAATCTAATAAAATTATCTAAATTATGTGAATTTGTTTAGAATTTTTTGGGATTAAATAATTATCATTAAAGGTAACACAATAGTGATGTTGAAATTATTTTATTGATTGAAATATAAAATAAATGGTTTTAAAAATATTAAAATAAATATTATATGAACTATTTAATGTGATCCACTAATTTTATAGATAAATACGACAAGTTATGAATATATTAAAGCTTTTAGTTCGAACATATCTTCTGTGAGGATTTTATTTAAATTCAATTAAATGAATAGTGTCAAAATTGACACTATTGTTATTTTAAAAATATAACATAATATAAAATTGTTTAAAAATCACAAAAATATTTGAAATTTATAAATTAAAATTTATATGGTCAAAAATGTCATTAAATATCCAATTATGGACAATTAACAACACATAAGTAATTATTTATAACAATTTAAAATTTAGAATCTTATTACCCCAAATTAAATTAAATAGATTAAATAAGGATAAATCAAGTTGATAATGATTAAAATAAATTCCCAACATGTATAAATTTTATTGGTTGATGATATTAAAACCCTATCTTGTCAAATAATCTTATTTGAGTCATTTTTGAAGTTTTTATGTGGGGTTTGAATTTATTATAAATTAATATTTTTGACGTTTCCAAAGGTGCCCCTCTCCTCCCTTATAAAAGGGCACCTCCTCACTCTCCTCTTTACACAACATTGAGACTTCAAGCTTGGCCAACCCCACCCCATTATTCTTATCAACTTCTCTAGTAATATTCTGGAGGTTCTGGTCTTCTCAAATGACTAACTCTAGTCCCTTAAGAGGAAGTTTAAATGAGGCACGTCAAGGAAGAGGTAATCTCTTCTACCGATTCATTCAAGTTGCTTCCATCTTATACTTCCTATTATTTAGTTGTTTCATTATAAATTAATAACATAAGTATCACTAATATACATATATGTTATTATAAATATTAAACAAACCTATTTCATCTTCTATCTATCCTACAAAAAACGAAATCACCGCGCGTGCGTATGTACGAAATATCGTCACCACGCCATGGGGTTTGATTATTGTATATTTATATTGATTATGAAATATTATACATACACTTCAATAAAATTCCTCAATCATGGGAATGATATCATCGCTCGTGCGTACTTATGGCATACTGTCTCCACGATGTGATGCGACTCGTTCGACATGATCTTCTTTGAATAATGATTATATAAATGAATTGAATGAATAAATATGATATATATTATACTAAAAACATTCTGTAAATGATATATATATATAACATAAAAATAATAATAAGAATTTATTCGACAAAACACGCATAAGAACAGAAAGCATTAAACACCAGAATAACGATTAACAATGAAATATTATCAACAAGAAGATAAGAATATGACCATATATGATATCATAACAATGAATGTGATTCTGTAATAAGTCAATGACATTATTTAAATTATTATACAGGAGGTTCAGATACGTACGAAGCATATCAGACCTATGGTAAGGGAAACTCTCACAATCTCATTTTTATCCGCGATTGTTTATACTTCAGAATTTACAGGGGAATATTTATCATCCACTTCCATGTTTCCTCAATATGTAATATTATTTATATCCTCCTACAATTATTTAAATCCAATTCTACCTATTATTGAATTTTATTAAATGATATGAAAGGAATCTTTTATCGTCTTCAGTACGTGATACTTTTTGACTATTCTGGACAAAGTATGAGATTAATGTTCTTTTAACTTTTACGGCACGAATGGAGTTTTGTGATTTCATTGAACATTATTCCAATGAAGCTTCCATTACATGTTTTCATGTTTATTTTTAATTAACTTCTTTTATTTTAAAATTTCATGTCATTTTATGAAATGTAAAATGTCTTTGAATTAGAAAGTATATTTTCCTCAAGAATGGAGTTGAAGTGTTTTATAAAAATTATTTTCCATCTAAGATAATATTGGGTTCTATTTATATCCATATTTTTACATTGATATGTTTATTTTTTGATGGAATTATTTTTATAAAGTCTTTTAATCTTATATAGATTATGTTAAGATGGTATGATATTTAAGAATCACATTTTTGTTACATGGGTTATGCTATATTATATGATTTATGATTTTATGGAACACATAAGAATGATACAATTATGAGATGGGTGAGACCTATATCTCCCTACAATTAATTGGTTAAAGATTAATATCTCATTAGATATACATGGCTGGAATGACAAGATAATCTGGTTCAGTGATACATGACTGGAACATGGTGTGAACTCAGTTCAGAAATGGAATTTTTTCACTATGATAGTCTTGTAAATGAGTCTTGATTATAAGAAATGATATTCTATGATTATGTGTGTATGATACAAAGTTTCATGTTTTCTATTGTGATTATTGGGATTATATTTCACTACTATGATTTGTCCCATTTTATGATATTATGATCCCTTTTGAAGGTTAATATTTTCAAAATGTTAGGATCTTATGAATATTATATTTCCTTTGTTTACCCTTACTGATAATTTGAGCTCACCCTTTTGTATGTTTTATTTTCCACAGGTCTTGTAGAAGGGTATTAAGTAGGATACACCAAAAGAGAATCTAGATATGATGAAATAAATGGGAGAAAATGTAAATGCTTTGTGAAGTAGTTGTTTATGTTTCCCATTTTCTAAAGACACTATACCTATACAATCCTACCATGGTTTTTTTATATGTTGTAATATGTACGCATCAATTCTGAAGTAATAGCAATTTATGTAAATTATGGGTTGTTATAGTCATGGTGTGAACTCTATAGTGGTTTTGGTTTCTAGAGGGGATGGAATCAGGTGGTTAGGTCACCTAAGAATTCCTAAAGGTAGGTTGAGGCCTCTAAACTAATATAACTTTACGGTCTCTTTAGCTCACAATGTGAATTAAGAAGCTATTTTTTTAGTCTTCAGACCCTAAATTTTTTTATCTCCATTCCTTGTGATAAAAAAATAAGATAATGTACTTGTTGGGATGTACATTCCAAGACTAATAGGATAAAATTAAAATGATTGCTCACATTTCCTTATCTTTTAGTGAAGTACACAGGTTCAATAGGATCACTTAGAGGAGGAGGGGTGAATCAGAGATCTATTTTTCTTTTATAATGATTCTTTACTTTTTGAAATTCGACCTATATATCTGGTGAAATCCATAATTTTTTCTTCTTTAAATTATTGTATTTACATCGTATGTATGAAAATGAATGAACAAAACAAGAAGACAAGTATTTAAAAGGTTTGACAAAAAAGCATACTCCATGTCATGTCTGTTATACACCCCCTGAAAGATTCTCTACTAACATCAAAAGTTATTTTTTATACACCCTGATTACAATCATTCATATATTTGTTATAAAAAAAAATCTTCCACAGTTTTTTATATACCACTAATTTAAACAACTTTAGTAATTGGTTATACACCCCAACCATAATCCTCTAATAGCCAATTATACACCCCATCCACATGATCCATTTCAAAGTTAATCTCCCACATTAGGATATTCTTCTTCAGATAGTATTCCTAAAAAATAATGTTAGAACACCTTAGATTATGTAAATATTAATCAATATATTCAACAGCTCTTAAGAATGGTTTGGTGGTCCTAAATCCTCTTAAAGATCAAAATTGACTAGGATCTTCAAAAAACTCCACCTTCTAAATCATAATGTTTGGAACTTTAATTTTTAGATATTACAAAGACTATACTATATCCACATAACCTCTCTAATGTTTTTCACTTGTCTGCTATCAATATAGATTTTCGCAATAATAGTATTCACAGTGCATTGTTTTTTTACTCAAAATGTGATCAACCCTTTTTATTAACTCAAATTTCCAGATAAATTCCAGGAATTAAAATATATTAATTTTGAGGATCTGCATATATCATTTTGAACACCTTATATGAATTTTCTAAAATATCTTATTTTGAAATTTTCTCACATTTAAATTATTGGTTTAACACCATCTAAAATATCTTATATTTTTATATTCAATAATATTTTTTATCTCTCAAAAAAATATCCAAATATAATAATTTTTCAAAACAAAGTTAAAATTCAGATAGAAAAATGTACTTTATTTTTTAAATATTAAACATTGAATGTCCTACTCAACATCATCATAATTTTTTAATTTACAATAATGTAACTGTTTTATAGAATTAATCCAAAACATATTGTTCTAATTTAATTATATTCATTACAGTTTTTCATTTTCATCAACATAAAATTATACATCCTTTAGTACATAAAAAATTCATTAATAAGTTACATGTTCAATCGGTGGAATCCATCTAATACACCTTCATGTAATAAAAATATTGGGATTATAACATATTTTTATGATCAACTCAACTTCAGCCTCTAGATTTTCCACTGATTTCTCCTTCTATATATGTATCTTATAGAGATTATTTATCTTCTCTTAAATTATTATTGATCATCAAATAATCCTAATATTAAGACTCTTTTATCATTCCTCCACCTTCGAGTATATTTAAAACTCTAGGATGCATTACATGAATCCTCAACTTTAAGCGTGCATGATTTTTTAAATTCAATAAATATTAGTTAAATATTTGACTTTATAAAAAGTGATGGTTTCATATTGAATGAATTATTTAGAATCATCTAAATTTTTCTTAAAAAAACATCAATGGTTTGGGACACTCACTCTAGAATCTCACTTCTTCAACTCATATATTAAAACACCTTTAGAATCTTCTTCAACAAAACAGAAGTTTCTTCTTATAACCAAGTTACAAAATTTATTTTTAGTGAATTAATAAATCTTAATTTAGTTAATATACCTTTTCTAATAGTAAAAATAATTTAATTTAACTCGCAAACCTTCCTCCAAAAATGACACAAAAAATCCTTATAGATAAATAAGCTGTTTTCTTCCAAAAATATTATTCAAGTAAACTCAATATTTTCAAGTCTGATAAAATTCACTTTATTTTAAATAGATTTACCTATTAGTTGAACTCATGAAATTTCTTCTAGAAACTGATATTTCAACTTTTTAGAAACTTATTCGAGAAACATAAATTCTAGCATCAGAAATATTCCTTATCGTCTTCAAGAAAAATTTCCTTAAAACACATATAGACATGTTTAATTTTTTTCCCAAATATATTGTGAAATATAATATCTTCCTTCATGGTTTTTTTTAATATCAAAACACATCTTATAAGTCCATATGTGGGAAAATTTATTTCTCCCCCTTATTGATAATAAAAATCAATGTAAAATATAGGGGTATTGTTATATTTTTTCTTGAAAACAAATTATATATATATTTCATATGAATTTAACAATAGGGATGATATCACATGGTTCTTATAAAAGGATGAACTCAACTTTTTTTATTCATTGAAATTTTAAAAATTCTATTTGGTTGTATTCCTATTACTTTATTACAAATGAAAACCTAAAGCATATCCTTCAATTCCATTTATGTTAGTTAATGAATCACTGAAAATAATAGAGAATAAGAAAGAATAACTTTTTTTGGGAAGTAATATTCTGGATACGAATTTCTTCTCAAACTGGGCTATTATATCCTTTCAAACTCATCATTATTATTCATATCAATGGTTTCAAAAATATATGTTTCCATCATCATTAATTTTACTATCTTTTTGTGAAAATAAATTATCACCTTAGATGTCCACAAAATTTCACACCCATCTTACTTACAACTCTCAAATTATTTCTTATTAGAATTTACATTTCATCACTTTTCCTTTTCAATATTCATAAGTTTTTTTTCTTTTACATCGTAAGGAACATAAAATTGAAGACTAGTCAAGAAATTATATGATTTTAACATACTAAACCACACCATTCACAAAATTCCTTTAAAATATCAAATTTAATTTTTATGGGAATAATATATATATATATATATATATCAATACACGGGTATATTTTTCTAGAATATATAGCTTAATTTAGCACCCAAAATATCCCATAGTTCTCACCTCTAATTTAGTAAAAACATATTGACCAAAAAATATATTCTTTTTGATATATTTTTTCGATAACACGAATAAGATGAATTGATTTTTTCTCCCATATGAATATGTATTGGACTAATAGAATTGATATTCTTCCAAAAAATGAGACATTATCCATACTTTATTGTGGGATTTTTTTTTTCAAGAATATATAAACTCTTTATGATTTATTCTAAAAAATATTAGCAATCTTCATTCTATTTATAATAGTTCTTCTAATTGATATAGAAAATATTTCCCTATACTAACTTTTATACTTCTTAATAAAAGTGTTTAAACTTAAAAAACATTTTACATAACTTTAGTAATATTATAAAAATAATATTTTTCCTATTTTTGAATTATTTTTTCTTTGTATGTTCTTGATGTCTTGATTTTAACTTTTGTTTCTTTATTGAAATATTCATTCAACTTCATCTAGGATTTTTCAGCTACTATGAAAATTGATTCGAACTTTATCAATTCATATTCCTTCATTGAATTTTCTCACCATGGCCTTTTAAAATATTTTCCCTATCAACAATTTTAACATATAGAGATTTATTTTCTTTAAAATACCATTCTTATTTTTCAATGAAATCATCCATTCCATCAATAATTTTTTTTTCTCCTTTGAAAATATTTTCGTTTATTTCTTGAGTTTTGTAACCTCCTCAATAAATGATTCTATCTTCTGATACACTAATAATATATTTTAGTTATACCTCATTAATCATAATCATTGTTTGATGTTTCATATCCTTTTATAACATTAGTATGAAAATATATCACATAATCTAAAGAGCTACTCGGTAATGAGTCAACTTTATCACTCGTTTTATTAAATTCCCTTTATTACTGCTGTGAAGTTTCTAATTTCTATCCCCTTTTTGTTTTTGTATATTCTCATTATAATTATCAATTTTAGATTGATTTCTTTTATCTTTATACAACCATAGTAAAATTTTCCTAGATCATCATTATTCTATCACATTAATAGTTTTTCAATTTCCATTCCATCTATCTTTTCCAAACCTTTTTAGAGAAGATAAACTAATTTATTGAATTTTTCTTCACATTACTTACATTCTAAATAACTTGAATCAAAAAAAATCTCTTCTTTAGTTTTTAGCCTTCTTTTATATTCAAAGGACATTTAATCTATTTTTTTCTATTAAATTTTTTATTTTTTTCATCTAATAGGTTCTGAATAAATTGTGTAACTCATCCACTCTCAAATCATATCTTTCCTGTAGAAATGATATTTTTGAGTCAAATTAATTTAGAAAATTTCTCATAATTTATTTTATAATAGTTGAATTTGAAAAAGTGTCGTTGAAACCCATGATATTTTTAACAATCTCATTCACCATGGTGATGTACTTATCAATAGTTTCTCTATCTATCATTTTTAGATCATTAAAATTGCTTCTCTATATCTAAAAAATTTATTCCTTTAGTTTTATATATCCTTCAGAAACACATTCAATGTTTTTCCATATTTACTTATCTTTTTAGAAACCCATCTCCCTTGAATAAACATTTTTTTATTAATATATAAGAATAAAATTTTTATCCTTATCATCTAAATACATATATATTTTATCAGGAAAAATCATTGGTTCATACTTATCTAAGGGTAGAAATCCAACACATGATGTATCTAAATCATATACACTAAGAGATAGTAGATAAGGTATCATCCTCCTTTTCCAACCATGGAATTTCTTAACATAAAAGGTAGAAGTACCTATACTATTGACCCAATTTTATTTCTACATCAACACTGAGTAGATCTACAAAGGAGCCTTCCTTTGATAAAAAATTATGAACCTTGGTCTAATAGGTCCATTGATAGGGGGAGGGATGAATAAATAATCTTCTTTATTATTATAATGTTTCTTTATTTTTATAATTTCAAAATTTTTATATGGTTAAATTCATGATCCTCTATTATTTGAAGCATAAACCTTACCTCATACGTATGAAATGAAATTATAGAACAAGAACACAAGGATTTATAGGGTTCTACATAAAACAGATGACCATTAAATTTTTTCTATAAACCCCAACATGGAATCTACACTTACCTCAATAATAATTAGTTTTACACCCAAACTATAAAATTAATTTTTTTGGTTATACACCCCATATTTTATTCAATAATTAGTTATACAACCCAATTTAAAACAATATCATTGATTCACTATACACCCCAACCACAAGCCTCCAACATAAAGTTATATACGCCATCCACATGCTCCTTTTTAGATTTTATCAAATATAGAAAGACATTCATTTTCATATGGTCTTCCTCTACAAAAAATTCGGATCATGTTACCTTTGGTAAAGTTTTGTCAAGATATTTAATAAATCCTAATAAAGTTGTTTTATTAGTGAAAATTATCCCAAATATTAAAAAATATGGATCGTCTCAAATATAAACTTCAATAAAATTATGTTAAAAACGTTGATTTATAGAAGTTATAAAACTTCTTCTTTGACCTGATAACCTCTTTGATGTCTCTCTGTATGTAGCTCTTCACCTCACTTTTCACAATAATAGGAATAGAAACAATTTTTTTATTTAAAATAACATTATATGTTCTTGACCCATTTTATAAGATCCATTTTCTTTGCTAAATTCCATGAATTTAAATCATTGAATTCCAATTATTTGTGCATCTCATTTTGAACACCTTCAATAAATATTTTAAAATGTATGAGATATGATATTTTCTCAAAATTAACTTCTTTATTGAATACCATCTAAAATATCCAATAATTTTGGATTCAATAATCTTTTTTAGCTCTATAAAAATTATCTTTGTTGAATAAATATTAAAATTATCATAAAAATAAGCTAGAATCACAAACAACCTTTCCTGAATATTGAACTTTGAAAGTCTAAGTCATCAGCATAAGAATGTTCAACTTTGAAATAATGTAATTTCCTTGTCACAAATTGAACATGACTATTAAATTATTTTTAATTAATATTAAATATTTTTAATTATAAAATTTTATTTAACCTAATTTTTTAGTTTTTGGGTGAACCATATTTTAAATTTTAATTTTGGGGTTTTTAGTTTGGGTGCATGGTTAATAGAAACATTGGGAAAACCATGTGGGTGATTCTGCGGATTTTTGAAAAGGAAACCATACAGACACTTTATGAATTATTTATCCATTAAACCTTCCAATACGTGGTGTCTAGAGGCCTAATGTAGGATTTATGATTGGCCCATAGTTTGTCCTATTATTTTTCCAAACCATGAAAGCTCAGAAAAAATATATTATTATTGTTGTTGTTGATGGTGGTGTTGTTTTTTTATTGTTGCTATTTTATTGTCATAATCATAATAATTACTATTGAAACAATCAAAGGGTTATTTTATTCTACTCTTCTCCACTTTATGCTCAATGATACCTAGTACACACTCTCCCTCATGGTGCACACATGGAATCCCTCCTTAACCTCCCTCTAGGTGTCCAATTTTCAAGATTTTTTACTGAAATCATCTCTAATGAGTTTTCCCTACATTTTCCATCAATTTCATCACTTTTCGTGGTTTTATTTATCTCTTGTTTGGTTTACACGCTATAGAAGTACCCTATACATATTTTTGAAAACATAATTTGTTGGTTTTGGTTCTTAGGGTTCGATTAAGGTTGACTCTAGCCATGACCATTGAAGGTAGCGAGTTCACTATCACTTCTAGGTAGGGTTTAATCTATTTTTTTGTATAATTATTTTTAACTAGGGCATTTGTAATTTTTGTGTTTCTTATATTATTCTAATATACCATGGACATTATTAGGGTTTCTTTGGACCATTGTTCATGAATTTGACTTACAAAAATATGAATGTGTAAGGCGTATATATACACACACCAAATTTTATGTATCCCCTCATAGATATAAGAATATCAACACCATAGCTAGGGGTATTTATATATATATATGTGGAGTTTTATGTGTGTGTAAGTGTGAAAGATGATTTTTCTTCACTGGAGTCTTTCTTGGTCTCTCTTGCTTCCATGGACCTACTGGATTTTGAATAAGGTTTCCATCATCAAAAGCAACATGTTTTGAGGTAGGTTCCGTATGTCAGAGCCTTTAATTTTAATTATTTATTTTATTGAGGATTTTAAAAGTGTGTTTTTATTATTAATTAGTATGTATATGCTGTTAAAAATTTGTGAGATGCTTAGTATTAGGCATTTCCATGTATTTGGGTTTTCTTCAACTTTTTTATATGTATATTATTTATTTAAATAAGTTTCAACATTCTTTCAAAATGTTTCAACCTGTGAAATTCTCAAAAGTGGTTTATAAATTTTGTTGTGCGTCGAAATGGTGTTTTTCAAGTACATTTTTGTGTAATTTTTTTTTAAATTCACTAATAACTCATGAAATGGAAGGAAATGGTCTGATGAACTATGATGACTTGAGAAAAAAGGTGTTTAGTGCCTTATAAAATAAATAATAGAAAATGGGAAACTCTAATACTCAAGTGAGTTGTCAAGGACTAGTAAACTGGTTAAGTCGGTAGGGCACTATCACAAGCTCCCCATTTGGATTACGCTACCAAACAAACAAAAAATTATGATGCATTAGGGACCATTAGAACGTTTCCAGTGACCTCTCTAGAGGTTTTTAGATGAGAAAACTTTATATGGTTTGATCATTGAGGTATAAGGATCCTAGGACCTATTTTTCCTAGCTTATTAAGGAATTACAATGGTTCTTGCTCCCTTTTACTATTTTTTCATAGTACAATTTTAAAATTCTTTTTTTTATAGTTTCTTATGTTTTTATAGTATCATTATAAAATGAAATCATTGTGTTTCCTCAATACTAAGACACCTGTTTAGTAAAGGATATCTTCTATAAGTAATTCATTGAAATGTTTCCATTCATTGAACGCTATTTTAAAAATATAATGGAATATTTTTTTACATAAATTAAAAGCTTGATGCCTATTATATTAAAAAGTATAATGCCTTATTTTTATCTTTTCTATTTTAAAACTAGAATGAATTGTTTTTATTTTTAAATGTACAGCATAGAGAATATTTTTTTCAAGCAGACATACTGAGTTATAATACTCACACCTATATATCGATCATTTTTTTAGATTATTGTTCTACATTAAACATGCTCCCGGTCACCATGGAGAAATGTTGGTTTAGTGGATAATAGTGATCTAGGATCCCTAGTAGAGGTATGTCTTGTGTTTACGTTTATCTGTTCAGTTTCCCATTTCCTTTTCAATGTAAGTATAAGTTTTTATGACTCTATTTTATTTATTTAATTTTTTTGGGAAATATTATTCCAAATTGAGTTATTATTGATGATTTCCACTAGTTTCTAGCCCAGGAGGATCGGTAACTCCACTTGGGCCTAAATAATTGTCATCTTCAGATGACCATTTTTTGAGTTGACTCAGGTTGGTTTGTGAGAAATTGTACAAAATGAATTAGAAATTTTTATTTCGGAATGTTTGGTATTTCAGAACTAGGATTATTAGAATTTATGTATTCATCCTTTGGTAGGTTCTTGATCACCACCTATTTGAAAGGAATCCATAGTTACTAATGTGGTATGGGTTTGGTTTTCCTAAAAATTTAATCTTGTATCTTGGGGGATTTCAAGGTTATTTTTTATGGATTATTTTTGGTTATTTTGGGTATTTGGTGGTTATTATGGGAGGGATTTATAGGTTTCATGGTTTCTGTTAATGCTCTGGAAAACCATTTACATGCCATGCATGTAACACCCCGAGCTTCCACGGTACACATCTCTTTGAATAATACAGTAGCGTGTGTTGTACGCAACTTCGAGTTCTAACACACACCACAACCAATCAAAGTAGCCGTTATGAATAGTAATACCTAATTTTTTAAATTTTATAAATTTTATTTTTCCAAATGGACTTCGTTTTTGTATTCGTAATATCAAAATTATCCTAAGTTGAATTTTTTGTAACTTTCTGAGAACTTTCAATTTTTTATGAATAGTGAAAAATACTTCAAACAAATTTTTTAATCAAAATAATTTACTGTGATAAATTTAACTATTTATTGGTTTTAATGTATAATTAGAATATATTTTTACCATTTTATCCAATGGTGGTCATTAGACTTAATTTAACATTGAAATTGGGAATGAACAATTGTCAATCTTTTAATATAAATTGTTTAATAAAAACACGCTATTTGTTGTGACAGCAAGAATTAATTATAAAATTAATTAATGCAACTTATATGTTTGGAATTTTGTAAAATAGACATCATTTTTGAAATCAGAATATCAAATATAGCTTAGGGTGAATTTTTGGGATTTTTCTGAAAAACTTCAATTTTTGATGAATAGTGAAACCACTAAGTGGTACTTATAAAAACTGATTTTTCGTTTAAATGAAGTTTTACCACTTCTGTGTTTTTAATTTCAAAAATCCGACATACATGGTTGTCATTAAGAAGTAAATTGTTGTTCAATGAGATTAAAATAAGTTTTGGTGAATAGTAACTTTTATGTTCTTAATCCCGATTAGAGGTAATTAGTGTAGTTTAAGGTAAAAATAATGTTTTAATAATATGAGATGAGCATGACACATGTCCTAAACTCATTGGATGTTCCATGGACGACCCAGAAAATCCATGGGTCAACTTGGGGACCCCATGGAGCCACTTTAGTTGGAAAATGACATAAATACCTTTTATTTAATGTTAAAGTAAAAAAATGACACAAACATGAAATGTTTTATGAAAACAATTTTTACATGGGGTTATACAAGTCATATTTTTGACTATAAAGATTCATTGGAAAGATAAAAAGAGTTCCTACATCATAGTATTTTTGTTATAATTTTTAGACATTAAATATATTAAATTATTTATGACATCATGATGATGCAGCAATGACCTCATTATTTAACGATTTAAATAAAATGGAAATATAATGTAATATCTAAGACCTAAACATGTCCAAAACCTATTTTATGGGTAGATTTAGAACCCTTATCACCTTATCCTAGAATTATATCAATGTGGGACCTCTTCAATCCTAATACCATCTTAAAATAAAGTTACTTTTCTTTACTTTCCAAGAGTGCCTCTCCTCTCCTCTTATAAAATGCCCCCACCTCTACCACCTTACTCACACTTTAAAAGCTTTTTGGCTCGGCCAACCTCTGCCCAAATACTCTCCCAACTTCCCTCTATTACTCCTAGAAGCCTCACTTTGGTCATAATTCTTCCCAAGGAAGCCTTTGTCTCAAATCAAAAAAGCATTACCCGATTTTAAGGTAATGTGTTCTCATATGTTATTTTGTTTTAATTTGCTTCTCCAGCCCCCTAAACTCTTTTTATTAATTTATTTTGTAACAACAAAAGTATCCTAAATATATTAGGATGTTGTTATAAGAATTTTTATAGCTACTCTTACACACACCAACATCTAATGGTTGAAGAACATACTGTTTCTGTGGATGGCGAATTTCTGCCTCACGAAACGATGATTGTTCAACACTCATATAACACCTTCAAAGGTGGCCATTATGATGTAACTATATTTATATATTATATATAATATGTTTATGTTTTACTTAATATTCTGTATTTTTCATTTATGGAATACCTTTATGGTTTCCATTATGGGTAAATGCGATATTTTCATTTAAGGAAGTGCGGACTACCACCCCCTGAAAATGATTTGAATCGTTAATGCCATATGTTTGATGTATAAAGGATGGAGTAAATGATATTATATATGATATTATACAGGAATTATAATAAACCTTTATACTATTATGATTTCATTCCATTAAATGCAAAATAGATATGAAAGTAGTGTTCATGCGTACGTACGGCTTGCCGTCTCCATTAACGGTGCATTTCATTCCTTACCTCTAAATGTTATGTAATATTATAAATGAATGTATATACTGGATATATATGATATATATGTTATCTAAATAATGAATATAATTCTGGATATAATGGATAGTTCACCACATGAACAACTTGTAATTATAAATAGTTTATTTTTGACTCAAGTACCAAAGATCGACAAAATTACCATTAATAACTTAAATAATTACACAATGTTCATGACATGGTAATAAGTGATATAAAAGGAATAATGAACATGAAAAAGGTTCTTATGTAAATATAAATGAACTCTAGGATATTATTCAGGAGGTTAAAGAACGGTCGAATCAAGTCGGACACAAGGTAAGGGAATTTCTTAACCCAATTTCCATTCTTTGGGTTAATCGCCTACTTTCAAATTATGTCATGATATTATTATGTCATATCTTGTATTTGTAATTTCTTTCTGTGTAAAAATAATTAATACACATAATATATCTATTTTATTTTAAAAATGATCTTTTTAAGGACTTCGTCTCAATCTCCTTTCGTTGAGGCATATTTGGTTTTATAGACAACTTTCATTTATAAAGTGTATAAACCCCTTTGACATTTACATTTACTCAAAAGGAATCTTTTTATACGAAGCATTTACTAAACGACAAAAGGGAATGTTTTTGTCGTATGTATGCGGCGACAATGACTTCTCCACCGCAGTAACCATTATTTGAGTTTCGGCTTCCTCTACAAGCCATACCTTTTTTTAAAAGAAAAATAAATACCATGTTTTACTTTTCTTTTATTTTGGTATTGAAAATGGTTTTGAAACTTTTTTTATTATATCAATGTGTTGTATTCATGTCTTGTGATTGAAATGTGGAAATGTCATGTTTCCTTTATGCATGTTTTATGTGATACAATTATGTTATGGTTTATGATATCTTTAAACCTGTTCATATGAGGAATGCATTGGACTTAATAAGTGACGGGTGGAGCCCGCTATAGCTCCCTGATGCATCGTTAGGTCTCATGAGACAAACTATCATCTTGGCACGAGGCCTTGACAATATCTTATTTGTGGTCTTGGCACGAGGCCTTGACTACGTGGTTATGATAGTCTGGCATTATGCATTCCATCATTATGAAAGTGTTTATTGATATTTAATGTGATTATTCGACTAGTAGAATATCCATGTGAGTAAGTAAATGGAATTATTTAATTTTACTTTTTCCATATTATGCTAAAGTTCATGTTTAAAAGGCTTTTGTTTTAGTTATACATTGCCTTAAATGTTAATGTTTATTTATAAAAGCTTCCGCTATATTGTTATCCTTACTGAGCATCTGAGCTCACCCATTTCAATGTTTTAATTTTTCTAGGATGTAAAGAAGTATATTATTAATGACTTGTAGGGATAATATAAGGGGATATGAAGAGAAGATGTTGTAGTTTTGTTTTACTTTATGATGTAATGTAACACTTATGAATGTATCTAGTGTTTCCAAGGCTACTAAACTAATCGGTCTTTCGAGACTTGATCTTTTGTTATCATGCCAATGATATGAAGTAATGCACCGACTCTGGGTAACTGGGGTCGGGGTGTTACAGTTGGTATCAGAGGCAGTTTAGTACTAACCTTGAAAGCTATATTTAGATAAACTCTGATTAGAGCACATAGCCCTAATATAGACTTTGAGGATTAGTATAGAATAACATCCTAAAATTTTGGTATTATAGAGATTTTGTGAGTTTTCCGAGCAATACATCCCTGTCTGGATACGACCAGGTAGAGGTGGCTCTCGCACGGATGTACCTAGGGGTAAAACTCGAAAACACCGCTTTGAGCTAGACTCGAATAGGAACTGGTGCACGACAACGGGCCTTGCTGCACTCTTGGTTACGACACTCCCGGGGGATATGATTAGGATAATTCTCATTTCCTTTACAAACCACTATGAAGGGTTATGAGTATATACTTCCTGAAAGAAAACTTTTTTAGGATTATGGATTATATCCATAAATAGTTCAATTTATGTTAAGTATTTTACAAGTATGGAATTATGTATTTTGATTCATAAACTAATCTAGTTTATGCCATTGTTTAGAAATTGTGCCTAGTGGAAGGAATGGAAACCGTATCAATGCACGCACTCCGTGTAGGGATTGCCCTCCTACTCAAGATAATTATTATGGAGCTAGAGATACAACTGGTGCTGATCAACTTATTACCATACTGGGACAACTCACTCAGGTTATAAATAATAACCTTACTCGTATGGAGCACCCAGATCCGCAACGTGGAGGATCAATGATAGACCGCTTCATGAGGCAACAACCACCAACATTTAATTGGGGTACAAATCCATTAGTAGCTGAGCAATGGATAAACTCCTTAGAGAAAATATTCCACATCTTGGGGAGTAGTGAAAGGGAGAAGGATGTCATGGCAGTCTACTGCCTCACTGGAGATGTCGATCAGTGGTGGTCGCTGATTCAAAACACAAAGGAAGATGATGAAGTATCGAATATGGAATGGAGGGATTTTAAGGAAATTTTCTTAGAAAATACTTTCCACATGACCATCGAGCAGATATGGAAAGGCAATTTCTGAGTCTGAGACAAAAGGAGGATGAGAATGTCGCAAAGTATGAGGCTAACTTGACATGGTTAGCGAGGCATGCTGCAGATTATATATGTAACCCAAGAAGTAAGATTGATTGTTTCTTTGATGGGTTGAAACCATTTCTCCGCCGAGATTTAGTATCACAATCTTCCTCCACATACGAAGATATAGTCTCGTGTGCTATCAAGACAGTAAAGGAATTCTCTAAGACTTATGACAATAAATTAAATCAAGAGAAGAAGAGAACGGTGGAACAAGAGACGGATAAAGGGAAAATGGAAAGAAGGATTTTACATTATATGATAATTGTGGGAAGAATCACCCTCGTACTTGCCTAAAAGGAATGGGAGTTTGTTATAAATGTGGAGAAAAAGGTCACAAGGCGCGTGATTGCAAGGGAAAGAAAGAGGCTATCAATGTTGAATGCTACAATTGTAGAGAAATGGGGCATTATGCAAATTAATTTCCTAAGCGTCAGGGAAACTTACCTCAGAAAAGGCCAGGGGATCAAGGCCAATATTTTGCTGTGACTACAGTTGAAGCGGAATAATTAATGTATTGGTGCTTTTGGACTCATGGATTATATTCTGGTTATTATAATAATGTGATATATATATAAGGATTGTACTGTAGTACATGTTGATTTCATTAACGTTTTAATATGATGAAGGTAATCATATTTTGTATGTGACAATAAGAGAAACTGTACTTTGTTTATGGAATCTAATGTCACAATTGATTTTGGAATTTAAGGACCATTTAGAGAAAGTCTGGACGGCGGTATTTTGGATAACTATAAAGGTTGGAATGGATTAAGTTGATCTTTGGACAGTATTGTTTAAGGTTAAAACATTTATGAAGATAATTTTTGGAATATTATAACACTATAGTTTTAGGAAAAGGACAACCTGCAGGTTGGGGCATAACCTGTCGCGTCGGAAAAAGCTACAGGAATCGAACCCACAACCATAGTGCGACATGCCTTTATTACCTACCACTAGCCTACAGAAAGTCCCTGTTTATTACAAAATATTTTTCCTAATCTAAATGGTATGTGGTAATATTTAGAACCTTATACAATTAGGATAAATAGAATAATTTTGAGTTCTATTACCTTTTAGAGTGAAAGATGGGTTTGTGGTAAAAATTTATTAAAGAATGAAAGCCTACATGACAAGAAAGTATATTTCCTTATGTTCTTAGTAAATATCATAAATAAATTCCTCAAATTTATGAAAGGTAACTTAAAACAAAAATGTTGTCAGTTAACTTTTCCAACTAGGGATTCAATGGCCATTTAACCAATCACAAGTTTGTGATTTTCTTATGGTTAACTTTCTCCTAATCCTGTTTTCTACAACTCTCCATCAGACCTTGATGGGTTTTTTCTCCTCTATATCCATATTTTCATAGAATCCTAGTATAGGCTATCTCGGGTGACCTTTGTACATCTCTTTCTTTCTTTTAATGTTATATTTTTATTAACCTTATTTCCGATGTGGGATTTCCACAAAGGTATTTTCTATTTTGAGCCTTTTATTTTCAAAGAATAATTTCAAATTGCGAGGATGCAATTTGTTGAAGGAGGGGAGAATGTAACACCCCGAGCTTCCACAGTACACATCTCTTTGAATAATACAGCAACGTGTGTTGTACGCAACTTCGAGTTCTAACACACGCTACAACCAATCATATTTGTCGTTATGAATATTAATACCTAATTTTTAAAATTTTAAAATTTTTATTTTTCCAAATGGACTTCGTTTTTGTATTTTTAATATCAAAATTATCCTAAGTTGAATTTTTTGTAACTTTCTGAGAACTTCAAATTTTTTATGAATAGTGAAAAAGACTTAAAACAACTTTTTTAATCAAAATAATTTATTGTGATAAATTATAACATTTATTGGTTTTAAAGAATAATTATAATATATTTTGACCATTTTATCCAATGGTGGTCATTAGAATTAATTTAACATTAAAATTGGGCATGAACAATTGTCAATCTTTTGATATAAATTGTTTCTTAAAAACACGCTATTTGTTGTGACAGCGAGAATTAATTATAAAATTAATTAATGCAACATATATGTTTGGAATTTTGTAAAATAGACATCATTTTTGAAATCAGAATATCAAATATAGCTTAGGGTGAATTTTTGGGATTTTTCTGAAAAACTTCAATTTTTGATGAATATTGAAACCACTAAGTGGTACATATAAAAACTGATTTTTCGTTTTAATGAAATTTTACCACTTCTGTGATTTGAATTTCAAAAATCCGACATACATGGTTTTCCTTAAGAAGTAAAATGTGGTTCAATGAGATTAAAATAATTTTTGGTGAATAGTATCTTTTAAGTTCTTAATCGCGATTACAGGTAATTAGTGTAGTTGAATGTAAAAATAATGTTTTAATAATATGAGATGAGCTTGACACATTTTCTACCCTCATTGGATGTGCCATGGCCGACCAAGAAAATCCATGGGTCAACTTGGGGACCCCATGGATCCACATTAGTTGGAAAATGACATAAATACCTTTTATTTAATGTTAAAGTAAAAAAATGACACAAACATGAAATGTTTTACTAAAACAATTTTTACATGGGGTTATACAAGTCATATATTTTACTATAAATATTCATTGGAAAGATAAAAAGGTTTCCTACATCACAGTAGTTTTCTTATAATTTTTAGACATTAAATAAATTAAATTATTTATGACATCATGATGATGCAACGATGACATCATTATTTAACGATTTAAATAAAATGGAATGATAATGTGACATCTAAGACCTAAAAATGTCCAAAACCTATTGTATGGGTGGATTTAGAACCCTTATCACCTTATCCTCGAATTATATCAATGTGGGTCCTCTTAAATCCGAATACCATCTTAAAATAATGTGACTTGTCTTTACTTTCCAAGAGTGCCTCTCCTCTCCTCTTATAAAAGGCCCCCACCTCTACCACCTTACTCACACATTCAAAGCCTTTTGGCTCAGCCAACCTCTACCCAAATACTCTCCCAACATCCATATATTACTTCTAGAAGCCTCACATTGGTCAGAATTCTTCCCAAGGAAGCCTTTGACACAAATCAAAAAAGAGTTTCCCGATTTTAAGGTAAGGTGTTCTCCTATGTTATTTAGTTTTAATTTGCTTCTCCAACCCCCTAAACTCTTTTTATTCATTTATTTTATAATAACACCAGTATCCTAAATATAATAGGATGTTGGTATAAGAATTATTCGAGCTACAATTACACACACCTACATCTAATGGTTAAAGAATATACTGTTTCTGTGGATGGAGAATTTCTGCCTCACGAAATGATGATTGTTCAACACTCATATAACACCTTCAAAGGTGTACATTAAGATGTCACTATATTTATATATGATATATAATATGTTTATGTTTTACTTAAGATTCTGTATTTTTCATTTATGGCATACCTTTATGGTTTCCATTATGGGTAAATGCGATATTTTCATTTAAGGAAGTGCGGACTACCGCCCCCTCAAAGTGATTTGAATCGTTAATGCCATATGTGGGATATATAAAAGATGGAGTAAATGATATTATATATGATATTATACTGGAATTATAATACACCTTTATACTATTATGATTTCATTCCATTAAATACGAAATAGAAATGAAAGTAGCGTTCATGCGTACGTACGACTTACCGTCTCCATGAACGGTGCATTTCATTTCTTACCACTAAATGTTATGTAATATTATAAATGAATGTATATACTGGATATATATGATATATATGATATCTACATAATGAATATAATTCTGTATTTAATGGATATTTCACCACATGAACAACTTGTAATTATAAGAGGTTTATTTTTGACTCAAGTACCAATGATCGACAAAATGACCGTTATTAACTTAAATAATTACATAATGTTCATAACATGGTAATAAGTGATATAAAAGGAATAATGAACAAGAAAAAGGTTCTTAAGTAAATAGAAATTAACTCTAGTTTATTATTCAGGAGGTTAAAGAACGGTCGAATCAAGTTGGACACAAGGTAAGGGAATTTCTTAACCCAATTTCCATGCTTTGGGTTAATCGACTACTTTCAAATTATGTCATGATATTTTTATGTCATATCTTGTTTTTGTACTTTATTTATGTGTACAAATAATTAATACACATAATATATCTATTTTATTTTAAAAAGGATCTTTGTAAGGACTTCGTCTCAATCTCCTTTCATTGAGGCATATTTGGTTTTATACACAACTTTCATTTATATGGTGTATAAACCCCTATGACTTTTACGTTTATTCAAAAGGAATATTTTTATACAAAGCGTTTAATAAATGAAAAAATGGAATGTTTTTGTCATACGTATGCGGCGACAATGACTGCTCCGCCGCCGTGACCATTATTTGAGTTTCAGCTTCCTCTACAAGCCATACCTTTTTTAAAAGAAAAATAAATTACATGTTTTACTTTTCTTTTATTTTGGTATTGAAAATGGTTTTGAAACTGTTATTATTATATCAATGTGTTGTATTGATGTCTTGTGATTGAAATGTGGAAATGTTTTGTTTCCTTTATGCATGTTTTATGTGATAAAATTATGTTATGGTTTATGATATGTTTAATCATGTTCCTATGAGGAATGCATTGGACTTAATAAGTGACTGGTGGAGCCCGCTATAGCTCCTCGATGCATCGGTAGGTCTCATGAGACAAACAAGTGTCTTGGCACGAGGCCTTGACAAAATCTTATTTGTGGTCTTGGCACGAGGCCTTGACTACGTGGTTATGATAGTCTGGCATTATGCATTCCATCATTATGAAAGTGGTTATTGATATTTCATGTGATTATTCGACTAGTAGAATATCCATGTGAGAAAGTAAATGGCATTATTTAATTTTACTTTTTCCATATTATGCTAAAGTTCAAGTTTAAAAGGCTTTTGTTTTAGTTATACATTGCCTTAAATGTTAATGTTTATTTATGAAAGCTTCCGCTATATTTTTATCCTTACTGAGCATCTAAGCTCACCCCTTTCAATGTTTTAATTTTTCCAGGATGTGAAGAAGTATATTATGAATGACTTGCAGGGATAATATAAGGGGATATGAAGAGAAGATGTTGTAGTTTTGTTTTACTTTATGATGTAATTTAAGACTTATGAATGTATCAAGTGTTTCCAAGGCTACTAAACTAATCTTTCTTTCGAGACATGATCTTTTGTGATCATGCCAATGTTACGAAGTAATGCACCGACTCTGGGTAACTGGGGTCGGGGCGTTACAATGCAACTACTTATGATTACCTTTGATACACTCACCATGTTAGCACATAGTAACACCCCATGGATTTATAAATAAATTTGATATTTAATGCATGAAAGACTGAGTATCTAAACAAACCCACTTTTTTATATCCTAGCCAGTAAATATAATTTTTCCACCTCTATGATTTGAATTTAGAAAAACTGATATACAATGTTGCATTCAGTAAGATATTTATAGTCTGATAACACAAACATAATTTCTGATGAAAACTATCATACCCTTATGAATGGTAATATTAACCTTATGAATAAATTACCATATTATTATTTTTTAGTATTATGTTTATAAGATTATTAGATCTTGATAAATTTTCCAAAGTGATATAAAATGAAGTATTTTTTAAAAATTGTTATTTTTTAATAATTAATAATTTTATTTAAAAATTAAATTAATAATATTTTGAAAATTATTTATTAAAAATATATTACATTTTTTTATTCTACATTTCAAAAAATTGTTAGGTTGATTTTTTTGGATTTTTTTGAAATACTCGAATTTTTGATCAATAGTAAAATACAACAATTTACCAAATATATATTTACATTATTAGTTAAATTCAATATTACTAAAATCTTGGATGATTTAAGCACACTTGTTTTGAACTCACATTCACTTATTACCATAATGTGTCACATTAATCAATATTGATTGTTGTCTTAAATGGAAATTATAAAATAATGAATAAGATATTCCAAAATCACCCCTCTCCACAATAATACCCCCCCCCCCTCATTCCCTACTCTCTTCTCCACTCTCAAGACTTGTGACTTGCCTAAATTCTACATAAATATCCTACTAAGATTCTCCCCCACTTCCACCAGCCCTGGGTGTCATAAAAATACCAAAACCTCTCCCCTAAAGTGGCAATCAAAGAAGAATACTTCAAGAGGTAAATTCCTGTTTTCATTTCATTTATTTCAGGTTCCTTTATTTTCTTTTTCATTACTCACATACTTATTTTCAAATGTTATGATGAATTATGTACCTTACCTATACTAAATTTTTGTTATAATAAAGTAATATTTCTTCATCATCTCTCTTTTCACCTAATTTTATTCTAGAAATTAAAACACCATTCGAGATGTGTTAATTTATCACATTCAAGGAATAAGAGGTTTAAATTTCAATTAGAATCTTCAATTCTGGTCAGGAAACAATTTTTATTTTTTTAATAGATTATAAAATATTTATTATGTCTTATTTAAGGTTATTTAATCCTTTTTTACACATGATATTAAATTAAAAATCAAAATGAGTTCATTGTGACAAAAAACTGCCAATTGACGAAAACAATTGTCATTAATGTTTTACATAATGATTCATTTTCACTCCGAATAACCAAATGAATTTTATAAAAATTTAATCTCATGTTTGTTCACTAATGACATTCAACATCTATTATGGACAAAAATTCTCATTCTACATGTTTTTCCTATGTGAATATAAGTAAACCGATCATGAAAACCAAAGAAGAAAATGCTCACAAACAATGAAACCGAATCTATTAACCCATAAAAAGGACATGAATGAACATAATAAGTTTATAAAAAATTAATTACTTGTAGATGATTTTATGTAATTATTAATTTATGAAACTAAATATCATTATTCAGGTCATTTAGATCAAGGTTGGAACACCTTCGCACTTAAAGTAAGGGTTGCCGACCTGAACCTCCATTTTCTTTCATGTTACTCAATGTCTCTATTTGTCCCAATTAAACTATTAATTATTCTTATTTACTCCTAATAAATTATGTGTGAATTTTATATGTATGTGTAAAATACATAATTATTATTTATTTTCTGGTAGTTACATGTTTTAAATTGAACATTTGATATTCATTCCAAAATAGAAGATTGATTCAAGGGAATTTCTCATATTCTTACCTATTTTCAAGGGAATTATTTATTCTATTTTTAGTAACCATTAGTTTTCTAAAATAAATCATTTTATAATGAAGATAATATCATACTTCACTTATAATTTTATGAAAATATATTTCCAAAAGAAATCTTCTTTTCAAAGTAAAATAGTATTTATCTCATGAATTACTCGATGATTTTATATGAGTATTTATATCTATTTCAACATTCTTAATGATTATTATGTATTACCAAGACAAATATTTTATGATATAATATACCTTTTTTTTGAATGTTTTATTATTAAATTGACTATGGATGTTCTATTTTGATACAATTCATCTTAATACTTAGAATGGTTGGTGATTATGTTACAAATTAGAGAATGTTATTTACATATCATGTGTATATGTTGTTTCTGTATATACCCATTCATATGAGGAATTAAATTGGACATAATAAGTGTTGTGTGGGGCCTTCTATATCCTCTCGATGCATCATTAGGTCTCATGAGACAACTAAATATGGACTTGGGGGAGGCCGTGTGTAAAGTCCTAGAAATTTCAAGGAATTTTTTTCTTAAATACTTTAGAATTTTGCGATTCTGCGGTTCCTAACAGCACTTGATTCTGAGGCCCGGTATGCCCGGAATCAATTTCTAATGTTTAGCTCAGGTACGTTCAGTGAAGGAATGAGATGGTTTTTCTATATTTTGAATTCGTGCTCGGAATTGAAATCTGAGGGCACTGATGAACTCGCAGCGCCGATATTTGTTTAAGGAGACCTTTACCGCATTTGCGTTTTATGCGGGTTGAAAGTTAATAATTGGGAATTTAGAATAAAATAAATAAAAATTGGTCAACAATTTTATTTATATCTATGGAAGTTAATTTCTCCCATGGGAAGTTATTTGTGAGGCCCACACACACCCAACATCCCATGTGTGGATAATTGAATGGTGGGGACCACATGCCCCAACCTTTCATCTTACATAACTCTTTTCTAACTCCATTTTGAACTCCCATGTTGATTTCATGACAAACTTTTAATTTGTGAGGACTTTTCCTCTCACTCTCTCTCTTTATTGTTTTCCAACACACCCTAATTAATAAATTAAAACTCTTCACTTAATTAATTAAGTCATTTGAGTTTTGAATTTTAAATTTGATGTGTTAAGAAAATATTATCCAAGCCTAATATTTTATTTCTGGGGGAGCATTGTTGTGTTGGAAAAACATTAGGAGAGAGATCTTGAGGAAAGAGAGAGAAGTATCCATCTCCTCAACGAAGAACGGTTTTCTTCTTCGACGAAGAACAACCACCTTGAACGAAGAACGACCCGGTGAAGAACACTCCGCGTTTCTCCAATCCTCTTCTTCCACCAAGTCAGGGGAGGAGACATCGACACGGGGAACTCACCAACGATGATGGTTCTTCTCCGACGTTGACAGAGAGACATCGTTTTCCGTGTCTACAATGAACAAACTATATTCGAGGTATGGGGATTATGATAAATTATAATTGATTAAAATTGTGCCTCATTCATCATTTTATAACTTTAATTGTCTCAGCCTATTGCTATCGCCTAACGCGGAGGGAGCGGGCCGAATGAACATGGCCCGATGAACCTCCCCTGTATTTGGATTATTTTATTGTTGGAATGGGCGACCAGAGGCGGAACACGGAAGAGGCCGGTGGCGCAAGTGCCACTGTCGCACACACAATGAAAATCTGCGCCCAAGCGGGCCGCGGTGGAGGAAGCACGACGCTGCCGGGCTGGGCCGGGTACACAGAGCTGCGGCCAGGGTAGGCCACGGTGGAGGAAGCGGGGGTTGTGGCGCTGGCTGTGTGGAAGGAACCGCGGCCTGCTTCGCGGGCCACTTCAGCGGAAGAACCGGCCAGCCGGCCGGGCGGAGGAGAGCCACAATGCCAGGAGGGTGCCGCATCGGATGAAATGCGGCACGCCCGTACGGGCCGCTTGCACCAGGAGGCCGTCCAGCATCGGCTGGCCAGTTAGGGAGGGCGGCGCCGCCAGTTCGGGAAGTCGGGGGCCGGACCCCCCCTCCCCCCTCAGACCGCTCGGCCAGCTGGTCGCGCCAGCATGGACACGCCCTGCCAGGCCGGGTCGTGGCCCGCTGGGCCGAGCCACGCAATTGTTCGGCTGGTCTGACAACCCTGCCAAGTCGGGCACAAAAAAACAAGGTTATCCCGACCAGTCGACCCACTGGGCTTAACGGGTCGGGTCTATTTCACATAAAGGTGAATATCTTGAAGTCCGCGAGTCCCAACAACGCGCCGTCTACGACACAAGGACCCTTTCAATGAGGTGGTCCTTTTGCGATACTCTAAGTGAGTTTTGGATGACCTTGGATAACGTCCGGGTTATAATCGAGTGTGTTTTTAACCGGGCCCCTGGAACGGAAAATCCTATATCTATTAGACCGGGTGCCCGATTGACGCGTCGTCTTTCACGTTGAGTTCTTATTGACGAGACAGATCTTTGGGATACATCAACTCCAGACCTTGTAATAGTTTATGTATCGAACCCCCTAGCTCGAGGAGCGGACCCTTCCGTAATCGAGCGTGCTGTGTACGGGAACCCTAGAGATGGTTGCGAATGTGATGAATACCGTGCTGGGATCCTCTGTGGTTTCGACGACGATGAAGAATCTACTTGGATCCTTCGTGGGTTTGGCAGTGAGGATGACTGTACTTGGATCCTCTGTGGCTTCAGCAGCGATGATGACTGTACTTAGATCCTACGTGGGTTCGACAGTGACGGTTATTGTACTTGGATCCTACGTGGGTTCAGCTGCGACGACTTCTGTACTAGGATCCTACGTGGGTTCAGCAGAGGAGTTGATTTAGAGGCTACACATAATCATATACACCCCTCTTTATGAGTATTATACCGGTGTGAGTTGTGTCTTGACTATTCAATCAATACCATTTGTGTGATTTCTTTCTTTCCTGTGTGGACTGGGATGTGCATGGGCTCGAGAGTTGGAGACGAACTGGAATTGATGACTTAGGTATATGTATGGGCATATACCAATGTAGAGTCGGTTGATACTTCGTGATTGTATCTTTCCTTTGTGGTTTATCCTTTGTGGATTCCGAGAGACCATCAGGGGTCTCGGGGTCCCTACTGAGTATCCTATACTCACCGCTCCACGAGCTATGCCCAAATTACATTGTGTTGGATACAAACGATAGAAAACAGTGATCGAGGTGGAGGCTAGTGGAGCTGGATGGTACCCGGGGGTGGACCACTAGACGTGACATACACTGAGCGGATGGCCGGACCCGGGGATATGAGGAGACCATCTGTACCCACCCTTTAGGAGGGATATCTGGAGGATGACATGGTGGTTGAAGCTTTAATTTACTATTGTGATACTTTCTTTTCAGTTGTATTGTACATTCATTTGGGTTTGTATACTGGCCCATTTACTTTTTAGCACTGACTTTTGTACTCAGTTTACTTAGTTCTTACTTCAGTTGTGTACTCTGTTGAATTTTTTTACTTTTATAAAGGCTATTCATTTCTTTTATCTGGATTTACGCCCTTGGTGCTAATCGCGACATAGGCCATGAGGACAGGTTGTGAAAAATTGGTATCAGAGGAGTCGGTTCTACCGCAGAACTTAGGACTTTGTTAATTTCTCCTTTATGAAGCAATAGTGTTCAAAGTATTGAGTGTGGATTTCTGTCCAGGGAGTCCAGTTTTGGTGCGGCGTCCGACGTATCCATACACCAGGACCCTGACTCCTGATTTCCAACGCATTGCATGAAAACATTGATTGCATGTGTGTTTCAAAAGGTTTCTTTGTGATTACTTTTTGTTAGCTCACCCGGTATACTGTTTTACCATGGCACACCTGTTTTCATTTCTGGATGGCCCCACGAAGGGATCCAGCTATAGATCCTAATTACGTGCGAGATGGCAGCCCACAGAGTGATGAGGCCTCGGTACATGGCTCCATTATAGCGGAGGCACTAGCGGTACCACTACCTGCTATGCCACCGAAGCCACCAGCCCCAGCAGCAGGGAGTGAACGCCGCCTGAGTGCATTGCACAAGTTTTAGTGACAGAGGACGCACTGGTTCCACAGAGAGATGGACCCTCAAGCAGCCGAGGATTGGATGGAGGCTATCATCAGATTCTTCATATGGGTAGGGACACCAGCTGACCTTATGGTGATCCTTTCCGCGATTATAATGAACGCAGTAGCAGATAGATTTTGGAGCCTGATTATCTAGGTGCATGATGAGGCATCTCTACATTGGACGGACTTAGAGAGTCTCTTCTACTCATATTTTATTCCAGACACCCTCCGTGTGGTGTGCATCTAGGAGTTACTTCATCTTCGGCTGGGCAGTATGATAGTAGCTCAGTAATCTGTGAGATTTATCGACCTCTCGCACTACTCCACGGACATGGTACAAGACCCATTATTCCAGGGATGGACCATTGAGCAGGGAATGAGACATGAGATCAGGGCTTCAATGATATCTCTCAGAATTCTGACGCAGGAAGAATTGTTGGAGCCATCCCTTCATGTGGAGAGCTTTCTTGATGAACGGACAGCAGCAGAGAGACCCACCACAGGGCGACAGGTACCGTAGTCTTCTACAACTGGCAGTAGACAGATGTCACAAAGGATCAAGTAGACCATTCCATCAGGTGGGCGACCTCAGGATACTGGTTCCGATATGTGGGGCACATGAAGCAGATCCAGCCATACGAGGGGCATGCAGTGCTATGCATGCGGCGGGCAGGGCCACATGGCTCGTGACTGCTTGACCCGCCATGTAGACGAGCAGCAGACAGTAGAGGGACCTCCCAAGCAGATGCAGAGGTTCAACGGTGGTGGTATGCAGGGAGAAGGTGGATGAGGCAGAGGAGCTGCCCGAGCAGTGTGTGGTGTGAAACGCTTCGAGGCTCTACCACCACCACCACTAGGAGAACCACCCCGACCACAGGGAGTTGGAAGACAGGGGCAGGCTCAGATCCAGGCAGTCGAGGTCTATGACCACGATGCACTTGATACAATTATAGGAACAATCTATGTCTACTCCACCCTTTCTGTAGTTCTTATAGACATAGGAGTGAGTCATTCTTTTATTGCCGCTGCCCTTATTCGGAGCTCGGAGATTCTGACTGAGCCGTTGGCTCGATCTTTATGGCTAGAGACTTCTGCGGGAGTAGACTTGATGATTACGCACAGGTGCCGGCAGTTTGTTCTTACTCTAGGAGGTGATAGCTTCATCTGGGATCTTCTTGTAGCGGCATCGAGGTCATACGACATCATCTTGGGTATGGACTGGTTATCTACTGTTCCAGCCTAGATTGACTGCATTAGGCATAAAGTGCGGTGTGTCCGCAAAGATTGGAGCAGGTTCACCTTCACTAACAAAAAGGAAGCCTTTGCAGCACATTATGGAATTATGCAGTGGAGAGGGTAGCCTATCACACATCAGTTGGATAGTCTCATCCCATGATCGGTTGATGTGTGGAGTCCGAGTTTTTCTGTTGTGGTGGATTCGTATGTGGACGTCTTTTCTAACGACATTCTAGGACTACCTCCCCGTAGAGAGGTAGACTTCAACATTGACCTGTACGCTAGAACATCACTGATATCTACTCTAGCATATCAGATGGATCTCACCGAGCTTCGTTAGCTGTGGGTACAGTTGGAAGACTTAAATGGAAAGGGATTCATCCAACCCAGTATTTCACCCTGGGCTTCTCCGATTCTGTTCCCCAAGAAGGCAGATGGGAGCATACAATTATGTGTTGACTATCGTCACCTGAATCAGGTGACCATAATGAACAAGTACCCAATCCCTAGGATTGACGACCTCTTTGATCAGCACAAGGGAGCACGATGGTTCTCGAAGATAGAACTCAGGTTAGGCTATCACCATCTCAGAGTTTGAGATGAGGATATATAGAATACGACCTTCAGGTGTCCGTATGGACACTATGAGTTCATGGTTATGCCCTTCGGCATAAAAAATGCACCAGAAGTGTTCCTGAGTCTCATGAATAGGATATTCCAGCCTTACCTAAGTCGTTTGGTCATAGTCTTTATCTAAGACATACTGATTTACTTGACTTTTGAGGAGGATCACGCCTACCACTTACAGGTTGTACTGGACACACATTGAGAGCACCATATTTATGGTATTCTCTCGATGTGCCAGTTCTTGATTATAGAGGTTAATTTTTTGGGACACTTCATCTCAGAGGCTGGGCTTGCAGTGGACCCAGCGAAGATCGAGGCGGTACTTGCTTTTGAGCCACTCAGGAGTGTAACGGAGTTGCAAAGTTTCTTAGATATGGCTGGATACTATCGGAGATTTGTCCGAGACTTTTATAGAGTTGCAGCACCACTTAATTGTTTGAAAAAGAATGGGAAACCCTTCGTGTGGTAAGATTTATGACAGAAGAGCTTTCAGAAGCTGATACAAAGATTGAACAGTGCGCCCATCTTGAGGCTACCGGAGGAGGGCGTAGGGTACATAGTTTACTGTGATGCATCTGAGACCAGACTTGGGTGTGTCCCGATGCATGAGAAAGCAGTGATCATTTATGGTTCACGACATTTGAGACATCACAAGCAGAACTACACTACCCATGACCTTGATTTAGCAGTAGTGGTCTTCTCCCTGAAGATGTGGAGACACTATCTTATAGGCGAGCACATTACAGTCTACTCTGACCACCAGAGTCTCAGGTACATTTTCTCGTAGAAGAAAATGAACCTGAGAAGGCGGTGATGGATTGAATTCCTCTAGGACTATAACTTTGAGATAGTATATATTCATGGTAAGGATAACGTTATAACTGATTCTCTCATCAATAGATCAGGCATACAACTCCTAGGGCAGGCGATAGAGCAGCTAGCCGCGTTGTAGATATCCTTCATTGATAGATATGGGGAAGCCTTTCTTCAGTATCTCAAAGTCACTCCTCCCCTACTTTAGTGGGTCAGAGAGGCACAATGTGGGTATGTTGACTGTGAGACGCAACGTGCTCAGATTTCCCTAGGTCATGTGCCTTCTAGATTTTATGAAGGAGGAGATAACATCATCCTCTTCAACAGACGTACCATGGTACCAGTTGCACTGCAAGAGGAAGTGCTGAGGGAGTTTCACACCTCCCCACTAGCAGTACATCATGGAGAGGCAAGATGTACTAGGACCTCAGATGATAGCACTGGTGGCTGTGTATGAAGAACGTTGTAGCAGAGTTCATTTCATGATGCCTCACTTTCCAGTAAGTGAAGTTGGAGCACCAGGTACCAGCAGGATTGGTACAGGCCTTAGAGGTTCCGAAGTAGAAGTGGGATGGGATATCCATGGATGTCGTGTCAGGGCTTCCACGTACATCCATGGGGATGACTCTATCTGGGTGATTGTCGATCCACTCACCAATTCATCCCACTTAATACCGATAAGTGATCAGGGCTCAGTGGAGAGCATGGGATGCCTCTATGTTCAAGAGATCATACGTCTTCATGGTTTTCCATCATCTATCATATCCGATCGAGATTCTTTCATTACTTCCCGACATTGGAAGGGGTTGCAGGAGGCATTTGGGACACAACTATGCCTGAGCACCGCCTTTCGTCCTCAAATAGATAGCCAGATGGAGCGTACCATTTAGAATCTCAATGAAATGATCCGTGCATGTGTCATTGACTTTGGTCACAACTGGGAGGATCACTTACCCTTAGTGGAGTTTGTGTACAACAACAGCTACAACTCCACCATCGGGATGGCACCTTATGAGGCACTGTACGACTGACCATGCAGATCACCTCTATGCTGGACTGACCCAAGGGAGTCAGCACTTGTAAGACCAGAGATGGTCTAGCCCACAATAGAGAAGGTGCATATTATCCAAGAGCAGATGTAGACTGCACAGTGCAGACAAAAGACCTATGCCGATAGGAGACGAAGACCACTGGAGTTCGAGGATGGCGACAACACTTTCTTATGGGTCTCACCTCGACATGGATTACATAGATTTGGTCGGGCGGCAAGTTATCTCTTTGCTTCTTCGGACCATTCCAGGTCCTCAGCAGGGTATAGAGGTGTCTTACCGCCTAGCCCTTCCACCTCTATTGCATTGGGTGCACGACGACTTCCACGTATCTCAGCTGAAGAGATACGTGTACGAACTGTCACACATCATCGATCATGGGGAGCAGGACATTGATGATAAGGGGACCTTCACAGAGGTCTCGGTGAAGATTGAGGATCGACAGGAGGAGGTCCTATATGGACGATCGATTCCTTTGGTTTGAATTCATTGGAAGCACAGGATCCTCTAGGAGAGCAAATGGGAGCGGGAGGCTCAGATGCGTGCTCAGTACCCTCATTTGTTTCCCTAGTGTATGTTGTAGCTTTATGGGGTTGTGAAACCCTAAGGTTGGAGTAATGTAAAGACCCGGAAATTTTAAGGAAATTTTTTTCTTAAATACTTTGTAATTTTCGAGTCTGTTGTTTTTTACGGCAATGGATTCCAAGGCCTGGTGTGCCCGGAATAAATTTCTGAAGTTTAGCTCGGGTACGTTTAGTGAACGAATGAGCGGGTTTTTCTATCTTTTGCACCAGTTCTCAGAATTGAAATCTGAGGGCACCAATGAACTCGCAGTGCCAGTATTCACTTAAGGGGACCTTTACTGCAATTGCGTTTTATGTAGTATGAAAGTTAATAGTTGGGAATTTAGAATAAAATAAATAAAATTGGGTACAAAATTTTATTTATATCTATGGAAGTTAATTTCTCCCATGGAAAGTTATTTGTGTGGACCACAACCCCACAACTTCCCATGTGTGGATAATTTAATGGTGGGTCCCACATGAGCCTCAACCTTTCAACTTCCATAACTCTTTTCAAAATCCATTTTGAACTCCCATGTTTAATTCATGACAACCACTTAATTTGTGAGATCTTTTCCTCTCCCTATCTCTCTTTATTGTTTTCCAACATACCCTAATTAAAAAAATCAACCTCTTCACTTAATTAATTAAGTGATTTGAGTTTTGAATTTTTAATTTTATGTGTTAATAAAATATTATCCAACCCTAATATTTAATTTTGGGGGCAGCTTTGTTGTGTTGAAAAAACTTTGGGAGAGAGCTCTTGAGAAAAGAGAGAGAAGTATTCATCCCCTCAAGGAAGAAAAGTTTTTTCTTTGACAAAGAACATCCACCTTCAATGATGAACGACTCAGTGAAAAACACTCCACGTTTATCCAATCCTCTTCTTACCCTAAGTTAGGGGAGGTGACATCGATATAGAGAACTCGCCAACGACGATGGTTCTTCTCCGATGTTGATGTAGGGACATCTCTTTCCCCATCTATGATGAACAAACCATATTCTAGGTAGGGAGATTATGTTCAATTTTAATGGATTAAAATTGTTCCTTGTTCGTCATTGTATAAATTTGATTGTCTCTGCCTATTGCTATCGCCTAACGCGGAGGGTGCATGCGGAACGAACACGTCCCAACGACCCTCTGATAGATTTTGATTATTTTATTTTTAAAATGGGCGTCCAGAGGCGAAACACAGAATAGTTCGGCAGTGCAAGGGCCGCTGTCACACATGCAAAGAAAAGCCACGGCCAAGCGGTTCATGGCGGAGGAAGCACGACGTCGTCGTGCTGTGCCGGGGACGCAGATCCACAGCCAGGGTAGGCCGCAACGAAGGAAGTCGGCACTGTCGCGCTGGCTATAAGAAATGAACCGCGGACCACTTCACAGGCCACTTCGGCGGAAGAACCGGCTGGCCTGTCGGCCGGCCGGTGGAGGAGAGCCGTGGTGCCAGGAGGGCGCCGCTCCGGACGAACCATGGCCCACTCGTGTGGGCCGCTAGCGCCAAGAGGCTGGCCGGCTTCAGATGGCCAGTTAGGGAGGGCGGTGGCGTGTAGCGCCATCAGTTCGGGCAACCCCTCTGGTGTGCTCGGCCTTCGAGCAGAGCCGCTGGGCCGGCAGGCCGAGCCAGTTGGGACGCGCCCAGCCGAGCCGGTCCAAGTCGCGCCTCTTTCATCCGGGCCACGCACCACGGGCCAAGCCACCCGATTCGTCGGGCCGGTCTGACACCCCTGCCTGGTCATACATTCCAAAACTAGGTTAACCCGACCCGTCGGCCCACAGGGCTTAACTGGCCAGGCCCGTTTCACATAAAAGTTAATATCTTGAAGGCCGCGTGTCCGAATGACGAGTTGTCTACATCACTGGGACCCTTTCGAAAAGGAGGTCCTTTGTGATACTATAAGTGAGTTTTGGATTACCTTGGATAACGACCGGGTTAGAAATGAGCGTGTTTTTGGCCGGGCCCCTGGAACGGAAGAGCCAATATCTATCAGACCGGGTGTCCGATTCATGCGCCGCCTATCGCGTTGAGTTCATATTGACGAGACAGAACTTTGGGATACATCAACTCGAGACCTTTTAATAGTTGATGTATCAACCCCCCTTGGATCGAGGAGAGGACCCTCATGAAATTGATCATGTTGTGTGAGGGAACCCTAGAGCTGGCTACGACTGCGATGACTACCGTGCTGGGATTCTCTGTGGGTTCGATGGCGATGACGACTGTACTTGGATCTTTCTTGTGTTCGGTAGCGAGGATTAATGTACTTGGATCCTCTGTGGGTTCGGAAGCGATGAAGACTTTACATGGATCCTACATGGGATCGGCAGTTATGGTTATTGTACTTGGATCCTACGTGGGTTCAGCAGCGACAACTTCTGTACTAGGATCCTACGTGGGTTCGGTAGAGGAGATGATTCAGAGGCTACACCTAATCATCTCCATCCATCTTTGTGAGTATGATACCTGTGTGAGCTAAGTCTTGACTATTCAGTCATTACCATTGGTGTGATTGACTTCTTTCCTCTATGGAATAGGATGTGCATTGGCTTGAGTGTTGGAGCCGAACTGGAATTGATGACTTAGGTATATGTATGGGCATATACCTAAGTAGAGTCGGTTGATACTTCGTGATTGTATATTTCCTTTGTGGTTTATGCTTTGTGGATTCTAGGAGACCATCGGGGGTCTCAGGGACCCTACTGAGTATCGTATACTCACCCATGCATGAGCTATGACCGCACTACGTTGTGTTGGATGCAGACGATAGACAACACTGATCGAGGTGGAGGATTGTGAAGCTTGATGGTACCCGAGGGTGGACCACTAGACGGGATGTACACTGAGCGGACGACCAGACCCGAGGAGCTAAGGAGACCATTTGTACCCACCCTTCAGGTGGGATATCCGGTGGACGACTCAGTGGTTGCTGCTTTACTTTCATGCTGTTGTACTTTTTTTATGTTGTACAGTACTTTTAGTTGTGTTTGTATACTGGCCCATTTACTTTTCGGCACCATATTTTCTACTCAGTTTACTTCGTTCTTACATCAGTTGTGTACTCTGTTGAGTTTGTTTACTTCTATAAAGGCAATGACTTCGCTTTTATTGGTATTTATTCCTTTGATGCTAGTCGCCATCCCCTGGCCTATGGAAGGCGGGTTTGGGGTAGTCAGGGCACGGGCCCCGAGGACGGGTCATTAACCCCTGCCCATTTTTTGATATGGTTTTGGCTGAGGCCTTAATCATTTTATGATATCTTAGACGAGGCCTTGATGATATGTTTCAGAATGTACAACATTTTAATTTCCATCATTATGATGCTATAAATTCATATTTCATGTCGTTATTCTAAATGTATAATACCCATTATTATGTTTTATTATGGAGATATTTACTGAGCTCATATTTCTACCATATCGTGATCAAGTTTATATTGTTAAAGGCATCTGTTTTCAATTATTTTCCATGCCTAATGTTTATGTTTATTATATCTTCCAATGTTTGTTTTACCCTTACTGATTATACGATCTCACCCCTTCTTATGTTTCATTTTTTCCAGGACATAAAGGGGTATATTGTGATTGACTTACAGGGATAATCTTAGAGTGGTGGATATTCACAATGGAACATATATGTTTTTTTTCATTTCATGTTGTAATATTGTACTTATGTATGTATCTAGTTTTCAAAATATACTAATCTATTAATTCCTTTTGGATAAAAATTTATTTTAATCATGCCAATGTAACAAAATATTGCACTGGATATGGGAAACTCGGATCAGGGCATTACAATTGGTATCACATGAAGTTTTGTAAAACTTTTGGAGAAGAGATTTAAAAAATGTAGACTAAAGAACAAAACACTAAGATAGTGTTTGAGGATAAACATACAAGAACATCCTAGAGTTTGGTTAACAAATATATTATACACATATTTCTAAAAGTTATATCATTTTATGTATTCTATAAGTGGACATTTTTATGGCACAGATGTACCAAGGAGTACCAACTTCAATAGGGGGTTTCGGGCTTGACCAGGGGTATCCTCGTACAAGATAAGAGGCATGGCTGTGTATCTAGTTTGACACTCTTAGGGGATATGGTTAGGATAATTCAAATTTTCTTTAATAACCATTATAAAATAATAAAATGTAAATTTTTCCTCAAAGAAACCACGATTACGATTATGATATTAGCATAGAATAGGATATAAATTTATGTTAATTATTTTTCAAAGTTGAGATTGTACATTATGATTCATAACATAATCTATTGTATTCCCTGATTTATAAATGGAGGCTAGTTGAAAGAATGGAAACCATATGAACATGTGTATCCCATGTAGGTATTTCACTCTTATGCAAGATAATGATGTTGGTTCTGGAGCTATGACTAGTAGAGAGAAACTTATTACTATACTAGGACAACTTACTTAGGTTATGAATAATAACCTTACTCAAATAGAGCATCCAGAACTACAACATGGAGTTGCTATGTTAGAGCTATTTTTGAGACAAGAACCTTTATCATTTAATGGGACTACAAACCCATTCGTAGTAGAGCAGTGGAAAAGTTATTTAGAGAATATATTTCTTCCTTGGGAAGTAACTAAAGGGATAAGGTTATCATTGATGTTTATTGTATGTAAGGAGATGCTGATCAATGGTGGTAACTAATTCAAAACACAGAGGAGTTAGAAATAGAAAACATGGAATGTATTGAATGTAAATAACTTTTATTATAGAAACACATTCTACATTAACATCAAGTGGATAGGGAAATCCAATTTCTAAATTATAGGAAAAAAGAATATGGTAATGTTACAAAGTATGAAGCTAACTTTACAAGTTTATCTAGTCCAGTTTTGGACTATATATGCAATCCAAGTTGAAAGATTGATCAACTCTTTGATGGCCTAAATCCATTCATCTGGCGGACACTAGTCCACCAAAATTTCTCATCATATGAAGACATTGTCTCATATTCTATCATGATGGAAAAGAATTCCTCAAATTATTAAGAATTTAATGGAAATACATAGAATAATATGGTTTCCAAAAACTCCTGAAAAATAAATAAGGAAATGGGAGAGAAGTGAATAGTTGACTTTCTACCCTATGAAATTTGTTGAAGGAAACACCCTGGGGCCTACATAAAAGGAAAAGGGGTGTGGTAATATTTATAATATAAAGTCCATCATGATAGTGATTGGAAGAGAAAGAAAGAATTTATTAATGATAAATAATATAATTGTTCGTATATGGGGCACTACACTAATGATTTCACAAAGCGTTAAGGAAACGTTCCTAAAAAATTGACAAGGGAGTCGAGATAATCTTATATGATCATAAGTGTTGATATTGACGTTCCTAATGATGTGGTAGTAGGTACATTAATCATTTACTCAAACTTAGACAATGATTTGTTTGATTCTGTATCATCACATTATTTCATATTTTCCCAATTTTCCCAAAAAATTATATATTTTCAGTTTGATTTAATTAAAGAGTGGGTAGTCAAACCTCTTAAGGGAAACATTATTGCAACAAAGATGTGTCGATCAATACCCCTTTAGATTGATAAGAAAATTTCGTGAGAAACCTCTTCATCATACACATGATATAATTTTATATAATCCTCGATATGGATTGTATTTCAAATAATGATGCAAAAATTTATTGTAAGAAGAAGAAAGTAACAATTTTTGAGAATAGTGTATAATTCCTTATCATTAGAGCATAAACCACACCATATGATTGTAATCCAGATCCACCCTCAGAATATATACTAAATTCAATTATTGGTGAATAATAGAACCCAATATCTATACCTGAGGAATGAAATGTTCAAATAGAGGACATAACAATTATGTGTGAATATATTGATGTGTTTCTAGAGGATTTACCTAAAAATCTTCTAGAGCATAAAGTTGATTTAACAGTCAACTTAATTCTCGATTTAAGATCGATATCAATGACTCCTTACAGAATGACCACTACAGGGTTAGTGTAACTAATGAAACAAGTAGAGGAATTGAGCAATAAAAGATTTATCGTACATAGTGTTTTTCTATGGGTAGCCACTATTCTTTTCATTAAGAGGAAAGATAGATCTATGAGGTTTTATATTGACTATATAAAGATCAATTCTTTAAAAATAATTAAAATGTTTCCCCTACCACTCATTGGTGATTTATTTGATCAAATTCATAGAACCCAATATTTTTTGAAGATTGACCTTCGATCTGGCTATCATCAGTCATGAGTGAGGGAGGAAGATATTCTCAGGAAAGGATTTTGAATAAGGTATGGGCATTATGAGTTTATAGTAATTATTTTTGAACTCACTAATTAACCCTATTTTTCTATGAATCTAATAAATAGAGTTTTCAAGGAATATCTTCATGACATTGTCGTGGTATTTATTGACAATATATTTGTTTACTAAAAAAATTATGAAGATCATGAAAATAACATGCACAATATTCTAAATAAACTTATATGAATTGAATTATATCGTAGTTCAGAAAGTGTGAATTTTGGCATCAATCAGTTTCCATTCATGGAAAAATTATCTTTATTGATGAAATATATATTGATCATATGAATACAAATACCGTGCATGAATGTCCAACTCTAACGAACATAACTGAGGTGAATAGCTCCATTGGTTTGGTAGGTTATTATTGATATTTCATTCAGAACATCACCCGTTCAACCAACCCAATTTTCAAACGTACATGTAAATGGGTTAGGTCCATATATACCATATAATTAGACCAATGTTTCTAATAATTGAATAGGATATTAGTGAATGATCTGGCCCTGACTATATCACTGGGGAATGATGGATTTTCGATCTATAGTGATGAATCAATGAAAGGAATTGGTTGTGATCTTATACAGAATGATAGAGTTATTTCCTATGCATAAAGGAAGTAAAAGAATTCTGTAATAGAACTATCCTACTCATTATCTTGTGTTAAAATATGTGATCATTACTATAAAAATATATACATACTTTTATATGGTGAAAAATGTGAGATATATATAGATTGAAAGAGTATGAAGTATTTATTCTCACAGAAATAACTCAACATGAGGCAAAGGTTATGGATTTAACTACTCAAGGATTATGATTTTTCCGTACACCACCACACAACAAATGTAAATAAGACAGCTGATGCATTGAGTAAGAAATATCGTGGAGTTTTAAACAAAATGAGAATTGAAGGAGATCTTGTATTCATAGATCTAGTAAAGATGAACATGAGAATTATCAAAGAATGTGAAAACACATTTATATTTATATTCATCCCAAAAAATCATTATTGAAAAGTATTAAATGTTCTCAACCTGATGATGAGAATCATCAAAAGAAAATTGTTGATGTTGATGATGGGAAGGTGAAATAATTCATATATAAATATGGAATTCAAAAATTTGGGAAGAGGATTTCTGTTTCATCTATACCTGAGCTAAAAATGGAGTTATTCAATGATGTCCACAACTCAAATTTCTCTATACACCGTGGTATCACTAAAATGTATAGATATTTGAAGTAACATTTTTATTGGGACAACAAGAAGTGGGAAATTACTGATCATGTATCAAGGTTTTTAGTATGTGAAGAAGTGAATGATGAATGACTATATCCAAGAAGAGTCATGAAAAATATACCAATTACTACATGGAAATGTAATTACATCAACATGGATTTTTTACTATATTACCCAAAACTCTAAGGAAGAATGATGCGATATGGGAAATTATTGGTCGACTTATGAAATCTATACATTTCTTCACTATAAAGAGGTATTTCACACTGGATCGCCAAGAAAGACTATATATCAATGAATTAGTAAGACATCATAAAGCACCTCTCTCAATAGTGGTTGATCGTGATCTATGATCTAAATCAAAATTTCAGAAAAGTCTTCAGAAATATTTGGATACCGAGAACTGATTGTGTACTGCTTATCACCATCAAACTGATGGGAAATCATAGAGAATGATAAAAAACATAAAATAAATTTTGATATCATGTTCACATGACTTTCAAGGTATTTGGGATCATTATTTACCTTTAGTGTAGTTTTTCTAAAATATTTGTTTCAATTAATGTATTCAAATGGTGTGTTATGAAGCATTGTATTGGAAGATACGTTGTACACCAAAATGTTGGGATGGAGTTGGTGAAAGGAAGCATCTGGGACCAGAGCATCTAGAGGAAACAACAGAAAAGGTTAATACTATTCACACCCATATCAAAGAAGCTCACATTAGGAAAAATAGTTGTGCCAAAAATCGATGTAAGGATTTGGAATTTCAAGTGGGAGATCATGTTTTCATTAAAGTATCTCTATGGGAGGTCATTATAAGATTTAGGGTGAAATTGAAACTAAGACCTTGGTACATTGGATACATTAAAATTCTAGAGAGAATTGGAGCTAGTTCATATCATTTTTTATGCTCCCTATCCTTTCTAAAGTACACAATGTGTTCATGGTCTCATTTTTGATAAATTATATGCCAGTACCAATGCATGTCTTCACTTCTGCAGGTATTGAATTAGAACCTAACTTATCTAACTGTGAAGATCATATCTTTTTTCTAGACACTAAGGAAAATGTTTTGAGGAATAATACACCATGAATGTAAAATATACTTTAAAAAAATTTTAAAATTGAAGAGGCATCATGGGAGCCTAAAAATATTATGATGAAGACCTACCCAAATCTTTTTATGAGGTAACATTCTTTGAATTTTGAAGAAGAAATTTGTGTGTGTGGTGGGGTGATTGTAATACCCCAAGGATTTAGAAATAAATTTAATATTGAATTCATGAAACAATGAGTCTCTAAAAGACCACTTTGTTATAACCTATCCATTAAACATATTTTTCCACCTATAGGATTTGAATTTCAAAAAACTGACATACACGATTTCATTCAGTATGATATTTATAGTTTGACAAGAAAAACATAATATTTGGTTAATAGAAATATACCCTTATGAATAGTAATATGAATATAAATATGAATCTTATGAATAGTAAATCATATTATAATTTTATTTTCATAAGGTTTTAATTTAATGAGTTCTTGATTAATTTTTTAAGGTGATATAAAACGAATTATAGGTTTAAAATAGTTATTTTTAGAATAAAATATGATTTTATTTTAAAATTCAATTAATTTTATTTATAAACTTATTTTATTAAAATGGAGTTCATTTTAGAATTAAAAAAACTGTAAAATGGATAAGGTGAATGTTTGGGATTATTATGAAATGCTCAAATTTTTTATGAATATTAAAATATGGTAATTTACCATATATATATATATATACACATTATCATTTAATTTAATTATTAATAGAATCATGGATGATATAAGAAAACATGGTTTGAACTCACATGAAATTATTACTATCATGGGTCACCTTAATTAATACTATTGGTTTTCTTAAGGAACATAATAAAATATTGAATACGATATTAATAAATCACGGCTCTCCTCCACTATAAACCCCCTCACTCCCTTTTCACGTCACTCCTCTCTAGCCTTGTGCCTTTTTTAAATTATACTCAAATATCGTCCTGAGAACCTCTTCCACTTCCATCATCCCTTGGTATCATAAAAAGACCAAAACCTCTCCACTAAAGAGGCTAAAAAGTAATATTTTTTCAAGTGGTAAATTCAACTTTTCATTTCTTTTATTTCATGTTCCTTTATTTTTTTTCTTTCCTCACATCCTTCCATCCAAATGTTATAATGATTCCAGTACCTTAAATGTACCGTTATTTATTCATAATAAATAAATAATTCGTATCAAATCTTTTATAACCTTCTTTTATACGATAAATTAAAACACTATCTAAGATGTGTTAATTTATCACATTCAAGGACGACAAGTTTCCAATTTATATTACCATATTTATGTCTGGACATGAAACCATTTTTATGGTTGAAATAGACTATAATATATGTATTATAAATTATGTATGGTTATGAAATAATTTTATACACATGATATGAATTTACAATACAAAAGGATTTCATGGTGATCAAAAATAGCCAATTAACCCCAACAGTGGTCATTAAAGTTTTATATAATGTTTTGTTTTCAATCCCAATAACAAAATGAATTTTATAACCATGTAATCTTATAGTTTTCACTAATAACACACAAATTATAATCTAGAAAACCATTCTCTTTCTACAAGTTTATCCATATATGAATATAAGTAAATCGATCACGTAATCGAAGGAAGAAAACACCCCCAAACAACGAAATTGAATCTCTTAACCCATCAAAAGGACATGATTAAACCTAATAAGGTTATAATAAATAAATTAAATGTAAAGTAGGTTATGGAATTAATAATTTATGAACCTAAATTTGATTATTATGGTCACTAAGATCAATTTAAAAACACCATCAGACTTAATGTAAGGGATTCCTACAAGAACCTCCATTTTCTTTTGGGTTACTATTTGTCTCTCTTTAGCCTAATTAAATTATTAATTATTATTATATAATCCCCATAAATTATATTTTAATGTTCTATGTATGTGAACAATCCAAAATTCTTCTTTATATTATGGTAGTTACATGTTTTAAAAGGAACATTGAATATTATTTCGTAAATACTAGCCCATTAAAGGGAATTTATCAAACTCATACCTATTTTCAGGGGAACTCTATAATCCGTTTTTAGCAACCGTTATTTTTCAAAAATAAATAATTTTATTATGATAATACTATCTTACTTTACATATGGTCATATACATATATTTTTTCAAAATAACTCATGTTTTCAGAGTAAAAGAGTACTTATCTCAAGAATTACTCGATGATTTAATAAGAGTTTTTTATCTTTTTAAATACTCTGCAAGATTCTTATCTATTATAGGGACTAATATTTTATGATATCATATAAAATATTATATTTAATGGTTTATGATTAATTTTTCCATGGATGTGATATTTTGATATCATTCATCTTACTACTTAGAATGGTTAGTGATATTATTACAAATTGGGGATAGTTTTTTACATCTCATGAATGTATGTTGTTTATGTCTATCCCCATGAATATGAGGAATTAATTGGTCATAGTACGTGACAAGTGGGACCCTTATATACTTTAGATGAATATATAGGTCTCATGAGTCCAATAGATATGGACTTAGATAAGGCCTTACCCATTTTCAGATATGGTTTTGGCCAAGGCCTTAATAATTTTTAGATGTCTTAGCTGAGGCCTTGATGGTGTGTTTCTGAATGTATGAAATATGAATTTCCCTCATTATAAAACTATAAATACATTGTTTATGTGGTAATTAAACTAGTATAATACCCATGATTATTTTTTATTATGTAATATTTACTCATCTTATATTCTTTCCATATTATGTTCAAGTTTATATTTTTAAAGGCATGTGTTTTCAATTATTCACCATGAATAATTTTTAGGTTTATGATATCATCCACTGTATTGTTTACCCTTATTTATTATATGAGCTCACCCATTCTTATGTTTCATTTTTCCTAGGACATGAAGATATATATTATGATTGACTTACAAGGATAATCTTAGAGTGGTGGATATTCCCAATGGAACATATATGTTGTTTTTTATTTCATATTGTAATGTTGAAATAATATATCTATATATATATATTGTTTTCAAAATCTTATAAACAATTAATTCCTTTAGGATACGACTTTATTGTAACCATTCCAATGTAATGAAATATTCCACCAGCTCTGGGAAACTGGGTTCAGGGTATTAAAGTTGGAATCAAAATAGGTTTATTAGATATTTTGAAGACTAGATTTAGAAATTGTTGATTAGGGAACAAAAACTAGAGATAGACATTAAGGATAAACATACAATAACATCTAAGAGATGTGGTAAGTAATAGAGTATGTATATTTTTCTATAAAGTATATCATTTTCTGGAAACTACATGTGGATGTGGTTTTGGAACCTATATACATAAGAGTAACAACTTTGACCAGGAGTTTCCGGCTTGGCCCATGGTTTCCTAGTACATGACAACGAGCCTCACTACACACCTAGTTTAACACTCCCATTGGATTTTCTTAGGACCATTCACATATTCGTTACAAACCATTATGAAGGAATTAAATGTAAATTTTTCCCCAAAGAAACCATTTTTATGATTATGAGATTACCTAAGAATAAGTTTCAATTTATGATAAGTATTTTTCTATGTTGATACTATATATTATGATTCAAAACCTAATCTAATGTATTCCATTATTTAGAAATGGAACCTAGTTGGAGGAATGGAAACTGTATGAATGTGCGTATCCCTTGTAGGGATTTTTCCTCCTATGAAAGATAATGATGATGGCTGTGGAGCTACGACTGGTGAGGATCAACTTATAACTATACAAGAACAACATACTCCGTTTTCGAACAATAACCATACCTAAATGAAAAATACATGTCCACAATGAGGAGGAGATATGTTATATCACCATATTAGAAAATATCCTCCACTATTTAATGAGACTAAAAACCCATTCATAGTAGAGTAAAGGATAAGTTCTTTAGAGAATATATTTCTTGCTTTAGGAAGTATAGATAGGAAGAAGGTTTCCAAGGTAGTTTATCGTCTCTTAAGAGGTGCTGATAAATGGAGGTCACTAATTCAAAAAAAAGGAGGATAAAGAAATAAAAAATATTGAATGGAGTGAATGTAAAGAAATTTTCATAGATTAATTCATTCCTCGTGATCAACGAGAAGATATGGAAGACAATTTATAAATTTGAGGAAAAAGGAAGATGAGAATGTTAGAAAGTGTAAATCTAACTTTACAAGGATAGAAAGGCATGATATGGAATATATACATAATACTAGGAGCAAGATTTATCGATTAATTAATGGAATAATTTCATTCCTCTGACGGACACTAGTTAGCCAAACTTTTTCATTATTCAAAGACATAGTTGCATGTGCTATCAAAACAAAAAATGAATTCTCTATGTCTTAGTAATTTAAAGGAAAGAAATAGAAGAAGATGGTTACTGAGAACTCATGAAATGGAAATAACGAAATGGGGATGAAGGGAAGATTTGAATTTACAACCTATGATCATTGTGAAAGGAAACACCCTAGTGCATGCTTAAAAGGAAAAGGGGGTGTGAAACACGTATAGACAGAAAGGCCATCATGCTGGTGATTATAAGTGAAATAATTAAGCTATTAATGTTCAATTCTATAATTTTATAGAGATGGGGCACTATGATAATGATTTTCCAAAGTATCAGGGAAACATGACTCAGAAAATTCCAATGAAGGAGGGAAAATATTATGTAATCACAACTGCTGATATTGATATTCTTATTGACATGGTAGTAGGTACATTAATCATTTCCTCAAACTTATCCAATGTTTTATTTGTTTAAAAATCATCAAATAATTACATATCATTCCATTTTTCCTGGAAAATTAAATATTTCCAATTTGAATTAATAAGAGAGTTGTTAGTTAAAACTTACAAGGGAAGTATCATTGCAACAATGATGTGTCGATCAATCCCCCATGTGACACATAAACATGCCTTAGTTTCAAAACTCATCATCATACCCACAATCGACTTTGATATAATCCTATGTATGAATTTGATTTCAAATTATTTTGAAAAAATATTTTTTTAGAAGAAGGAAGTTACAATTTTTGAGAACAGGGTAGAATACCATATCTTTAGAGTAGAAAACTCAACATATGATTCTCATCTAGATACACCCACAATATCTATAAGGAATTAAATTATTGGTTACGAATAGAATGAAATATCTACGGGTGATTAAAGGAATGTTAAAATAGATGGTGTACCTATTATTCATGAATATATTCAAGTGTTTCCAAAGTATTTACCTGGAAATCCTCCATAGTGGGAAATTGATTTTTCTATCTATTTAATTCTTGATTGAAGACATATATCAAAAAATACTTATAGAGTGGACACTTTGGAGTTATTGGAACTAAAAAAACAACTAGAGTAATTGAGTGATAAAGGATCTATTCACCCTAGTGTTTCTCAATGGGCAACCCCTGTTCTTTTAATTAAGGATAAATATGGATCTACGCTTTTTTTCATTGATTACATGACGATCAATAGTATTACAATAAAGAAGAATTAACCCCATACTTGAATTGGTGATTTATTTGATCAGCTTCATGGATACCAAATTTTTTTGAAGATTGAACTTCAATCTAGATATCATTAGTTGCGAGTGAGGAAGGAAAATATTCTGAAGACATAATTTAGAACCAGTAATATGAATTACGAGTTTACAATAATGCGTTTTGGACTGACTAGTGCAGCCTCTAATTTCATAGATCTAATGAATAAATTTTTCTAGGAGTATATTGATGAAATTATGGTCATATTTGTTGATGTTATCTTAGAATACACAAAAAACTATGAAGATTGTGAAAATAACATACACACAATAATGAAGACTCTTAGAAGAAATTAATTATATGGAAAGTTTAGCAAGTGTAAATTTTGGATTCAATCAGTTCCCTTTCATGGAAAAATTATCTTTAAGTATAGAATATCTATTGATCATATGAAGAAAAGGCTATGCAAGAATTGCCTACTCCAACAAACATAACTTAGGTGCATAGTTTTATTGGTTTAATAGTTTATTATCGGTATTTCATTTATAAATTCTCATGTTTATCCAACCTAATGACTATGATTACATGTTAAGCGGTTAAGTGTGTATGGAAAAAATAATATGAGTAATGTTTCAAAGAATTGAATAGGAGATTATTGAATGCTTCGATGATGACTCTACCATTAAGGAATGGTGGATTTATGATCTATTACGATGCATCAACGAATTGACATGGTTGTGTCTTTATGAAGAATGATAGAGTTATTTCATATTAATAAAAGGAGTTAAAAATTGACTACTAGAACTATACGAGTCATGATCATAAGTTATCTTCTATGATCTTTGCTAAAAAAATATGGAGACAAAATCTCTAAAGAGAAATATGTGAGATATATACGGATCACAAGAGTATGAAGTATAACATCTCATAAAAATAACCCAACATTAGACAAAGGTGATGACTCTAACTAATCAAGTATTATGATTATTCAATACAATACCACCTATGAAAGGAAAATAATGTAGTCGATGCTTTGAGCAAGAATTATCATTGAGTTTTAAACAAAAATGAGGATTGAAATGGATCTTGAAATCATGTATCTCGTAATAATGGGCATTGGAATTATCAAAGACGGTGAAACTATAATTTCATTTTCAATTGGTTTCCTAACCATATTTATCGGAAATAATTAAAAGTTATGTTCCCAATAACAAGAATCATTAAAATAAAATTGGTGACATTGATGATGGGATGTTGAAAGACATTGGATATAAGGATGGAATTCTAAAATCCAGGAAGAGGCTTTCTGTTCCATCTATATCTGACCTAAAAATGGAGTTATTGGAATATTCTAATAGCTATAATTTCATAATACACCCTAGTAGCACTAAAATATTTAGAGATTTTAAGGAACATTTATGATTGGACAACATGAAGAGGGAAATTGCTGATTATGTTTCATGGTTTTAAGTATTTCAACAAGTGGAGGATGAATGACAACATCATATAAGATTCATGAAACCTCTAACTATTCACATATGGAAACGAAATGAAATCAACTTTTATTTTTTAAATGGATTACCAAAATCTTCAAAGAAGAATTAGAAGATATGGGTAAATGTTGATAAAATTATAAAGTCTTCTCATTTCCTCACTATAAGAGAGGATTTTCCATTAAAGCACCTAGAATGACTCTATGACAATGTAGTTGTGAGACATCATTGAAAACCTCTATCAATTTTTTCTAATCGGGATCTAATATTTACATAAAAATTTTGGAAAAGTATTCAGAATGATTTAGATACCAAGCTTTGATTGAGTACTTCTTATCAACCACAAACTGACAGGCGATCAAAGAGGACAATCCATAACATAGAAGAAATGTTGAGATCGCGTTCACATTACTTTCAAGGTAGGTGGGATCAATGTTTACCTTTAGTGGAGTTTTACTAATATAATAGTTTCCATTAATGTATTCAAATGGCACCATAAGAAGCATTGTACAGGAAGAGATGTCATACACCAACATGTTGTGATGAAGTTGGTGAAAGGATATTTGTGGGCCCATATATTATGAAGGAAAAAACACAAAGTAAAAGACCATTCAACCCCATATCAAAGAAGGTTAAATCAGGAAGAAGGAATATAAGAATAATCGAAAGAAGAATTTGGAATTTTAAGTGGGAGATTACTTTTTTGAATGTATTACCATTGACGAGCATTAAAAGATTTTGGATGAAAGGGAAATTTAGGCCAAGGTACAATGGTACTTTTGAAATTTTAGAGAGAATTGGATCTGTTGCATATCGTTTGGCTATGATTTCTAGACTTTCTAATGTACAAAATGTGTTCCACGTATCATTGTTGATAAAGTTCATACCGTACCCAACACATGTCATCAGTTCTGAAGGTATATAATTGGAACATGAAATATCTTTCTATGAAAAGCCTATATGGATTCTAGACACTAAGGCATAGTTGTTGATGAATCATATGACAATAGTGGTAGAGGTAAATAAGAAAAATCAAATAATTGAAGAAGAAACAGGGGAGCCTGAGGAGATTATGATTATTAACCACCCAAATCTTTTTATGAGCTAATGTTCCTTGGATTTTGAGGGAATAATTTTGGAGGGTCGGGGGATGTAACACCATAAGAATTTATAAATAAATTTAATATTGAATGAATGAAACACTAAGTCTCAACAAAACACTTATTTTTTATAACCTAGTCAGCAATCATGATTTTTCCACCTCTATGATGTGAATTTCAAAAAACTGACGTACACTCTTGCAATCAATAAGATATTTAGAGTTTGATATGACAAAATTTATTTTTGGTGAATATTAACATACCCTTATGAAAATTAATTTTAATAGTAATATGGACCTTATAAATAGTAAATCATATTATTATTTTATTTTCATAAATTTATATGATAATGAGATCAGGATTAATATTTCAATATAATTGTTATTTTTTGAATAAATTCTGATTTTATTTAAAAATTTAATTAATAATAATTATAAAATTATTTTCAAAAAAAGGAGTTCATTTTTTAATTCTACATGTCGAAAAAAATTTATCGTGAATTTTGGGTATTTTTCTAAAATACTCAAATTTTTAATGAATAGTAAAATCCAGTAATTTATCATATATAAATACATTATCAGTTAAATTAACTATTCCTAGAATCCTGGATGATTTAATCACACATCTTTCGAACTTAAATGCACATATTACTATTATGGGTCACATGAAACAACATTATAGGTTGTCTTAAGGGGAATAACAAAATAATGAAAAAGATATTCAGAAATCACACCTCTCTTCCACTATAAAACCCCTCTCACCCCCTCTTCTCTTCACTACTCTCAAACCTTGTGTCTTTTATAAATTCTACTCAAATATACTCCCAATCTCTTCGCCCACAACATTCACTCCTTCATCTCATAAAAAGTCAAAAACCTCTTCCTTAAAGAGGCTCTCGTGGAGGATTATTTCAAGAGGTAAAATCCAATTTTCATTTATTTTATTTCAAGTTATTTTGTTTTCTTTTTCATTCCTCACCTCCTTCCATACAAATGTTATTATGATTGCAGTACTGAAAATGTACTGGAATATTTTTATGATTATGTAATAATTATTGTTCATCTATCCTTTTCCATTATTTTATAATAGAAATGAAATCACAACCGGAGATGTGTTCATTTATCACATTCAAGGACAATGAGATTTAAATTTTTATTACCATCTAAAATTGTGGACATGAAACCATATTTATGGTTTAAAAAGACTATAATATATTTATTATAACTTATTTAAGGTTATAGAATCAATTTTTACTCATGATATTTATTTATAAATCAAAATAAGTTTGTTGTGATAAAAAACCCCCAATTAACCAAAACAATTTTCATTAATGTTTTATATAATGATTAATTTTAACATATAATAAACAAAAGAATTTTATAAAAAATTAAAATTATATTTTCTCATTAAGAATATAAGAATTCTATTCTATAAAACCATTCTCATTTTACATGTTTACCCGTAGATGAATATAAGTAAATTGATTATGAAAACCAAGGAAGAAAACGCTCCCAAACAATGAAATTGAATCTCTTAACCCCAAAAGGCCATTAATGATCCTAATAAGGTTATAATAAATCAATAAAATATATATGAGTTATTTTAATTATTAATTAATGAACCTAAATTTTATTATTCAGGTCATTATGTATAAGTGAGGAACACCTTCAGACTTAAGGTATGAGTTTCTTACCTGAACCTCCTTTTTTCTATCAGGTTAATATTTATCACTCATTATCCAAATTAAATTATTAATTATTCTTATTAACTCCTTATAAGTTTTTTTTGTAAAATTTCATGGTATGTATATAAGCCATAATCCTTCATTATTTTATTGGAGTGACATGATTTAAAAGGAACTTTCCAAATTCTTTCCAAATTAAAAACCCAATTCTAGGGAAATTGTCAAATTGTTACCAATTTTCAAGGTAACTCTATAATATGTTTTCAAAAACCATTATTTTTATAAAATAAATGATTTTTTATAAAAATACTATCTTACTTCACTTGTGGCTTTATAAAAAATATTTTTCAATAGATCTCTTATTTTTCAATGTAAAATAGTATTTATCTGAAGAACTATTCGATGATTTTGTAAGAGTATTTTCATCTATTTTAACTCTATTTTTGACTATTATGTATTATTGGGACTAATATTTTATTTTATCATAAACCATATTAAATTTAATATTTGATGATCAATTATACTATGTATGTTCTATTTTTATACCATTCATCTTACTACTCGGAATGGTTAGTGATTATGTTTCATATTGGAGAAAGTTTTATACATCTCATGTGTATATGTTGTTTATGTTTATGAACAGTAAAAAGCGGAATGAATTGGACTTACTATGTGAATTGTGGGTCCTGTTATAGCATCTTGATGAATCAGCAGGTCTCATGAGAAAAATATATATAGACATGGCCAAGGCCTTTCTCATTTTTAGATATGGTTTTGGATAAAGCCTTAATAATTTTTAGATTTACTAAATAAGGTCTTGATAGTATGTTTTATAATATTCAAAATATTCATTTCCCTCATTATGAATCTATAAATTCGTAGTTCATGTGGTTATTCAACTTGTAGAATACACATGATTATGTTTTATTATGCAGATATTTACTCATCATGTATCCATACCATATTATGTTCATGTTTATATTTTTAAAGGCATGTGTTTTAAATTATTCAACATGCCTAACATTTATGTTTATGATATCTTTTGTTTTACTTTTACCCTTACTTAGCATATGATCTCACCCATTATTATGTTTCATTTTTTACAAGACATTAAAAGGAATATTATGATTGACTTGTAGGGATAATATTAGAGTGGTAGATGTTCCCAATGGAACTTATATATTTTTTCATTTGATGTTGTAATGTTAAACTTATGTATGTATATGGTTTTCTAAATATAATAATTTATTAATTACTTTGGTATAATAATTTCTTTTAATATTTATAATGTAATAAAATATTGCACCGGCTCAGGGTTGCTGGGGTTAGGGCATTACACACGTGACTTCAAATTGTGTGACCAGGCCATGTATACCAGTTGTTCATCTGAGATTTTGGATTTTTGATCAATTGTTGGGTTTTCTATGGATTTGGTTTGAGTTTATTTTGGGTATTTTTTTTGGATTTTAAAATTGGAATTGGGTCTATAAAAGTTTGTTTTCTAAACTTAAATCATTGGGTTGTTAGAAAATGAAATGGGTTATTTTGGAAAATGAATTTTTTAAATGGTATCATTTCATAAAATATATTGGGGGTTATTATAATTTTATGAGAAATATGAATTGGAATATTCTTAGAGACTACAAATTTATAAATTATTTATTTTGGGATGATAAGGGGGTGGTTTAAAATTAGTTGGGAATTTCAATTTGGGTTAATGTTTTTGTTTTTGGAATGGAAATTTTTTCAAATTGACCCATGTTATTTCTATTAATGATCACATATATCAATGATTTGATGTGAAAATTAGATAGTTAGTGATATGTGCCGAGGTGTTCTTGAGATGGTAGTGATGTATATATTTGTGAGGCTTTGTGGAATGTAAATGGAATGTGTTTGGTTTTTGAGCCTTGTTATGATTCCTAAAAATGGTTTTCAAATATTGAGATTTAAATGTTTGGAAAAATGTGTAACTAGATTTTTAGTGTTTTATTTTCATGTTTGGAGTCATCTTTCATGGGATTTTGGTTTTTACATTATGGAAATGTGGCTTGAATGGTGTTTTGAATTGGGATTTTGATTTGTGATAGAGAAATTTAATTTCTGATTTTGATGCATTTTGATTTGGGTCTATGTTTATTAACATTATATTATGCCCCCAAGAAGTCTTTTTGAGGAGTTGGTGGTCTGTGTTTCAGAAATATTCATGTTCTATTTGGTGTGTCTTCTTAGGTCACCTGAAGAGGGTATGTAAGTGTTGTTGATGAATGAATATGTTTTGGTAAAGGATTAACATATCCAAATTATGAGACAAATAATTCATCAAGACATCAGGTATACATCTATAGGTGTTTGAGGAAAGATATTCATGAAGTGGAGGAGATAGAGGTTGTGGTAGATATAGATCGGAATTTTTGATTCATATGTTAGAGTAGTAACCACTTAATGTTTTCCCTTACATTAGTTTTTATGGAATCCATTTTTTTTGTAGAACTTGGTGGTTACCATTTAGTAATTTCATCTAGTAATGTTTATTGTGGTTGGAATCTTGGAGTAAATTCTAAATTAGTTTATATCTAGATTTTCCCCTTTGATAACTCCATGGAGAGGGCCAACTTTGTTAGTGATCATCTATGTTGTTGAGGTATTGTTTTTTAGGGATTTTTTATCCATGTCTTATCTTTCTAATCGGTCTAATTAGTCCCAATTTTATTTAATATGGGAGTGGCGATTCATGTTTTGGTCTTCGTAAGTTTTTAGGGTTCTTGGATTGGTGTCTGTGGGGTCTCTTAGGGTCCATTTTCTATTTGTATGCCTCTGGCCCTTTTGAGTTTTCCTAATGTCTCTATCTAATGATGCTACCTTGGTGACATTGATTTCTAATTTAGTATAATTCCTTGTCATTTTTATCTCTATGAAAAACCAATGAAATGGTAATGCCTTTTTGGTATGTTTTAAATCTTGTTATTGTGGATGAAGTTCGTTGTTATTCCATGCATCCTCTCTTTGGGATTTTTTTATTTCATCCATTTATGGGTTGTTTCATCTTGTTAAACAATGGTATCTCCAGATTTATAAAATGGTCGGGAGTCCACCATAGAAGGACCTTGTGTTGAACTTGGTTTCCAATGATTCTTCATGGGGATATTTCTTTTTTATGACCTTCCTAACCCCAATCATAGTGGTCGATATATATTTGGTAATTGTTTAAGTGATAGATACATTAGGATATCCTAAATATACCGTGATCGGTTTTTGGGTGATTTACACATTAGGGATTAGGGTGTTTCTCATTTTGAGGTAATGTTTGGATATTTGAGTCCCTCGGTCTTCATCCCTTCATTTTCTAGTTCAGGTCTTTTATCGTCATCAATTTTTTCTTTGGATGATGATATTATTCATTAAATAGGGTCTTACTAGCATTAGTGGATTTAATAATATTGGTTTCTAGATGGGATGTGTGTATTTGGTCATTATTTGTTTGGTTTCTCAGGTTTTATTTCCATGGAGTTCATATTTTATTTGTGTTTCGGTTATCCCAGTGTTTTAAGACATTCTTGGGAAGAAAGTATTAGTGGTGGGGAGAAATGTCACACCCTGATCCTAAATTTTTATTTATTCTTAACATTTTTAAATTATCATATTTTGTTTAACATTTCTTTTGAATTTAGGTTGGACTAGGTTTTAATTTATAATTTTTTGGGTTTCAACATGACTATATGGAGGGAACTAAGTTAGTAAAAACCATATACAAACCATGTAGATGAATCTGAAATTTTTATCATATATGGAGACATAGCTGGTACAAAGTTTGCTAAAATCTCCACCTTACCGATATAGGTTTTCCAAAGGCCCAAAGAAGGCCACATAGTGACTCACAATTTGTCTTGTAGTGCGGCGAAAATGTGAATGATGGAAAATAAGTTTTATTATAATTATTATTATCATAATAATAATTATTATGTTGTTATTATTATGACAATTATTATTATTAATTTTGTTTTATGATTATTATTATTTTTATAATTATTATTGTTAAAACCCTTACAGGGTTATTTTATCCCCACCCTCCTCTATAACGTAGTGTGTGCATGGTCTACCTATTTACTGTCCCTCTGGGTGTCAATTGTTTTGCCGTTTCTTACTATAATTAGCTCTACTGAGTTTCCTCACCTCATTCATCATCTTCTTCCATTTTTCTCAATTTTCTCTCTCTCCAATGTGTGTGTTATGTCCATAAAAAATCCCAAATTTTGGGTATTTCATTTATTGGTTTTTGTATCTTTGGTTTCAATTAGGTCCATCTCAAGACATGACCATTGAAAGTGATGAGTTCTCTAACAGTTTTAGGAAGGGTATCATTTTTTCCTTTATAGCCCTATTTTTAATATTGAATTTTTTATTTTTTGGGTTTTTCATATTTTTCTAGTATACATTGGACATCATTAGGGTAGATTTGGTCCACCTTCAATGAAATATACCTACATAAAAATTCATGGATAAGGCATATATATATATATAATCTTTGTACACATTACCTCATGAAGAGTGATTGTGATGTCATTGAGAACGTGAAAAAAATTAATTATTTTTAATCCTACTAACAACTAGTTCATATCCATTGAAAAGCCAAAAGAATTTAACAACCAAAACAAATGGAAAAAAAAATCAAAAAATGGAAATGATGATGACATAGTGTAAAAGAAAAAAGAGAGATGAGAGATAGACTAGATGTAAATGAATTTAGGGAACTTTATTCTATTCTTAGTCAGTAAAAATTGTTTTATCTGTCAAATTTCAGTAAAAAATCCATTATTGATTATATAAATAATTTTCATTGAGAAATCTAATAGTCATTAAAGTGCACTAAAAAATCCAATAAACTCTCAAAAAAGATTACCATGAAATAAAATTTGGGAAGAAAGATGTTCAATGATGTAAACGAGAGACATCATCCTTTTTCCAACTTTTAGTACTTCAGATAATGATAAAAGGAAACATATTTACTATCATATCCTATTGGTACATAGTATAGTGTAAAAATGATACTCCAAATGAAATAAAATATGTTCACTAAATAAAAAATACACTAAAATAATTATGAAAATGAAATCGAACAGATTGAGAAATTTTTAATTAATAACAATCCAAATACCCGATAAATATTATACACTAATGATAAAAGTGTGAACTATATAAATATATTCAATAAATTCATCATAATATTATAATAATAGAGAAGTCATGAAATAAAGGAATAAATATTCTTTGTCGATTTCAATTTCTCTTTTGTCTCAATATTTTGAATCTTGTTGTCACTATTCTGCTGCTCATGGTCTACTCCCACTCTCGACTACCTTGTGTGTGTTTAATTTCCTCCTCTCTCAAATAATATTTGTCTTCTATCCCATGAAATATTATTTAATCTTTTCATTCAATGTCACAACCTCCAAAATTGATTCCTTTCAGTGACATTCATAAGAAAGAAATAATTTTATGACATTGAGTCACTGCCTCCATAACCTCACCAGAATCTCTCTTCAATAGGTTCTGACACTCGTCACGATGCAGTAATAATTCTATAAATCAATTATTTTTTAATAGTTATTATTATTATTTTAACAATACCAGCAACATTATTACTACATGTAAAAATTTTACTCTACAAAACAATGTACGACAAGTCAAGACTCTAACATGCTAGACATCTCCATCACCAACTATCATTACCAAAAAAAAAATATTTGACCACCATTCCTCCCATCATAACTCATTTAGATTTAGTGAAACATGAGTTATTAATGTAAAGATCGATCTCAACTAGAGTATCCATAACTCAACTATGCAGTTAACAAATAAACCATGAGATGGTATTTTTTATCGGAATTCCATTGAGCACATCGTGAGTAATTCCATATATCATCACAACTAATGAATTAGGATAGATAAAGGCCCCGACTCTCAATGATACAAACATGCACGTAGAAAATTTATCCAATGAACACTAATTAATTGATGCCTCATTAAAAATCATTTTTATATATCATATTATTTGTAATATGAATTTGAATAATGAAACAACCCTACTATGTGAGCACGTTCAGCTATAAAAACTTAAATGGATGCACCATACTGATATGGTTTGGAATCATCGCATCCAAGCTCAGGTGAATCTCATTTTGTAGAAGCCACATGACACCAGGCCTAATTCTACAGTAATATCACAACCATTCATCTTGATTGGGAATTAAACTCGAGTGGAACCAGTTATTACTACATCATTTATTCAAGTTTCAAATTTATTGAGGCTCAGGACTTCGATTCTTCACAAGATGCTTTGGTTTCAATCATCCTAGATGAATAACCATATATATCCATCTTCTTTGTCATGTCAGATCTGAAATTGGAAGATATGGATTCAGTAGATTGGATCACGGAAATGTTCTATAAATTGATTTCTCCCTAAAAACCTATTTCAGCTTTCGTCCCACAAATTTGAAAATTGAGCTTAAAATCTCTGTATTTTAGGTTTTTGATTCAGTTTCAAACTCTTGATGCATTGAACTCGGTGGTGGATTCTTCCTCCAATAAATCAAAATTTGACCTTAGATTGAAAAATATTGGTTTCCATCCTCTTCTTCATGAGTTGGGATCTTCATCACAATTCATTGATGAGATCATTTTCTCTTGAGTTTTTTCATCTTAAAAATATAAATTTTCTTCTTGAAACACAATCAGAGAAAAGATCAAGAAACTGATCTCATCAAGTGGTGATGCATTTTCTCTAGCCTTGACTTCATCATTCATCCCCAACAACAAGATTTAACTATTTTTCCCTTACTAGTAGAAATTCCGATTAGGATTTCTTTATGTTCTGGTTTGGTTGGGCTTGGTTGGACAATAGGATCTGAATGGCTCAGTTCTGCACCTCTTCTATCTTGATTTCATCAATTGAGAACTACTGAAGTGGTATTCCCTTCATTCAAGCATGATCGTATAAGAGAAACATTCTTATATGAGTAAAAGAACTAATCTTATGATATTTTATGGTGTAATAAATATTCTTATGTAGATAATGAATATTTTACACATATTGGTGATAAAAATATTACCCCAAGAAAATTATCTTCTGCTTCATTTTACCTTTTTTCAAAATATATTATGTCTTGTGATATATGTAAAAAACTTTTATGGTATATTAATGTAAATTCATTATAACTATTTAAATTATTAAAACAAAACACGATTAAGTATTAAAAATCTACTTCAATGATAAAATGATTAATTAATAAACAAAATATAAAAATTATGAAAGAAATAGTAGTAAATAATTATAACAAATTATTAAATCATTATTTAAATAAAGATAACTAAAATTTATACAACAATTAATTAACAATTTTTTTAAAACTAAAAACATAATAAAAATAAAAAAGGGTATATAAAAAAATTAAATAAAATTCAATGGATTAATAAAAGATAATAATAATAATAAACTGATAAATAAAACAAACATTAATATTTAATTACAAAAAAATGAAAATATGAAAAATTAATTTATTAAAGAAGCATTATTATTATAAAAAACAGTAAATTATTAATTCCACTATAAATTTACGAAAAAAGTGATTATTAACTAATTTTATGACATTTCAATATAGGAAATATATTAAAACCCACAAAATTGATGTGGTAGAATGTAATGAATATTGGACGCATCAAATAACCCCACAGTTATGCATTTCTTATCCTTAAGAAATTACTATGTCAATTTAAATAGTAGAAAATAAATTTCAAAATGGAAAAATTGTAGGGACACTATGAATTGTGTTTCATAGTGATTTTCCATTAGGGACCCTTTTAAGTAATAAAAATGAATTTATATTTATATTGAATTTATTTAGTTCAAAATGGGTTTCTATTTAAAAAAATTAAAGCATAAAATTTGAAGGAGAATTTATCAAATAGAAATTTTTATCTAACTAAAATTACAAACATCTCTCTACCTTCATGTTAGATGACCAACATAATTAAAATATATTATAAATAGAAACTTTTCTTGGATAACTAAATTTCATAATTAAAAGAAAGATAAAATCCAATCTACCAGCTTAAATAATTTAAGAATTAAAGAAATAATTTTTTTTTCCTCAATAAAATTTAGGATTTTCATTTAATAGTCCACATTGATGCATGTTTTATAATTCTAATTCAAATTAAAAATTTCAATGTAAAAAAATCATAAAACATTTTCTAAATATTTAAGAAAATGAAATTTTTTCCATGGATGAAAGAAAAATATTTCACTCAGTCAAATTGACAAGCTATTAGAAATTAATATCCTCAATGTGGCATCGTAAAAAAAAATTAGAAAAAAATTTCTCCCAGATATAATTCCTAAGTAATTCTTAAAAACATAACATTTTAAAAAATTTAAAAATTGTATTTGAGGGGATTACCATGGAATATTTTTCAATAATAGTTAAATACCTCTCCAACACACTTAAAACCCAACAATTTATCCATTTTTGAATTCAATATGGAATGACACTTATGGCAATTTAGGTTCTGATTGATTTTAAATTTTTGTAGTTGAAATTCATATTTTAGTGTTTTATTGAGGATAAAAAATTATTCTTATACATCAAATTAAATAATTAAAATAAGTGAAAGAATTCCATTTTACCCAACAAAGTGATTTAACATAGAAAATGTTATCTAAAATGAATAATTCTTTATCATTTTAAATACAAATAATGATTTTCAAAAGAGAAGATAAAATTTAATACATATGTACTTTTAAAAATACCTTAACCGAAAAAAGAAGCTATCAACAAGAGACTGAATGATAATTTTAGCATGCAACATAAAATTTCAAAAATAATTTTCTTCAAGTAAAAACATAAAATAGAAATATAAAACTAAAATATTTTGAAGCAATAAAAATTAAATCTTAAAAACAATTACTCCCCTGGTACGAATAATCCTTTCCTATTGAATCGTAAATAGAAAATTCAATTGTTATATTTATGATCAATCAATTTCACCATCGATAAAAAATACCTTAAAATTTAAAAATATAGAATATATGTAGTAAGAATATAATGTTCAAGAAAGATTATATCCATAAATTAAAAGATGGAATCTAAAATAAGGTTTTTAATGTCTGTGTCTTGAATAGAGGTGAATATCAAACAATAATATGTTGGTTAGAATCACATAAATGGACCATATAAAAGAAATAATGGGTAGGTAAGGAGATATATTAGAATATAGTGAGAAAATTTATTAAGAATAAATTGAAAAAAATAAAAGTCATCGGTTTCCTACCACACATAATTGAAATTTAAGTATTTATACAGACTTTACCCCATAAATATCTTCCCATGGTTATTCAATGGGAAATTTGCATTGATGAATGAAACACCACTTGATCATAATTCAAAAAACATTTCAATCACCTTTAAATAAAAAAATTCTCGAAAATATTTTAAAAGATCCATTAAAAATTCATAATTAATATTTCCATCCACCATTATAAAAATGTCCAAATATTTAAAAACATTACAAAAAATATAGACAACACCTTGGATATTGTTCCAATAAAACCTGTAGTGATATCAAGGTTATCACCAACACTTGGATCTTCCAAACACATAAAAATAGGTGCCAAAACTGTTGTAACCCACTAACTACTAGAAATAAATGTAAAAAAACAAACTTTTTGAAATGAAATCCAAGAAAAATCCCACAAAATGGATTCAAAACGTGCATAGGAAATAAATGTTTTAGAGTCCTTATAAGACACAAATGATGTATATTACTAAAAACTAGTTGGTAATGAATCAATCACATGTTCAACACTATAAATAGTGAAACATTATAGATAAAAGAATTGTTCATGTTGAAAATATTCAATTTTTCAAGATAGAATAAATAAAGAACTTTTTTTCATTTTTAGACACTTAATAAACCTCAAAGTCGATAGAAAAATAGTAATATTAAGGAAAAAAAATCTGAATTAAATATTAAAAATTTCAAATCCAAATATAGTTCATGGGAATGGATTTATATGATAATAAATGGATTAAAATATGGAAAAACTTCTTAAGAAAAACAATAAATGGGAGAGAGAATTATTATTTCGGTAAACTCTAGAGGGAATAAACCATACTCAAATCATACTTCAATTTCAAAAATGCATTCTCAGCAACATCAATTAAGTTACAACTATCCTCACTTTTGGGATTTTCAAATACTAGAATTTTATCCACATAAACCACATCATAGAGGGTAAGTTTAACATTGGAAACATCTACGATAGAACCTATAGTAGTAAGGAATGGTATGAAAATCATCCTGTAATGTAATCTTCCATAAAATGACAGATAAGTCACCCATCATTTCATATGGATGAGTGAGTGACCTTTTGGATAGTTAAATACAAACAAAATTTTGGTTCAAATACCTAAGACCCAACTTTTTGATTAAATATTAACGAATCAATTTAATATATTCTCCTAAACCACATAATAAATTCAGTTTCCCACTTCCTCCAATTCAACATTGAATTACAAAAATACCATTGTCCTTTAATTTTGAGGCAATTCTTAAGAAGAGAAAAACTACATTCCTCATTGAGATTTATGGTATCTAATTTAATCTAATTATTTTTATTAGCTAGAAACATCTTGGTGAATTTTAAATAAGAAGGGGTTTTATCCAGGGCGTCCAAAAATAGCATATTAATTCTAAAGGACCACATTATTTTAACGAATCATAACTAGTTGGGTACATCTATATTTTTTACTCTTTCAAGGAAATGGATGGGATGGACATAATGTTTTAAAAATAGTAGATTACTCTCTTCATCCTCAAATATCACCTTTTTATTTCCCTTATTAATCAATCCCCACTTCATCTATCATGGTTTCATGGATTTATCATTTGAAGATTCAATTTTTTTTTATTCTGGATAGTGATATCCATATTTCATGATATTGAGTTCTCAATCATTTCCACCTCAGATTCAGGCTTTTAATTAGTTTTAGGCTAATTTTGTTTTTAGGTAGCTTGGTCTTGTGTTATTAGGGAATACATGATGGTTATATCCAATACATTTTCCTATGGACTAGGTTTAGTTGTGCTGGAAAAAATTCCTTTTTCTCTATCTCCTAAATCCCTATCCATTTGATATAGCTGAACATCTAGGAGATGAATCCATGAATCCGTATCTTTTTAAATGAACTAGTTTTATCCCTCACGTGTAGTAACATTACCTTAATTTACCCATAGTAATTAGATGACTTGTACCCAAACTGATTTTGGTAAAATTGTTTAGGGTATTGTTGAAAAGTAGGCGTAGCATGTTGTTTAATCACTCATTTTTCTCTCCATGATAGGTTAGGGTGATTTTTATATCCATAATTATGTTTTTTTGAAAATGGATCATTGTTTATTTTATTCCTATACCAATATTAATCAAACATTGAACTATAATCATTATATATTGGAAATAAAATTTTGGACAATGATTTAGTGTGTGACAACATATCTCACAATGAAAAAATTGTTCAATATGAACTCTATCATCAACAACTGCTGCTAGTTTATTTGTTTCGACACTACAAATGACTATTTTTTTTATCCACATGTGCTAATAATTTATAGAAAGTACATCAAATATTTCTTTAAGTTCTTAAACGGTTATGTTACAAAATCTCAACCACATGATAGGACAACCATATTTTCATTGTATGGTGTAAAAGAATTATAGAAGTTATCCATAAGTATTTGGGGAGAAAATTAATGTTTGGGTAACTATATAAGAAGTTATCTAAATCAATCCCATGTCTCATGGAAATGATATTCTCATCCTAAAAAATACAATGACTTTATATCTCACCTCGATTATGATATTTCTAAGACATAACATAGAAATAAAAGAGTTGAATAACGTATCCTAGGTATTAAGGATTTCCTCATCATGGGTTTGGTACTAGATCTCAACCCTTCCCGTAAAGAAAAAATAAAACACCCTCAACTTCGATTCCTCCTCACCGAAGCCTCCAAAGGTAGTTTTTTCAGATTACAATAGAACCAACAGAAAAATCTAAAGAATCCATATGGGAAGAACATTAAAGGATGTAATAATAGTGAGTTGTGATTGATTATTCTCATAATTCGAAGACCTAGGAGACTTCTTTATGAGTTATGGATTACTAGATATTAAATGAAGCTGAAACACCCAAATTTTAGGTCTCTTAGGGGCATGTTTTTTAGACTGAGGAATATTGATGTTCATATTTCGATTTTTAGCTTCAATAATTTTATGATTTCTAATTGATCTATATTTTGATTTTTCTTAAGGGAGTTTTAGTTTTTATTAATTTCCAGAATAGGAATTATTAGTTTTGATTTAAAATATTGGGCCCTTGTGTGCATGAAAAATGGTTTTACAAGATAAAAACAACACAAAAAAGTGAGAAAAAAAATATTAAAAATGTTTTTTTTTAAATAATTTTTTGTACATTTTATTAATGTAATGATTTAATTTTTTAAATTTTATTTTTCTGTATTGGTTTTTTTACCCTCCACAGAAACGGTACCAAAATTTGATAATGTCATCATTGAGAACATGACAAAAATAATTATTTTTAAACATACTAACAATAATTAAAGTAGAATGTAATATTATTGAATCCTCATAGAAGACTAATGAATTATAAAATAAAAAATAAAATAAAACAAAAAAAAATAAAAAAGAACAAGGGAAATGATGATGAGTCAACGGAAAATTAATAAGAGAGAAGAATGAGAGACTGATAGTAGATGAATATATAGAAATTCAGAGATTTCTAAATTGATAAAAAAATAATCTTTTTTAAATATCATTAAAAACTCCCATGCTACATACTGGGAAAAAGTTACTATGAGACACTTAATGTTCATTCAATTTATAAAAAAATTCCATTTATTTCTCAAAAAAATATGATCAAAAAATTAAATTTAGGAAGAAATATATTCATTGATGGAAAAGAGAGATGTCATCATTTTATAATTTTTGATACTTCAGATGACTCTCAAAAGAAACATATTTGATTTCATCTCATGTAGGTACTCAATGTAGAATAAAAATGATACTAATATAATATGAAAAGAAGTTCACTAAATAAAAAATGCAATGACATGATTATGATAATGAAATCGAATGGATTGAAAAGTTATCAATTCATAAAAATATAGAATTCTCAAAAAAATTATCAACTCATGATCAGAGCATCAATTACAAAAAATATATTCAACAAATTCATCAAAATAGTAGAATAATGGAGAATGCAATAAATAAATAAATCCTCTATGCCAAAGTCTATTTCCCCTCTTTATCATGATTTTCCATATTATTGTCACTGTTCTGCTGGTTCTAGTTTTCTCCCACTCTCGACTCCCATCTGTGTGTGTAATTTCTTCCCCTCCAAAAAATATTTTTTTTTCACCCCTTGAAATATTATTTAATTATTTCATCCAACATCATAGCCACTAAATAGCTTTGTTTTGGTGATAGTCACATGAAAAAAATAATTTTATGACAATGAGTCACTAACTTTATCACATAGGCTCACTATCTCTTTAATAGGTTCTAACACATCTCAAGATACATTAATAGTTATAATAATCCATCATTTTTTAATAGTGATTATTTTTATTATAAAAACTCTTGAAGCTTCATGTGTTAACATTTCACACTACAGGTCATTGTACTGCTTATCGTGCCTCCAATATAATGGGTATATTCATACTCAACTATCATTTACAAAAAAATATCAGCCACGATTTCTATCATCAGTTGTCATTCATAATTAGTACAACTCGAGTTACTAAGGTTAAGATCAAGCTCAGACAGAGTATCCAAAACCCAACACTATAAATAGCAGTGCAAGAAAAAGATGGTATTAATCATTGGTATTCCATTGGGAACCTCAAGTGTGGTGATATCTATCATCGCAAATGATAAATTTGGGTATATCAAGACCCCCTTTTTCAATGATCAACAATATCACAAAGAAAATTACATCAACGAACAAAAATATGTAGATGCCTTATTCTAAAAATTGTCCATATCTTATATTTTTTCCCATTAAAATCCAAAGAATGAGAAGACACTACAATGGGAGCTCGTTCAGCATCAACACATCCAATGGTAGTGCTAACCCAACATGGTTTGAAATCAACACAGCTGATATTGAGTGAATATCATTCAGAGAAGACTTGTGAAATGAAGCCCAGTTCAACAGTAATGACAAACTCATTCATCTTTGTCAATAATTGAACTCGAGTGAATCCAGATCCATATTTTTCAGTTTTTATAGGTTTAAAATTTCTTATGTCTCGGTACATGTATTATTCACAAGTGGATTTGATTTCAAGAATCATTTATAAAGAACAAACTATGGTAATATTATTTATCATCCTAGGTCAAAAATTGGAGGTGAACACTTTGCCATATTAAATCTGGTCAATCATATGAAACTATATTTATCCATGAAAATATATATTGGATTCATTTCCACAACATATAAAATCAATCCTGGCATCTCTGTGGCATTTTTCCTTACCTAAGGTTAATAAAAAAACCTATTATTAAAACATGGTTCATGGGAAATTATTTCATAATGTTCCGTAATTTTTTGTAGGAGGAATGAAAAACAACCTTATTTTGGGAAATAGTTTCCCCAAACATATAAAAAAAAGGGTAAATTGGGACATAGTTTCCCAAATACCATATTTATGGGTTTTTAAATTTCGGTTATATGAGGTCAATTTTTGCATATCTGTATTTCATGATTTATCTTCATTTTCAATACCTTGAAGTGTGTGACTCAATGGTAGATTATTCCACCACTAAATCAAAATTTGGACTCAAATTCAAAAAATTTGTTGGACCTCATCTTCTTCATGAGTGGGATCTAAATCATAAATCTCATTTGATCTCTATTAGTCTCAAATCTTCTCAGGTTAGACCATCAATCATCCTCTTCAAACAAAAATAGAGGAAAGTTCAGATAAATTATCCCCTCATCTGTTGATTAATTTTTTCCAACCATAACTTTATCCCCTGTCTCTGCTCACAAGATTAATCCAATTCTCCCTTTCCTACATCAATCATGATTATGGTTTCTCCTCGTACAGGTTTAGTTGTGCAAGATTTTACATTGAAATCTTGATGACTCAATTTTGTTTCCTCTTCTAGATTGGTTTCATAAATTGTGAGCTTCTAAAGTGGTATATCTTGTTTTTATTTATATAGCATATCATAAATTATCTTACTCTAGTCAAATAAATAATCTTACAAAATTTAATGGTGTAAGAAAAATTATTTCAAAATCTATAATTTTTTTACTACAAAAAAAGTAAAAAAACCAAATTAATTACGTATTAAAGTTAATTCATTATGACTATTTAAATTATTATAACAAAACAAGATTAAATATTAAAAATGTTAGCTTAAATTATAGACTGATTAATTAATAAACAAAAGACATTAATTAAGAAACAAAAGATAATAAATAAAGTTAATAAATTATTAAATCATTATTTAAAGAAAATTATTTAAATTTTATTCAATAAGTAATGAAAACATTTATTAAAACTAAATACAAAAAAGGAATAAAAATAAATAACAGATAATAACAAATTAAATAAAACTGAAGAGATTAATAAAAGGCAATAATCCAAAAAAAACTAAAAAATAACACACACATTAATTTATAAATACAAAGAATGAAAAATTGACAGATTAAATAATAAAACAATAATTATTATTATAAAAACCATTAATTTATTAATTCCTATATAAATTAACTAAAATAGTGATTATTAACTAAATTAATGACATTTTTTCATTAAATATATATTAAACCCTTTCCCCCTAAAAGGATGTGGAAGAATTTAATGAATATTGGATGCATGAATGAGGAGAATATCTACATTACATACATTGATATATATATATATATATATATTGGTGTGTAGGTGTGTAAGTTTAAAAGTGGGATTTTCTTCTTCAGTGTATTTCTTGGTCTCTTTTGATTTTGTGGGCCTGTTTGAGCTAGATTCAGGTAGCCATTTCCATAGGTGAAATTTTTTGAGGTAGGTTCCCTGTGTTAAAGACTTTAATTTGAATTCCTTAATATATTGAGTGTTTTAAAGGTTATTTTTTAAAATTAAGTAATTTATATATGCACTGAAAAATTGTTTTGATTCTTGTTTTTATACATTCTAATTTTATTCATTTCTTTTCCAAATTTTGACATGTATATTCTTTATATAAATATTTTTTGAATCTTGTTTCAAAATTTTCATCATGCTAAAAGATAAAAAGTGGTATCTAAATTATATTTTTTGTTTAAATGGTGGATTTCAAGCATGTTTGTGCGTGTAAAATTTTGGAAATATATTAACCCCTCTTGAAATGGTTTTAAAAGTTTTATGACATGTGTTAATTTGAGATGAAAATTGGTTTGGTGGATAGTGAAATAAATTAGATCACTTGAGAACCCTAGGTACCTAGACGAATTGCAAAGCAATAGTATGCTAACAGAGTTGGTACAGAACTGACCCAGCCCCCCTACAGGATTATGCAACAACACTAAAAATATAACTTCATGATGCATTAGGGTCCACTCAAACATTGTCTCCAATATCCCTAGTGACTCGTTCACGAGAACCAAATAAATTGTTTGATCAACAAGGTATGAGGATCCTAGGACATAGTTGACCAAGATGCTTAGCGATTTCCCTTGGTTATTTCTCTCTTTTACTCTTCTTTTCATAGTACTATTTTAAAATTATTTCTTTTGGGTTTCCTTAGTTTTTCTAGTTTCATGAAAAAATGACAACTTTGTTCAGTTTTTCATTCTAAGACACATATTTACCATATTCTATCTTTTATAAAGAATTCACCACAAAGTTTTACATTCACTAAAAAGTGTTTGAAAATATAATTGAAGTAGTTTTACATCAAATGAAGTCATGTATACTATTTTTCATAAAAGTTTAGTAAAACATATTTTAATGTCATATTTGAAAAATTTCATGACTCTATTTCTATTTTGAAGGTCATGAAAAAGGAATAGTTTCTTTGAAAATGTATACTGAATTTTAATACTAACTCCGATGTCTCAATATTTTTGTATCTTTTTGGGATGCTTCCATCTTGGTCTCAATCACCAAGGAGTGATATTGGATTAGTGGATGTTAGTGACTCAGGAGGTCATGTGGAGTTATATCTAGTGTTTACTTTTATTTTAGTTGAAAATTACTTATATATTTCTAGTATTATTTTTATTATTATTTTATATTTATCAATTGTTTATGGGATAAATAATTACTACTTGAGTTATGCTTGATGCCCGACACTAGTTTTCTAGACTAAGATGACCAAGAATCCCTCTCGGTTCTTGTTGTAGGCTGTCTTGGGGGGACTAGTTCAGGGTTTACCTGGGATGGTTCATGGTGGTTCTTTTAACATTTTTATGAAACATTTTCATCTAGTTTAATTATGTTCATTCTGGTTATACATTTTCATTAACATAGACTTTGACAAAATTTAAACATAAAAAATTCTTCTGCATGATAAATGTTCTTCCAATGGACAACATTTGATCCACCATCATATAATTCAGACTGGGTATTATAACTTATTTTTTTATCGAATCAAATTTTTCCTTTATATGTTGCCTATGATTCCTACTTCTAGATATTTATCTTTTAGATATTATTTACCTATTATTTACTTAGGATATATCTTTATATTATTCTATACTTACAGGAACTTCTGGAATTTCTTCATCTTCTGGTATCTTGAAAACACCATAATTATTTACAAGAATCTTCAACTTCTATTGAAGAGGATTTTATACATTCAGGTTAGCTTGGATCAAAATTTCTATTTCTCCAATGAGATTTTGTACCAATAAATAAATAATTTATCATTAATTGACTTGTTATTTTGAAACTTTCAGTCATTCAAGACACTCATTCCAAAATATCAACTCTTTAACTCATTCGGTAAAATACATATTCAATCATATTCTAGAAAACGAAAATCATTTATTACATTATTCATAAAAAATATCCACCTAGTGAACTTACCAAAGATCCTTTTAGTAAAATTTCCATTTCTCATTTTTGAATCCCTTTTCGTCAAAGCCACAAAATTTATTTCCATAAATATGTAGAATTTCATCCCATAGAAATAACTATTTTTTTCTAAAAAATTTCTCTCAATAAGATCAATGCTTCAATATCATAGAGAGATTCACATTAATATATTAATATTTCCCTAGTAGTTGAACTCATGAATATCCTTACAAGTTTTTCATTCTAGAAACTCACATTTTATTCTTCAGAAAAACTTCTTCCGGAACCTTAAATTTCACATTCATAATGATTTCATAATTTATAAAAAAATGTTTCTTTCAAACCTAGATTTTTGAATTGGAAACAAAGGAAACCAAAACACATTAATCAAAATATTTAGTTTAACACTCACTTAAAGATTTAAGTCATGTTCATGAAATCTTTATTGATAACAATATTGGTTACCCTTGATAAGTGGAATTGATTAACATCTTACACTTGAAATGATAACACAATAAATTAAATTATCCCATATTTAGGTCATGGGGTATCTCATTCATATAGAATAGGAAAAAATGGTTATGGTAATTTTTAAAGATTTATAAAAACACACTATAGACATTAATGATATCCAGGATTACATTAAAAGTTCTAATATAAAGTTTTATATCCTTTAGAAAGGTGAAAGGTTTATGTTCGAGTTTTTTGTTTTCTTGGATGGTCAATATTTTATGATGAAGTTTAATGTTTTCCCATATGACATAATGTTTGGGGCTAATGTTTTTTCCTATTTTGGTAAATTGATTGGTTTATGAATATATTTTGAGCCTTCTAGATAGGTATAATTATTAATATAGAGTTTGTGGTCATCTAAGGATTTTTATGTGGTGGAACTAGAGTTTTTTTTCTATGAAGATATGATTTTTATGTTGCAATTTTTCAACACAATGGAAAGTGAAAATTTCATGCCTGTGTTTTTTATCATCTAGGAAGAAAAAATATTTAAGAAGAGGAAAACTAGTCCATGATATAGGAGTTATGAAAAAATATTGATTTTTATTTATCACTAATAAGGAAATAAAATATCACATATTCTGAATTCATGGATTAAATCTATATCACAAGGTTTGAAATATGACCTTGAAAAATGATCCTTGTATGTTTTATCTTAACAAGAAGGCATAACATGTAACTTAAATCATTATGATTTGCGTATAAAACTCATCCTTGATAATTTTATTTATATTTTAATTACATGTAAGATTAATTATCAGGTAATTGAATTATATAAGGTGAGGAAGGTATACCCTAAAGTTTAGCACTATTTTTTAAGGACTTATCCAAGTAGTATAAGATCATACAGGATACACCATTAACATACCATTTAATTACATGTGAAAAGACCATGATTATTATATTTTTGGTTCACATGAATAGGATCTCTTGTTAAAAAATTTCTAGAAATTATATGAGTGAGTAACATAAAAATTAACAAATATGGATAGGAAATTATGATTATGGTCTAGCCAAAAGTGTTGAGACCTCTAATAAGAAAGTATCCCAAAAGCATAAGAATAATACTTATTCATTAGAAAAACTAAAATGATCTTGTACATGATTCAAGATTAGTATGGGGATTACAATGATATGGAATACGATGAGTTTGCGATTTTTCATTAGTATTAATTTTGGAATTCAATGAAAAGATGCATCCCTTGTGAAATTCCCCATTCAGATTGTTTGGACACTTTGAGGGGGAGGGGGTGAATCCGTGTAAACCTAGATTACTAAATACAGCTTCCATTTAATCACATCTGATAATAATAAAAACACAATATTAGTTATGATTATGGTATATAATTTGTTTTACTCAATTCACTGAATTTTCATGCAAGATAAAATTTAAAGATGGAATGACACACAATATTTTTACAAGTTCTAATCCCAATATGGGAATCTACGCTTAGTTTTGTTTGGGTTGAGTCTGAGACATATATATTCAATATAATACTCAATTTAATAAAAGATAAGGGTATATATAATAAGTAAATATTATGATGTCAATATAAGGATGGATGAAAAGATCCTTGAATCTTATGATGGTATCTCCCAAAAACAATTATCTTTTGACTACACTATAGTTCCACAACTGGTTTGGATAAGAATATACTATATCTTTCTAGTATTAAATGTCCATTCATTAAATATTATAAATAAAATTTTCAATGTCATTTATGATACCATTGAATCTATTAGTATGATCCTTTTCACCTATAGTATGTCTTCAACTTCCAATTCATAAAAAGATACATAAGTATGAAAGGTGAACCTATTCTCTCGACTCAACATTAGAATGACCATATAGTGTAGAAAATAGGTTTTTATACATTTTTTTCATCATCGTTATAATGAAATATCCTTGATACATATAAAATGAATAGGGAAGCAATAATTTCTACCATTCACAACTCTCCTCCACACCTTATTATTCTTTGGTTTACAAGATCTTCTTTCTAGAATATTATCAGTTTCTTTGACACTCTATCTTTGATCCATGGTATATTCAATTAAATATGATATTTGTTTCCTCTATTCAATGTTATTTACTATTATAATTATTTCTCTCATATATTTGTTTAATCGTGTTATTATTATTTCCATATTTTTAATATATATATATTAAAATTTATTCAACAACCTGATTTTATGAATATTCTCAACAAGATCAGATGGTCCTAATTCATCTTTGATCACTATTAGTGATTTTAAAATATTTATATTTTAAAACCAGATAATAAGTGGGAATCAATAATATTAATTTATTCTTAATTAATTATCTTTTTGACTCTTTTTGAATTATAGATCAGTCAGAAACATCACGATATTAAACAATTGATGTTTATTGAATCATTCGACTTAATTACTATTTTAAATTCTTATATTATAAATATACACTTTTTTGAACCAACTATTATTACATTGTAGCCAGTTACCATTACAAATATTCTAAACAATCTATCCTTACATTCTATGAGATTCTTGTAACTCTAATCATTCTATAGAGAAGAATGGTTGAACCTTACATATCATCTCAAAATATCTTATATAAAATTTGAATAATTATTTCAACTATTATTTAAATAATATAAAATCTATATTTCCCTTACATGATTCCTTTTCCATATATTTTTTTGCATCAAATACTATATATGTTTCATTATACCAAATATACCTTTATATATTACATTATAAACTCTTCCATATACACTTAATATTTCATGACATGCTTATATATATAGTTTAATTTAAAAGTAACCCTTCTATACTCCATGAATATTATAGAGTAACCTTATGTATAATGTACTTTATCAATTACATTAATAATTAAAAAAATTGAATTTATGAAACATATCTATATGAATCTCAAAATCATCTCCAATTTATCATAACCACATTGAATAATTTCACAACATCATAATTTAAAAATTTATAAATTCTTCATATAACTCTTCAATTCAATTCCTAAATAATATAGTAACATAAAACTACACTTTTGTTAGAATATCATTCAGGGTACAATTCCTTAAAAATTTCTTCTTCAAAATCAAAATTATATAATAATCTTCAAAGGTATACATTCTAGTTATTATAGTATCCTTCATTCATGATAATTCAAAGATAGATTCTCACTTATAATCTTCTATCCAACTTGATTATTAACTATCATATCCAACTCTCAACCTCATCAAGAAACCTGTTTTATAAAATTATCTCTTCCACTAACAACAACAGCTTCCATTGATTTATATAAAATTATATCTTATTAATAATTATATGTATAGGTTTATTCCTAATAATAATCATTATACCTTTACTAGTTTTATTGGTAATATCTACATTTTTATATTCTTTGAAAACATGTGAATTAATCTTCTCAATGTTTTTAATGGAAGAAAAATTCAATACAAGTGACCCATAGAAACTCCAAGCTACAGCTAAATGGTCTCTAATGATATCTTTAATAACTATTTTCATGATACTCTTCATCACATGTAGGATACTTAAAACTCTTGACTCATTTGGATCTTTATCATTACTCAACACATATTGAATGTACTCCTTGTTAACATATTAGTAACAAATAAAACTTTCTACATTAAAATCCATTTGGGAACATCAATATCCTCTATTGGATTTTAGAGACACCCTTTTCCATTTTATCAACTTAATTTTTAATGTAAATATCATTCTCCCCACTACTAATAATAAATTTCAAGGTTAAAGGTTAAGGTAAAGTCTAGGTTATCTCATTCTTTTCACACAATATGAGATTTAATTTTCACCGCATTATTACAACCTCATCCATTTGAGTAAAGGGTGGTATCAAATTTTTCTAAACTAGTGATTTTTAAATTAGTCAAATATAAGTCTATATGAGAAATCTCAGTGTAAAAAAGAGTGATTAATTTATATATATTACAAATATGAAAATAAATACTCAATATATGTTTCCAAATAAGATTTCTATTTCTAGGTCTTGTTCCAGAATATATTAAAAGTAATATTATCACCTACAATCAAATTAATGAACACATAAAAATAACTCAAGTAAAATTATATTTTTCACATTTAAATCTATCTTCCAGTTTAATATACACTCCCTCATAATAATAATATTTTATTTATATGAAAAAATATTGTAAAAGTTATTTTTATACATCATCTTCAACACTATACAATAATTCCAAATGCACATGTAATAATGATATTTTGTAACTTCACTACTCAACTCTCACTAAAGGGATCCTCTCCAAAATCTCTTCAACATGGGTTTCTTTCTTCAAAATTAACATAATCAATCCTATAATATAACATGAAATATTTCAAGGACTTAACAAATTTTCCATTCCGAACATTTATATGATTGATATCTCTTCCTATCATATAATAGTTGATAAAATTATATAGTTTTCCCATATATATATATCACATTAAATTCGTAATTTAAATATTCATAGAAAAAAAAATATAAAAATATGGCGGGTCTTACTTTTCTTCCAAATGATTGAAACATGGTTGTGATTTACTTCTAAATCCAAAAAAAAAATTCCACTTTGCTTTAGTTTAGTGATAATACTACGTGCATGCTCCTCATTTGATTTTATTGTCTTGATATTCTTTAGTAAGAATGGTATTCCTTTTCACTATCATATTATCATGTGGAAATTTATTCTCCATATTATCTTGCAAAGAACATGAATTATTTTTTATTCATCCAAATTATTTTTCTTTTACAACTAGATTTGAAATATGATCTAAAATTACTTTGAGATGTACTTTAATTTCTTGGACATTATATATGATTTCTCAAGAATCCTTGGATCTATATTATTTAGAAGCCTCTAATAAAATTCATATTTTTATTCACAAATTTCTTCCATGAAACTTATCATCTTATATAATTCATTGATTGATTATAGATATTATTCCCAATTTATCCATTTATCATTAATCATCATGGATTTCTACAATGTTCTAGGATATTTCATTTTCTTCCATGTTAGAGTCATCTATTCTTTTTTGAAACATATTTTACAATCTTATTATGTATATTATTTACAATTGACTTATTTTGTATAAACCATAATAACATCTTAACTTGACCTTTTACTTTATTTATTCTCTTATCTTATGGTATTATTATATTGAATGATTGTGGTAGGGATTTGTTGGTTTATACCATCATTATTAAGTATTATGACCACCTTTGTTTCAATTTACATATAATTTTACAAGGAAATCAATCCTTTTCTTGATATAAAGATTCTAATTATTTTGTTTACTGTTATTATACATACAAAGATCTCTCTTTACTTTAAATGTTCTCCCAATCAATCAACAAATTATATGATATTTACAGACTGAAAAAGTATGCTATAATTTATTGGACTTGTCCCCAAATAGTCAATGGAAAAAACTATATCTAATAAACATTTATTTTATCCATAATAAAATATTTTATCCTTCATTAACACATTTCTATTTCTGAGTGAATGTATAATATTTTTTGGAATATTTTTGGAAAAAATGATTTATTTTGGTATTTATATCCAACCTTCATGTTTTAGTAGATTTTTCATTATTTTATTCAACCAATATTTTACCAATGTTTATGTTATATCCTGTACATTTCATGTACCCTATATTAGTGTAAACATATATTTTAGAAATAATTTCCATCTATTTTTATGATATTTTAGTGGATTGATCAATAAATGATATAGATACATTTTTTTCACAAGGATCATTCCTTTTATAAGAAACACACTTGTCATAATAATTCATGTAAAACATCTTATTTCATCATTTTAAGAAGTTTCAGGACAAACTTTTTTACAGATTTTACAATATTAATTCATGTTAATGAAACATTAGATTGAGGGTGTTCATTTAATTATCAACTAATATCATTCATAATTTTCATTATATTTTCATCTTATTAATGTGATCTAATTTTACCTTACACTTTTATTTAAATTTATTATAATGATATTTTTTTTCTTTTAGATTTGATCTCTAATTGAGAATTCATGGAATATATGGAAGATCATTAACTTTATTCTAATGAATGGGTACATTAATCACATTATTTTAGTATATCATCATTATCATAAAAAATATTTTTTATTATTTCTTTATCCAAGAAGATTTTTTCACTATGTATTATTAAGTATTTGTCTTTGTATCTCACTTATTTGATGAGAGAGTTGCCTCATGCAATTTAAAAATCAAATATTGGTTCATAGCTTCTCCTTATAATAGTAGTTGTGTTTATAATCACTTTTTAATTTGATAAACTCAAATATTTAGGTGGAATAATCAATAATAACTTTCTTCAAGGAATCCTTGAATTTAGAGTAGAAGGAATCCAATTATTTAATAGACTCATATTGTTCATTGTATGAACCACATTTTTCAATGGGATAATTCTCAATTGATTTATCATATAAATTACCAAATTTATTAATATTATGTAGTTTTTAATACCCATTATCCTTTATGATGTATATAAACTTATTAGCCTATTTTTTCTTTTTAATATTTAGTTTTAGTAAAAACCTACTCATCTACTTTGTAGCCATTGAAACTACATTTTCATTCTATAGAATCTCAAAATGTTATTCAGATCCAAACATTAAATATGAGTGTTAAAAAAAACAGTGAAATATAATAGTTATAATTTTAAATAAACTAGATTATCATTGATTCCACTTGAAATTACCCAATAGGTTCGTCTTATAATTATACGAGCGGGGTGAATCAGTACAATGATATTTTACAAACATTTTTTTTATTATAATTTCCTCAATTATTAGATAAACCTCATAATTGGTTAATATGATGGGATATTTTTATTTTACTCAAAGCATTTACATTTTATAAAATACTTAAATTAAATAGAGTATGATACACCAAATTTTGATGAGGTTTGATCCTATTGTGTGTATCTATTCCCAGTTGTCTTTGGGTCGATTTTGAGTCACATTAATTCTCTATATTAATCATATGAATATAATAGAAGGGTATATGTAATCCTTGAATATTTTTATTTTAACTGGATAAGGGAAGAATACATCCTTGAATCCTATGAGGCTATTTAGGTGATTACAATTGGAGAATGAGATTTCCCAAGAACTGATGTACGACTAGGGGATGAGTGTATGGTGGTATCATTTTATAATTTCTGTCAATTAGAAATAAACACATGGTGTGAGTTAATATATGATCCACCTAAGTTATAAAATCAACCATAACCATATTATATGTAAAACATTAGAAAAGAAAAAAAATTACATGGTTAACACCCAGTTTGTGTTCCTACATCATTCTGTGATTGAATCCCACCGAAACATTGAATCTATACCAAATAATATGATCAAATACTTGTGGATAGTCCATTTATTATACTGAATTATTGTTCATTATCATCCCACGATAATTTATATAGTAATATATTATTTATACAATGATAAAAATAATTGATAAAGATCTCCTGATAATTTTATTACTTCAGAAACTACTGATGATATTCTCCATGATCCCTAAATAGAGATATAATATTATTCTAAATCAGTGTAGTTTTAGAGGATGATATTCTATTTGAAACTCAAACTCAGATACAATTCTCCCAAATACATGTTATCACATAGATGATAAAATATTTTGAATATCATTCTCTCTTTAACTTCTCTTATTTTTTCTAAAAACCTCAAAAAACATAACATTTTTTCCTACCCTCTCTTTGAAAGATCATGATATTCAACACTTTTTAAAATCCATAAAATTAAGATAACATTGAAGAAATAAATTCCATATGTATATTGTCAAAAATTAATTTAACATATGTGTACAACATGATCCTATGTAATATTTACATTTTGTTTAATCATAAATATCATTCACCATGATCTCGAAATACTGTGCTCTTTAATTAACTGCATGTATACAAACTATTTCCATTATTACCCACTTTATTCCTCAAATGAATATAAAAACCATTCAAGATCCTTCCAAATTCAACAATCCTTAATGATAATTCAAATATAAATTCCTTTTGTAATTCTAGGTATACCCATATTTTATTTCTTACTACGAAAAACTCAATCTCTATTTTCTCCAACCAGATATCACAATATAATAATATTTTGAAAATTAATAAAAATTAAAATAATCAAAAATTTGAAACAAAATATAAATCACATCATATCCCAATTCCAATTATTATTTTAACTCAAAAATACCAAATCATATTCAAAATAAAATGGTATATTTAATTTTAATATATTCTAAATTAACATACATATCATTAATATTAAAACAAATTTCCAGATAAATATTCATTGAACATCAGAAAAAAATTAAAATAATCACCATATTTGAAATAACATGTGAACAATATTGATTAAAAAAATTTATATGCAATTTTACACTTTTAAAAAAAATATGAGATTCATATAGTTTTAATATATTTAGATTATTTAAATTATGGAAACCTCTAATGTTGGCTAAATGAGCTTCACAAAAAATCTCACTATAAATTGAAATCATATAATCGTTGAAGACATATATGCAGTAAGAAAAAATATTATACTGATGAATACTTATAATAATGAATCACATTTAATCTCAAAATACATACATTTTCAAACAAATGACTTATGTTTGATAAATGAAATGCAATCTATAGATAAGATTCAATTGAAAAGGCTTATCATATGATAATAATTTATAATATTATCTAAAAAATACATATGATAATGCCTTTTATATTTTATTGTAGTGCTCAGTGTTATATGATGAATGAATCTTAATGAATAAAAATTATGAATGGATATAAAGAAAAATGAAATTTACTATATTTATTGACCATTTAGTTGTGTATCGACCACATAAACAACAAACCGACCATTATTCGATTGCATAAAGGACCCCCTGATTGAATAAATGAGAAAATGATTGATTAAATGAACAAATAGTTGGTCATCCACATTAATAACTGATCAAATTCATGTAAAAACTCAAGAAGAATTCTATAATGATCAATATATGCATAAAATTAATTTAAAATTATTTCAGGACACAATGAATCAACTCAAAATCATTCTAAAACACATTAAAAACGTCCTAATCACTTTTAATTATTCTAAACCAAGGATTAAAAAAAATTAAACCATAAACAACTCCAATTCGAGGGTACTCCATTACCCCCATTTCAAAATTTTTTTCCACTCTAGTGATGTCTTTTGAATATTCTCAGTTCTATTTTAGAACTTATCAACATGCATGATAATCATCATATCATAACCCGTCACTCATGGAATTCATATTTTATAACACAACCATATAAGGTTATGTTTTTGATAGAGTTTCATCCCTCTGGGATAGGAAATTTTTTCCAATTGACTAAGATAAAATCTCATTCAATTAATAAATTATATATCAATATAAAAAAACCACATTCAACATTATCCAAATAATTAATATATAATCTAGTGATTAATCTCAATAAAAAATCACTCCCACTTATGTAAATATTATTGGTAAAGTTATCCCCATTTGTAAAAACAATACCAATCATAGTGGGATTTATTTTTCATACTTCTTGAAATAAGTGTAGAAGTCCGAACATGTATTTTCATCATTAGCATTTATAATCTCTCTCCTACTTTTTCCTTTGTAAAAATGTCTAAAATATGATCCTTGCAGTAAATATAATAATGTATTATATCACCACTTATCACCATTAATTTAATAAAATTGTGCTTGATATCAATAGATTTTGATCATGAGTACTATATAGGATTCTTCAAGAGATCTATGGTACTCATATTTTCATAAGAAATCTATAATTGTTTCATAAAAACTACTTCCCAATCAGTTATCTACACTTTCATCCACTATATTTGTTTATAATAATGAGTAAATATGATACACATGTCCTTGGTTATAATCAGAGACACTAAATATTTATTCTTTCTAGGCCAACTCATTGAATTCTCACACCGGAAAAATCCCCAATAGATGGGGAAATATTATCTATGAAATCTCCTATATAATCTACATCAGTGAACCAATAGATTCGAAAATATAATCTATTTTTATACAATAATACACTATTATGTGTTCCATTTATATATCACATAATCATGTTGGTTGCGAGTATATGAGTTATTTTAGTTGACTCTATAATTTGTCATAAATAGTCACTATAGATATAATTTCTTTTTTTAACTGATGAGGTAAAGTAGGATTCTACACTTCTTTCGAATTACCCTTTATTAATATATTTTCCCATTCTAATCTTTTCTCATTTTGGTGCTAATGGATAAAGAAGTGGAATCCTTCTTTCATTAATTTATTCCAAAAAATATCAAAAATTATTTGGTATATTTTTCTTAATAAAATATCATCATATCTTTATAGAATTTAAAATCCTAGAAATAATTCATCTCTACCAAAAAAGATATCTCAAAATTATTATTAATTTCCTATGAAAATTATTTATGGAGATACTTATGATCACTTATAAATATTATATCGTAAGCATCGATTAAAATTATGAGAGTACCAATGGTGTTTTTTCACCTATATGTTACTGTCATCTTTTCTTTTTAAAAATTTCATATTTTTTAAGAATCCATCCAGTTCGGATTATGAGACCCATAAATCCTTTTTCATGTAATATAAATATTTCTTCAACTTGAAAACCATGATTTTATATTTCTTCTCATATTCATGTTGTACAATCTTAAATCATTCTCATCATGTATTCTATATATTTTGAATAGGTTGACTAATTTATAATTATACATTATGAACATAATTATTATCATAGGAGTGGAATCATAGATGAATGTATTGAAATAAAAATAACCTTTATTAGACTATTTTTCTGGAAATATAGATTCAAAAAAATGAATTGAATCAGTCTTGATGATTGTTATTTCCACATTTTTGTATGTTGATTGGACTAACATTCCATTTTGTAATGTATCAAAAAATTAAAATATTCCATTTTTATGAAGGGGACGTTCTCCTATTATGTAAATCATTGATATTTTACCCATACTCCTTTAGATAAGGTTTCCATTTTTCTAGTTCCATAATTCATTATATTCTTTGGAACTCAAGCATAATTAGTTAGTTGGATCACCAATTTGGAATATGTTGACACTTTTTTTATCCTCTATTGACAACTCATATATATTTAGAAGCTTTTATAAACCATGAGTTTTTTATGAATAAAATTCATTTCCATCATTACACAATTGAATTACACTCATGATATTATACATTTTCTTCACATGAGGAATATAATTGCAATTGGGGTTTTTCATGAAATCTTATCTAAACCAAGGCCTTTAGTTATAAAAATATTGTCACTACTAAAAGTCACTGGTCCTCAATAATGTTATTTAATATTAATTATTAGTTTCATCACCTGAAAATTACAGAGAGAATCACATATCCAAGATCTACTCATTTTCTCTCTTACATGCCTTTAAAGAGACTTCCACAATAAATGATCTTTTTCCTTGATCTTCATATGTTTTACATTACCCTTTTAATTATATGGAATTTTTCTATGATGAATAGTCATAAATTACTTAGATATATTTATCTATTTATTACATTTACCATATATTTCATCCAAGCATTTAAAACTATATTTTCTGGGTTGATAAAGCATTTCCCTGCAATTAGCCTTCATCCTCTGTGAACAACTCCCTCTATTCTAAAAATTCCCCCACGATTAATATATTATGTATTATAAAAACATTTGTTTATTTAATTTATAGTATTTGTGTCCAAAAATACAAATATTCCAGTATAACATACTAAATCTAGGTATTTTATAATAATACTACTTTAAACCATAATGTTTATATGACTGTTCCAACATTGATTCAACTTTCTTCTACCATGGTGCTACTGTGTCTCTTGAAATTTTATTCTTTTAATTTTATAGGGAGTGTTTCTCATATCCTTTTTTGGCACATATATGACTAAATTTTAAATTTTAACCAACATGATCAAAAAAATCTATTTTACAATTAGAAAAATATGATAAGGTTTAAAATTACTACATTGAGTTCACATTTTTAGTAGACACTGATCACCCAAACTTGATCTCTATGGATATATTATAATCATATTTGAGGATAATAAATTAGATTCTAGGAATTTTGATTGTATCTTGTAAATCTCAACATATTTTAACCTGAGTTTATCTTCAATAAAATTCACAATCTTATTATTTCATGCATGTTTCAACTTGAACATTTTAATATAGTAAATTTTAGTATAATCATTTTTGGAAAATCTATCACAATATTCAACTTTCATTCCATTATCATTCATAAATACTAATACTTATTTATTGATGTTTTTTATTTACTTTAAATATTATTCAAGTTTAAATTTCAGAATATGTTCCACGTAGGATACTTCATTATCTTCACCATCACTTCTAGAAAACTCTCCAGGTCTCTCTACATGTGCCATAAAATTTGTGAATATATAATTAGATTCTTCATCAGATTGGAAGAATGAAGAGAGTAAACCCACTTCCTACTTAACATATTCACCCTTATTCTCCATGTCTTCATATTATCAACTAATTTATAGGCTTATTTTGTGTTCATTCCCAATACCATATTTTAAGGATTTTTATCTTCATCACCATAATCTCCACTTTTATTATTTATAAAACTAAACGAAAAATATCCAATATAATCATAGTTGATGAAATTATGAGAATTGTTTTCCATTATAAATAAATTTTTCATTCAAAATGATAATTTTTATAAGTGACAGAATTATTTTATGTTCATCATAATTCTCATATTCTCAACACAAGTGACCGGGATCATCAGCATCTTCATCCTTCATATTTAGCTTTCTCATGGACTCATGTTCTATTTCATATTTTTTTATTTATTCTTTAATTATTGTGTCTTTATCATTACATATACAATGAGAATTTTGTGATGCTCATCAGGTGAATGATTTTATATATCTTCTAGATATGAAATATTATCATCAAACCTTTCTGGAAAGATTCTTATAAACATCTTAACAATAACCGAGTCATATAGCTTCTCCTAAAAACCTCTAATGTTAGAAAACATTTCATTTACACATTTAATTTTTTACTTTCATTCTTCCATGATTGATAATTATGTTCATAAAAGGTTAAAATACCTCAAATATTAACTAAATTAATATTAGACATCCCAAATAATTTAGATATCTGATAGAGGGAACATACACCTCTTGAGATACCCCAAGAATTGATGTACCAATGGGGGAATGGATTAGTTTTGGTTTTATTATACAATATATTTGGATTTTAAATAAACCTTTTTTTAGTTAAGATATGATACCCTCAAGTTATCCCCTCATCCTTACCCTTATGAGATGGAAAAATAAACTAGACAAGTCACAATAAAATTTTACAAGGTTCAGATGTAACATGGGTTCCAAATCCTTTCAATATTCAAGATTCACCAGGCTATGAATTCTCAACTAAATAATATGATCAAATACAAGTGTATAAGACATGTATCATTTCAAAGGATTGTTCATAAGCATTCCACTAATATTTATATAGAATCATGTTGGTTATAATGAATGAAAATGTTATGTTTTTTTACTGGAAAGAGAATAATAACTAATCAGAGATGATGAAAGTGATAAAGTCCATTATCATCTCCTTTAACAATATAAATAAAATCTAATGGAATATAACTCGTGGATTGGTAAATTATAATGCCTTATTCCTTTTCTCCCATAGAGTCCTGAATATCCACAACCTTGTTACCATCCAATATGGTGTGAGTAATCTCCACATTCTAATATAGGATGAACCTACTTTCTCTAATAAAAAAGTAAATACTCTAGTGGAAAGGATATTTATGTTGTTAGATGTTAACCATAATTGAGGATTCATATTAAATAATATATTATTCAATTTTTTATGTAGAGAAGAGAGTGTTCCTAGGATACAAAGCATGAGGTTCTACTTAGATGAAATTGACCTCCCTGAGGAAGGCTTAAAAGGCCTTGATGACTGATCCCCAATAGTCCTAAACTAATCCACTACCTCACATTATATAATTTACAAAAGAACCATTCAAATAAAATTTTAAACCCATGCAAGATTTCTTATATCCTACCCAATTACCCCTTCCACCACTGACAGCAACAGAAGCCACATCACACTGATTTCTAGGAAACAATAATAGAATTACCTCTATACATAGTTATGTTAAGATAGACATGAAATGAAGGAATATATAATAGAGACAATAATTATTATATTTACATTATAATAATACATGAAATTATGATTGTAATTCCACAATATTAAAAATTTTAAATTCTTATGTTTTTTTAAACTAGAATTCGTAATCAAAGAAATTTTCAGTTTAGAGTTTTATAGAATTCGGAAAAATTCATAACATGAAAAATTATAAACTAAATGTGGAAAATTTTAATTAGTATTCAGTGTCATCATTAAAAAATAATTCTAAATTGAAACGTGGTTTCCTTCCATGATATATCATCACAATTTTCATCTTGTCTTCATCATTGTCATTACTTATCCTTTAACCTACTAAAAAACATTTTAAGACATGGGATGAGCATAAGAAGTTCAGTAATAGAAATAAAGAAATTAAATCATTAGCCCAGTGAAAACATGAAATCCCATTTAGTTTTTTCTCTTAAAAACATAAATTTTCTTTCAAATGATAATCGATTTTTCATAAAAAATAATTATCTTACCTTTTGAAATCAAACAATATCCATAAAAGAAAATTTTCAAACATATGAAAGTAATATAAGTACCTTGGGACATCATCATAATAAAACCCCTACAGAATCCTTAAAAATTGAATAACCATATTATATGCTTCTACGTTTTGAGTACCTAATGCATTGGAGAGATATAATGGGGCCCACTTATCCTATCATGAGCTATAATGGAGATCAACTGGTCAAATATTGAGCTATAATAGGAATCAAGACATCTTATGTTGATATATAATGGGATCACACTATAATAAATAAAGTGCATAGTATATATCACGAATAAAACCCTTAAAAATGCTTTTAAACCCACTATAAAACACTTTTGGATATCAAAATTAATATATCTTGTAAAAAACCACTTTTAAAATATAAAAACTATGCACATAAAAATGAAATCATTTTCTTCAAAAAGGACAATAAAAATATTTAAAGGAAACATTAAATAAATTATTTGTCATAAAAATTGTTGAAATTGATCATGTCTTATAAGTTAAAAAACATTTATTTTGACTTTTGTAAAATGATTTGAAAAAAAACAAAAAAATAGGTGTTTTAAAAAAAATCCTTTACATAAAACCTTCAAAACATGCATTTTTGATAAAATTTACCGAAATTAAAAAATTAAAATTTTTAAAAAATTCATGTCCAAATTAATACATTGCTAAAAATCTTTTTAAATACATGGACTTTAAAAATAAAAATTTTAAAAACAAATTATTAAAACATTTAAAATAAAGTTTATTTATTTAAAAAGTGACATACATTGTGTCCAACTTGTCACATACGTTATTTATATTCCTTAATAATAAAAATAAGTTAATTATTCAATATATTTAGAACATTATTCACGATTATTATCCGTTAAATATATCAATTATTAACATTTTAGGACAATTACATAATTGTTCGTGTTCACATTGGATGTTTTAATGATATTCGATACCTGAGTCCAAAATTACATTAGTATGATATTTATATTCAATGTTTTCATTAGTACATAATATCTTGGATAATATTAATTAAATTATTATCATTTTAATACATCAATTATATTTTTAAATTAAATTATTATGTTTTTTATGAGAAATGAACTATGTTATAATCATGGAGATGCTAATCCTTACATACGCGTGAGTAACTTTTCCATTTTTCAATGATCATTATAGAAAGAATGTAAGTATTATTATATCATTAATAAATTATAATAATATCATTAATATCATATTAAAAATTTAAATATACTTATATATATCATCCATTTTATGTGGGTATGAAAAAATAATCACATCACTTCGTGGAGGTGATAGTTCACACGTACGCATGGATAACCTTATAATTTTTATGTTCGTGAATAGGTAAAAATGAAAATGATATAATATTATTTCATGATGATAAATACTTGATCAATATCAAATTTAAATTTTAATCCTCTCATTATATCCAGTCTTGACAAATAGATATGGAAAACGATTTATATCAGTTGGCGAGGTGGTTGTCCACCGTACAATTGAAAGATCAATTATTTTCCCATTTTATGGAAGTGGAAATGGATTTAAGTGATGATATTAGTATAATAATATTTAATTATATTGGGGATATTTTATTTATTGTTTCAACATGGGTGAAGAAAATTTAAATTAATTAGAAGAATAAATAAAACAAAAATACTTGATTTAAAACAATACATTTTTCCCCAAAATCTTCTCTCTTTAACACCTTAAGATCACTATGGTTGGTGTTATGTATAAAATAAGAGATATAAAAAATTGGGGTGGATTATTGGAAGGTATTTGGTCATATATTTTTTGAATTCAATGGAATTTTTGTGTGAATAACGGATAAGAAGAGGATCCCATTTATAAGAGAGGGGAGGAGCACTCTTTGAATTTCTCAAAATATTAAAATAATACAAATTTATTTTATATTACAAATGAAACCAACATTATTTATTTTAAATACAAGATAATTTTGGGTCAAAATAAATTCATCTAATTAATATTATACAATTTTTCACAATTTTTTAATCTTTATCTTTTTAACCTTTTTAAATCATTTTAACTATTACCATGTCAACATTTTTTTACACTATGAGGGTTAATAAAATTACTGTAAAATGAAAAAATAACCATAAACGGATCATTGATGACATTTTAATCCTTATAAAATATTATTTTATTAATTTTATATAATTATTATTTATAGGTTATTTAGTAAAATATTATTTATTTTCATATATCATTAATGTCAATTTTGACACTATTTTTCACTTTACTTTTAATAAATCTCTTAATAAATATAATCTTGAAAACATTATCTTAAAAATCATAAAAATATCAAATAAAACTATTAAATTATTTGCTAATAGTCATTATTTATAATAATATTTATTATAATGTTTTTAATATTATTTATTTGATTTTTCCTTTAATTAATCAATTACTTCATCATCATAATGTCATTATTTAAGGTAATTATTTTATCCCTTAAAATTTAAAAATAAATTAACATGTTGTATATAAATATTTTATATTTAATATTACTATTTCGAGTCAAATATATCTTCTCTATAATCCAATATAATAATTTTTATAGTTATTAAAACATAAGTATGATATCTTTAAAATTTATTAAAAAAATCACCATAAAGGGATTAAAGTCAAACATGTGGATCCAAGAGGTCCTAAAATTGGCCCAATAATGATTTAGGTTTAAAATAACTCATAAATAAAAATCAGGACAAGATTTATTGTAATTTTATACTATTTATAATATTATTTTTACGTATAATTACTCGATTTACCCTTAACTATAGTAATACAAATTACTAAAGTTACTATTCATATTGTAAAAAAAATTATAGAGACCTATTTAATAAATTTTAAAATTAAGATTCAAATTATGGAATCCATTTTTCAAAATTATAGACATATAGATGGATAAAATTAACTTAAAATTAATCTCATTGGTGGAATTAGAAAATGAGTTTTTAAGGTAAACACGTGCAAAATATTGATTTTTTATATCTAACTTCAATTTAAAATTGATTAAAATGAACTAAATTGGATTAAATTATATTAAATTTATATAATTATACATTTAAACTCATAAAATATGTAATTTATCACGATGAATTAGTAATATGAATAAGCTGTTTTCTATTAAAATTTAATATTTTTCATTATTTATCAAAACCCAAAACATATCACAAAAATACCAAAAATATAAAAAAAGAAAAAAATTTGTGATTAATATTTAAAATAAGAACATTATTTCATATAATATAACTTATAAAAGTGTAAAATACAAGATATAAAATAAGTGCACCAATAAAAGTTTGTAAAACTGCTTTTTGGAAAAATAAATTTTATAATGTGTACAAATGTATTTATTATTATATAATGTGTATAAAACAAACCGAATGATTTTTAAAGATTGTATTGAATATTATATATATATATATATATATTTCAATAACATAATCCAAAAACTATGTTTCTTTATTTTATTTGTATAAACTACACTTGGGAACATTTAAATAGTTTTTCGGAAAATTATTTATTTTCATTCAAATAGGGTTTTAATTTATTTTATAAATAATTAGTCCCCAAAAAATTCAATATATATAAATTTTCAAACCATATTTTTATAATTTAGTTGATAAAGTTCATACCCTCCATTATAAAGGCTATGTTATAAAAGTAATATTTAAATAATAGTATTTCAGTGTTCGTTTATGCTTGATGTGGCGTATTTTGTATTCAATCTAATTTACTCTTTCAATTTTTTCAACATAGGAAATTATATTCCCCACATTAATAAATTTTATCCTCTAAATTTGAACTCTGTCTTGGTAACCATGTTTTGACTTTTCAAAATACCATTATTTAAACCCCACATCGTAAAAAAGATTAATAAAACATCCCTTTAAAATAAATAATTTGATTTACGAAGTCCACCTAAGATAAAAAAATTAGGGTCCCATGTAGAAAAACATAGACAGATATGATAAAAATGACTATCAATTTTTGATGGAGAGTGCCAGATAACATGTCATTATAATGTTAAACATCCAAAACCCATAAATATATAATGTGTTAGAAGGACATTTATTTATTAGTAAGAAATCTAAATATATAATGTTTTTTAATATCATTTTCATAGATTTGGAATATTATATTACTACTTGGATTAAGAAAATAAGAAACTAAACTTATATTAGGAGTAAAGTTTCATCCCATAATAATTTTCTATCATAAAATCATATTTTTCTCTAAACGAAGAGCATTTAAGATGATTTTTTCATGCATGGAGCACTAGAATAAACTTCTAGAGACACGAATAATCAATAAAATATTAAATTTCTATTTTTCCTATCTTGAAACATTATGAGAAAAAAAATGGTTATAATAATATAAGTTAATTATCCATAAATAATAAAATATCTATGATGAAAACAATTATAATTTCCAAAAATATATAGAAAAACCCAAAGTTCAACATAGATCATTTAACAAATAACTATCCATAAAAATCCTCAAAAATATTATAGACTATGATCTAAACATAAAAATAATAGTGATTTGATCACATAGTCTTCCAAATAACATCAATCACTATTAATGTCTCATATCAAAAATTTAATTTTCTAAATAACATAATATCCAATATTTAAAGTAATTTCCATAAATAACTCGAATCACCATAAAACCATAATATAACATTAATCACTTAATCACCAAATAATTTTCCATTCCCAAGGTTTTCTATTTGATAAAATATATGTTTGAAAAATAAAATTATTCTTCATCTATAAAATAATTTAACTAAAAAGAAAAAATCATAAAAACCAGGACATCACAAAAGAGGGTTTTAGGTGATGCACCCTTATCACCCTTGGGTTTTTGGTTTGACTCCCATGGCCTTTCTGAATGCGATGGGTTATCATCGATCCTATGAGTTTTATTTTTCTTAAAACTATATAATTATTATATAATTATTAGAAAAATTATTCATATTTATAGAGAAATATTTATCCTTTAAATTTATCTCATACCTTTTATTTTTCAACCCAAAATATAGTATCCCACAAGTACATCAAAAATAAATGTCTCCAAAATAGAATTTGTAAACATAAAATTTCATAACTTAAAGTCTCAAAAGGGGCTTATGAGTCAATGAACTTATGATCAACCTTAATATTATAAACCCATGATGAAATCTATAACTCCTAATAAGACAACCTAATCTCAAATGCTTTTTAGACCATCTTTGGATACCAACTGTAAGGTCATGACCTTAAACACTACATATTCTAGTGTTTTTTACCTAGAATTTACTTTTGATGATCTTTTCAATTTATAGTTTTATATAATTAGGAAAAATCATACAATGTAAAACAATACATTAAAATTGGATTCTATTACAAAGTATCCATTTTCACTACCAAAAAACATTGTAAATTATAACATGGTTTCTTTTTTTATTATAACATCACAAATTTCATTTTTTCCACATCCTTGTCCCTACTCATCCTTTAACCATGTGGAAAACACATAAAAAAATGGGATGATCTCAATACCATTAGAAAGGGACCTAAATAGTGTAAATAATTAGTCTCGTAGAAACCTGAAAACCCATTAGACACGTTTTCTTAAAGTCATACATTTTATCTTGAAAGGGAATATTTTTTTATTAAAACGATTCATTATTATTCTATTTTATATCAATCGATTTCCATGAAAACACACTATAAAACATATAAAAGTCATGTAGGTGTCTTGGGAAATAATCATCATAAAGCCCTTATAGAACTCTTAACAATTGAATAACCATATGGTCAACTTCCATCATTGAGGTACAAAATGTATTGGAGAGCTACAATGGGACTCACCCTTAATATCATGGGATATAATATGGATTAACCCATCATATATTGAGAAATAATGGCGCTCCACCTGTCATATAATCATATATAATGGGATGAAACCATTATAAAATATTTATAAGGAACATAATAAGACCCTTAAAAAATATTTTAAACACAAGAGAAAAATACTTTTAGATATCAAAATACAATTTTATTCTAAAACAATCTCTTTTAAAATATATAAATCGCACCCATCATAATGAAACAAATTTATCTGAAAAAAACTATCAAAAATTATATATAAAATATTAAAGTAATAAATATTCATGAAATAGGGATATCCAATCAAACTACCTTAGAAATAAATGTTCATTTGAAATTTTGTAAAAAAAATGAAAAAAACATTAAAAGAGTAGTTTTAATGGATATTATGTTACATAAAACCTTTATAATTTTCCATTTTGAAAAAATTTGAGAGAAATTAGGAAATTAAAAAAATTTAAAACATTTATTTCCATAATAATATATTCATAAAAATCATTTTTAAAACATGTAAATTATAATTAAATATTTAGTAAAAATAATATATAAAAAATTTAAAATAATGTTTATTAAGATTAAAAGTAACATACCATGAGTCTGACTTGTCATAGACATTATTTATCTTCATTAATAATAAAAATAAGTTAATTATTTACATTAATTAAATAATTTTTCAATATTATTATTCTATTTATTTCAATTATTAACATGTTATTACGATAACATAATTATTCATGTTCATGTCAGACGTTTGGACGATATTGGATAATTGAGTCTTAAATGACTTCGGTATGATATCTATATTTAATGTTTTAATTTTTACATAATCTCCAAAATAATATTAATTATAATATAATCATTTTTATACTTAAATTATACTTTTAAATTTAACAATTGTGTATGGTTATGAAAAATGATCTATGTTATAATCACAAAGAAAGTAAGTCGTCCGTACGCATGAGTAACATTTTCAATTTTCCAGGATCATTATTGAAATACTATAAGTATTATTTTATAATTATATAATGATAATAATATTACTAATATCATATTAATCATATAAATGTACGTATTCATACCATCAATGGGATGTGGTGATGAAAAACGAATCACATTATTTTGTGGAAGAGATAGTTCACACGTATGCACGAACGATGTTATCATGTTTATGTGGAAAAAAGGTAATAATTTAATAGATTTAATATTATTAAATAATGAAAAATATATACTGAATATTATATACTAACATTAATTCCATCATTATAACTATTCTTGAGGGACGGTGATGGAAAATGAATTATATCAGTTTCTGAGGTGGTAGTCCACCGTACACCTGAATGACCAATTCTTTTCCCATCTGATGGAAGTGTAGATGGATTTATGTGATGGTATATAAATAATAGAATATACTTATATTTAGGATACTGTAATTTTTATTTATTCATGGTTGAAAAATGTTTTAATGAGGTGTAACAATAAATAAACTAGAAATACTTGATTAAAAATGATTACTTTTCTCCAGACAATCTCCTTTGCTTAACACCTTACGACTACTAAAGATGGTGTTCTGCATAAACTAATTGGTCTATAATATAGTAGGGTGTTGTATGAAGGTATTTTTCTGTACTATTTCTAAACAAAATAGTTTTTTATTAGTGAATTAAACTGTAGAAGAGACGCCCTTTTACAAGAGAGCGGAGGGGAACTCTTCGAATTTCTCAAAATATTAAATTAATATAATTTTATTTTCTATTCCAAAAGAATCCAAACAGATTTATTTAAAATATAATATAATATTATTTCTAAATTAATTAATCCAATGAAAATTATATAACTTTTGACTATTTTTTAATCTTTATTATCTGTTTTAACCCTGATTTAACCACTTTTACTATTACCATGACAGCATGTGTTTTAGACATTGAGGGTTAATATAATTACTATAAAATTTCCAATGAATAAAATTAGATTATTCATTAAATTTTACCCTTATAACTATAATTTGGAAAATTTTAAAATTTTATGAATTTTATATCATATAATAAAATATTATTTATTTTTAAATATCATTAATGTCAACTTTGACACTATTCAATACTTGAATATATATAAATATCACTAAAATAAGATAAATTAGAAAACATTATTATAAAAAATCAGCAATATGTCAAATTAATCTATACAATACATGGGTGACATTAATTATGTAAAATTATTATTTTTTAATATTTTTAAAATAATTTATATTTTATTTCCTTTAATTAAACAATTATTGAATCATCACTCTGTCATCCTTTAAGTTAATGATGTTATCACATAAAAATTATAAATAAATTAATATTATGTAGATAAATATTTTTTTCTTTCAAATGACTATTAATATTTTAATATATCTTCATTTATTACCCCATATAAAAAATATACAGTTATTTATACTTAAGTATGACATCTTAGTGTTTTCATTAAAATAAAATACTATAAAGGGATTAAAGTCACATAAGTGGCTCAAAGTGGTCCAAAAATTGGACCAATTGTGATTTTGGTTTAAAATAAGTCATAAAATAAAATTATAACAAGTGTTAGGGTAATATTCTAATATTTATAAAGTTATTTTTAACCTTAATTATCTTATTTACCATTAACCGTGGTAAAATGAATTACTAAATTAACTATTCATATTGTCAAAAAATAAAAGGAAATTATTTTATATATTAGAAATTTATGATTATAAATGTGGAATCTATTTTTTAAACTTAAAAATAAATAATTGGAAAATATTAATTTTTAATTAATCTCATTTATGGAATGAGGAAACTATTTTTTAAATTGAAAACAATCAGAAGAGTGAAATTTTTTTATACCCAAATTCAATGTCAAATTGATTCTAATCGCCAAAATTTTATTAAATTATATAAAATTGATCTAATTATATTTTTAAACAAATAAAATACAAAATTTTACAATATAAATTATTTTTAATGATGTTTTTTAATTAAATTTCAGTATATTTAACTATTTATCAAAATGTGAAACTTATTAGAAAAATAAAAAGAATTAAACAAAAGATAATTTTGACATTATTATTTGAAATAAGAAGTTCATTTTTTTCAAATATAATTTATAAAAGACCAAAAAAGAAGATTTAAAATAATTGCGCCATCAAAAGAGAGTAAAATTACTTTTCAGAAAAAACCTGTTTTTGAAGTGTAATACTAGATTTATTATTATATCATGTATATAAAACAAAGAAGATGAAAGTTATAAATTATTTTGAATATCTATTATATATATATATATATTTCATTAATATACTCCTATAACTTTTTTTTCAATATTTTATTGGTACAAAACACAGTTGATTATATTTAAATAGTTTTCCAGAAAATGATTTCCTTTTATTTTGAAATAGGTTTTTATTTTCATTTATAATTAATTGGTTACTATAGAATTAATTATATGTAAATTTATAAACCATATTTTCTTAATTCAGTTAATCCTATTCATACCCACCATTCTAACAGATTTTTTATAATAGTAACATTTTAATAATAATATTTAATTATTCGTATTAGCTTGACGAGGAAAATTTTGTATGTTATCTAACATAGTATTTTATTTTTTTAAACATGGTATGTTTCAATGGGTATCCTAAATTATCTAGTAACCCGCTTCCATGTATATGGGAATACCTTATTCATTGAAGATCATCCCAAGAGAAATAAGACATATGTCATGAATGAAAAAATATAGTGAAAAGAACCTACCATCTATACACAAAATACCCCCAACATTATCCCATATAAATTGAGACAAGTCTCCTAAAATTAATAAATGTTTTTTTCATTTCCATATTGGTGTTGAAAAAATAAAATCCTCAAGATTCCATATTAATACTAATCATCTGGGTGTGTGTATCAGTAGTGATGGATTGATTCCAAATACACTATTAGTGGAAATTTATTTTTTATGGAAGATATTTCCACGAGATTTCAGTTTTTAAAGTGTCTTACCCTTGTTGAAAATGAATAATTCTATGATAATCCATACACCTGATGGAACTCATTGGAGATGGAGGAAAAACACAATAATATGGGTTTTAAACTTATTTAAGGTTGTGTTACATTGATTTATATTTTCATTATGTATTGTGTCCTCAAATAAAATGTGATCAGTAACATGACTATAAAATATGTATAGAATTAGGAAAATATGATAGATTAGTAGGATTCTAGCCCGAGTTTTTTTTCATGAATGTAATATCACCTCTTCAAATGATCTAACAATATTTTCCAAGGATATTTTGAATTTTTATTTGTAGGATGTTCCATAGATGACTGTAATAAATTTTTAAAATAATAGACCAACTATTATAAATGCATCCATATATATTTATGAGGAATTGTTTCCTAAGATAATACATATAAATGGACTCACAAAAAAGTTTTTCAAGCATGAATAAAAAATTTTCCTCAATTAATCTCATATCGATTCCCCTTTCCTCAAACGGTTTCTAAAGTCTAGAATAACATAACGAGTAATGTTGAAAATCTTAATGAGAGTCCCAAATGAAATTATTAAAGGTGTTCCATGTTCTTTAAAATAATCTTTGGATCCCTACTCATTAAAATGGCATACATCAGAATGAAGGTGGAGATGATTTTAATGAGTGTGACATGACCTCCAAATAAAATAAACCACCTCTTAAAATTTATAATTCTCCCCATTATTCAGTTAATAATAGCATAAAAAACTGAAGTAAAACTGTAAAATTTGAGAGTTCCCCCCCAGATAATCCATTTGAATATTCCTATAAGAAATTAAAATACTCTCTTAAATTCTTTTGACAATTTGTTTTTCTGAAAAATTGTTATAGATATAAATCATACTCTTGTTAATATTGATGTATTGTAATATAATTATTGTACAATATTTTAGAATCATCTTGAAATACTTTACTGAATTATTAAATCCATTAGTGAAAATAGAAAGTCATTAGCAAAAAAATAAGTGATAAATTCCAAAAAAATCTTACCTCCTTATAATTGATTGGATCAGGCCATTAGAAATTCTTTTGTTGATATTATTTCTTATCACATCAATAGAAATAATGAAGATAATTCATGAGAGAGAGAGAATACTAAGAATTTGGTTTATTCAGTATCTGTTTATGGTATTCCCCTTTATCTTTCCATTTAGATATAATAATATTACCACTCAGAGAAGATTCATATCATGATATTATCTTTAAAAATAAGAATCAGATACAATCCCCATGAATATTAATGTTCACACATATGATCTAAGAATATAAACATTGTCCATTAAAGTCTATTCACATTCTATAAATTTTAATAAAAACAAAAAAAACTACAACTTCAATACTAACTCATTCTTCAATAGATCTTGATATGAATCACTTTCCAAAAACCCATAATTAACATAATTCTATAGAAATCAATTCAAGATCACCAACTTAGAAACATAATTTAATAGAATCATATAATATTATCCTCCTTGATTTAATCATTCAGTTTGAGCTCAATATCATGCCCCATGATCTCAATTTAATCTTCCATTTCATTAAGTGCAAGTATACAACACATTTCCTTTTTTATCCACCATTTTTTTCAGTATCTCAACAAAACCATTCAAAAACCATCAGACATAAAACATCAATAACGATAAATACCAAATAAATAGATTTATGAATTCTAGGAATACCCATCCTATATTACTTACTCAAACAAACTTGATCTCAACTTTTTTTAACTTTGTATCACGACACAACAACTTTTGAAAATAACTCAACCGCTCAAAAACTCAACCTTTCAAAAAAACAACATGAATCATTTCATGTATATATATTACTGATTATTTGAACTCCAAAATATTAAATATTTATCCCAAAAATATTCTATATATAATATATATATATATATATACTACTCTAGTAGATAGAAATTTGATCATAACAATAAGTTTTTATATATATCGTCTCAGAAACAAATATTAACATTAATCACCATTTTCACAATCTAGACTGAAATAGCTTGAATAAAATTTAAGATATAATGTTTTACTCTTTTAATAATTACTTAGGAATCGTCATGTTTTAATAACTTTATAATATTAAATTACAGAAACATAAAATTTTCACTCTAGGACCTTCTCTAAATATTTCCATAGTATTAAATTTATACTATCAGTGAATACATACATTTATCTATAAAAAGGATCATTTTTAACTATGGAATAAAATGAATAATAATGATAAAGAAATACATTATGTGTCAAAATACTTATGTTTTTCAATAAATGGCTCACACTGGTTAAAATATTTATAATATATAGAAAGAAATATGTTTTTAGTGGCTTAAAATATGACATAAAGTAATAAATTCTTATCTGAAAGATATGTGTTCATGATTTTTCTATTTTCTTACAGTTCTAAACATCATAAAAACAATTAATTCCCAATATGAATACTTAATCTTAGATCAAATGATATACTAAATATACTGTGTGGATTAAACATAATGTAGGGGATCAACCGCATGAAGATATCACAGACAATGAATGGATTTACCACAAAAATAACTTATCTATATTTTGAGTAAATAGTTGAATTATTGCATGAATAACTCATTGTACACATGTATAAAAAACATAAAAGTCTAAATTCATCAAATTAAGCACAAAATTGCTTGAAAATCATTTCAATACACCTACAATCAATATAAAAACATTAATTTTATTTTCAAAACCTCTCATTAAAATTCACTAATTCTCAACCAAGGATGGAATAAAATTCAAAATATTATAAAATATAATCCAAGGGTTCTTAAAAGGGAAGATTACTTCGTTGAATTTTTGAATCAATCACCAAAAAATAGTCATCTTCCAAAATATATAATGTCTCTCAATTGGTTTTTCTAATATTATATTGGATTATACACTTATAAATGTTCCTCTTAAAACTCTTATAAAAAAGATCTTTAATATGCTATTAGATTTCACTACATCAATTGGTAAGATATTCCTCCTCTTTAATAGGTCTCTGTATTATGATTCCTAAAAATATATAGAAGCATTGATGTTATCCTTGTTCTAATAAATCAATATTATATTTTTCAATGAATATAGACAATAGGTTTTCAAGGTTTTCATCTTCCCCATTCTTATTCAAGAGCCTTGACACACATATCATGAACATGATAGTAACAATGTTGACCTTTATCAACTCTACTATTATACTTATTCTCATTCCTCAACACACACGATCTTCTTTTTAGAATATCATTGCCTTCTTACACACTCTATATTTGATACTCAGGAAATTTAACAGAATGCGATGTCATTTTCTTATCTTCTCTATATTATATAGTTATTATTCTTATTTATCTTATATATTCATAGAATCATGATAATATTACTCCAAAATTTTGAAAATATAAATTCCAAGAAATTAATCCCCATATTTTTCTCAATATTCTCAATAGTATCACATGTGATTTCTCAATTTTTGATCACGATTAATTATTTTTAAATCTTTATATTAGAATATCCCAAAACAATCAAGTATTAATATTCTCAATTTTTCTTCTGTAATTCTATTTTCACTCTTATTGAATGATGACTCAATTGAAAATATCATGATATTAGAGACTTTAAGATCATCAATGAATAAATTAAAATAATTACCCTTTCAGGTTATCATGTTTAATATATTATAATATCAATGAACAAAATAATATTCAATTAGAAAATAGTGATGTTAGGAAATGGATAATTAGTTTGATGTTCTAATTCATTTTATTGGTAGGATACAAATGAAAATATGGTTTGGATATGACGGTTTCATCATGAAAGTGCAGAACTCCTTACAACTTCATGTTTGTTGGATGTTGGTAACTTCTTATGGTTTTGTGTATAAGAGTAAGTTCAGTGGAAGGTTTCTATGAAAGTATATTAGCATTATGGGAAATGGTGGAAAAATATTTTACATAGAATTGGTATTCAAGCTAATTAATTCCATAATAGGTCTATTGTCATATTATATCAATGGAAGGAACCTCACGAAAGTTGAAGGTTAGTGTAACTAGATGAACAAATGGACTTCTCTCAAAAGAGGGGTAGGAACACAAGAAAACATGGTATATGAATACTACATGTTTTGTTATATACATCTAAAATTATCTATAATGATTATAAACACCTGTATCATATTAAGAATATTAATGAAATATTATAGTATTCTACTATGGATGTATGACTAAACGTTTTAATCATGTAAAAGAAATTAGTTTTTTACCCTCTATTATTTTTATCATGGTTGTATTCTTATATATAAATGTGTAAATGTTGGAAAACACAATAAAATTATTTAGAGTGTTTTGAATCTATTAGAGTTATAGTACACTTTGATTTATGGAGTTTGATCATGTTCGAATTCACATGATATATGGAGGATGAAGTTCTATTAGATCAAGGAACCTATTTTAGATTATGTTTTTTGTGAACTCATGGTTTTTCATTCTCACTCCCCAGAAAGCAGTATCAAATCTATTTTCAAGACTCAGTTTTACTCACAACATACAAAGATATCGTCACTTTTCCCTTATAATTATTTCATTTTTAGTGGGATTTTACTATTATCAAAAGGAATGACATTGGATGATGGTAGTGGTAGAGTTGATAACACCAAAATAATATTCTCTGTTTTCTCAAGGATATAGATTGAAAATTATTGTATATAAATGGAACTGAATGTTCCATTGACTAGAATAAAACCAGAGGATATTTAAAAAAAATAATTGGTTCAACTAGATCATAAGGCACTCAGACTGATTTGGGTTTCTTAAAAAAGTAATTTTCCCTTCAATATTTGGGAGAAGAAAAATATAGTAGATTTTAGATAGTCCATAATAGACATGTTTGATATTACTACTAATTTGAATAAAATATTAATGATGTCTAGTTAGTTTAGTATAATGTTATTAGAATAGTAATTAGTGGAATACCATGTTAATGATTTCAAAATTTTCCAAATGTATCTTGACTTAGTGAAAATAAAGGTTTACAAGATGTATGCGCGTTGATTTTTTTTCATCACTACTGGATAGTTGGGAAGTTATGGTTACTACTGTTATAAATAGTTTTGAACTTCTTGAGGATATAAGGAACATAATCCCGAATGAGGACCACAAATGATGGAATGTTCAGTCACCCATTGAGAAATTATTAAATGAAGAAGGTAGAGGAAGGTCACCTAATCATAAGCCAAGTTATAATAAATTATAATATTAGTATAGATATAAGAGTTGAGGTAAATTTATCAAACATAGTCTGATATGCTCACACTATATAAAAAGGCAATCTCAATAAAAACTATAAGTTTTGAGGGGTAAACTCAGAAACGAATCATTCTATATTTTTTGGTTCCATAAATTCAATAGAATATATTATTTTCTTCTTAAAAATTATAAATTTTCTAGTAGAATCAAGAGTAGTTGATTTTGTGCATTGTTTCATTCAATGATACAGAATGATAGTATGGTAAATTATGTGACTGAAATATTCAAAAAAAAATAGTTTGTGGATGATGAGGGTATTAAATTTCTTATAAAGCGTGATGTTAATATCTATGTTCCTAAAAGAATATTCTTGAAGTTCAAATGAGTTTGAAAAATCTGATTGTTATGGAAGAATATTATTTATATTGGACATGTAAATGAAAAGAGATTAAATGAAACATTGGTAATGGCGTATGGAATGTTTCATTTGGATCCATAGTGGTGGATACAAGAGTTAATGATAATAAATAATATTTTCTCACTAGTTTATATAGTTCAATTAGGGTTTATAAAACAACTTATGAATATCCAGAGTAATGGAACTATCAACTTGGTCATCTCTATGTGAAGAAAATGAAGGTTGTTGTGAAAAAGGGTTTGCTAAATCTCGATCATTATGGATTTAGATGTTATGAATGTTTTATACATTAGAAATATATAAAAGATTAATATTATTTCAAATAGAAGGAATCCCTGGATCAATAAATTTAAAATGATTAATTTAGTTTTATAGGGACTATACCTAGTTCGATCTCAAAAATTATCCTTATATGTTTTTAAATTTATTAATGATATTACTAGGAATGTGTAGGCCCAGTTCCTAAAATAGTGTTCATGTGTGTTTAGTATATTTATTAACTGTAAATACATGGTAGAAATGGAATATATATATAATATAAAATATTTAAGGTCCAATAATGAAAGTAAATATAGAAAAGGGATGTTAAAGAAATACTAGTGAAAGAAAAATAATAATAATAAGGAATATTAAGCCCAAATCACTAATTATTTATGTGGATAAAAGGATATATATAATATTAGATGATAAGGAATTAATAAATATATTTCAAAACAAAATTTCTAAATAAATATTTGGAGAAGATATAAATTTTAAAACATTCCTTGTAAACCAAACTCCATTTACACTATCGGGGAGGATCTTCATGTGATGTTATGGTCTGATAAATCATCTAAAATTATTAACCTATTATTTTTTGGAAGTATTTTATATATTTAAATTATTGATAAAGAGAGGTACATGCTTGAGGCTAAGTCCTAAGTATATTGTTTTGTGTGAAATAAAAATGAATCAATGGATTACATCGTTGGGATAATAGACATTAGAAGATAGTTAGTAAAACAAATATCATCTTCAATGATAGGGTCTTGTACAAATACTATAACATAGAGGAGATGGAATTTGAGGGTAGAGAATCAAAAAGATATGTTCTAGTTAATCTAGATTAAATATCCAAATGTTGAAATTTTTTGAAAGGTTCATATGGTGGCATATGTTATCTAAACATTCAGCTAGAAGATGATGTACCAAAATTCTCAAGGGTTGTAGAGTCATTAATTAGAGTTCCCAAAGATATGACTTTATAATTTGTTGAATTGAATGTTATATCACCAAAAGGGGATGAATTTTTGTTTTATTTATGAATATCATCTAGAGTTAGAAAACCAATACATAGGTTTGTTCATGACGTACCCTAATTACATTTAATTAATGCGAGAGAACATATTATCCATGAATTTGTGCTTATATTACTAATTTTAGGAAAATGAATGTTATATATGAAATATGAATTATATTCATTGCATTCTAATGAATATTAGAAGCAAAAAAATTTACCACGTATGAATAATTTTCTAAAAAAAAGTGTGTGTTTTGGGTAAAACACTATGTAATTAATAGGAAAAGGTACAAGGTTAGATGGTGGAGAAAGGCTTCCAACACAATTCCAGAATCGATTAATCAAAAATAATTTCGCTGGTAGTCAAACACACTACCAATGAAACCATGTTGAGTATAATATATACTGATGATTTTTACTTATAGAAAATGTATGTAAAACGACATTTTTTCTTGGTGATTCATAGGTGGAAAATTAGATGAAGGAACCAAATAAATTGGAGGTTAATCGAAATATGTATTTTTTTTGTATGATAAAACATTGACCCTATTACTTGAAATAAGATTTATCATAATATAACTATAAACCCAACATATTTATTATTGATGAGGGTTTTTGGTGTAGAAACTCAGACAATTATTTCTATACAATTGTTTTTGGGGATGATTTTTCTATCATCTCACTTCTTTATATTAAGGATATGATCTAGGTAGGTGTGACACTCCAAACCCACACTTCTGATGTAACACCCCAAGATTTCATAGTGTGTTATTTCTTCAAAATAATTCAATAACTTGCACTACACGCAACACCAAGTTCAATCACACCATTACTTACAAAAAAAATCCATTCAAAAGAGGTTATGAATAATATTATCTAAATTTTATACTTTATATAATCCTTATAATTTTAGAATCCATATTATGAGTTTCTTAGATATAATGCAAGAACAAATTCATTTTCAGTATTGCACTTTTATCAACTTTTAATAGTGAACCCATTTTAAATACAATATTTTAAACTTTTTGACTAAATGGGGACATCAAAAATTTAAAATGAAACATCCCAAGCTTCCACGGTACGCTTTCTTTGAATAATACAGTAGCGTGTGTTGTATGCAACCTTGAGTTTTAACACACATCACAACCAATCAAATTAGCCGTTGTGAATAGTAATATCTACTTTTTGAAATCATATATATTTTATATTTCAAAATGGAGTCCATTTTTGGATTCGGAATATTGAAATTAGCCTAGGGTAATATTTTGGTACTTTTCGGATAACTTTTATATTTTGGTGAATAGTGAAAATTACTAAATTTTAATTAAAATCAACTTTTTTAATCAAAATTATTAATATTGATAAATTATGAATTTGAGTGGTTTTAAAGTATATTTAGAATATATTTTTACCATTTAATATAATGTTGGTCATTAGACATAATTTTACAATTAAACCGAACATAAACAAGTGTCAATCTTTTGATAGTTATTATCTCTTAAAAACACGCTTTTTGTTTTGACAGCGGGAATTAATTTTAAATTAATTTCTGACACTTCTGTGTTTTGAATTTGGAAAAATGGATTACATATTTGGAATCAGGATGTCCAAATTATGTAAATAGGGAACTTTTATTTTTACACATTTTGAATAATTACTGCGGTAAATATTTTATTTACCATGGTTAAAGGGTAAATCCGGTAAATAAGGGTTAAAAAATAATATTATAATAAAACAAAATTACCCTAAAACGTGTCCTAACATTATTGGTGGACACATACCCGTCCATGGGCATCCTTGGGTCGATTTGGGGACCCCTTAGAGCCACTTTTATGTGGTAGGGACACATTATATTAATAAAGTTAAAATAAAAATAAAAATGGCATAAGCTTACATATTTTAGAAGAACAATTTTTACATAGGGTTATACATGTTGGATTTTCGATTATAAATATTCATTAGAAATCTAAAACGATTTCCTACATAATTATATTTTATTTATAATTTTTAGACATCAAATAATTTAAATTATTAATGACACAATAATGATGCAATGTTTACCTCATTAATAAATCATTTAAATAAATAAGATTATAATGATTAAAATATTATCTAAAACCTGTCCAATTCTTATTGGTTGATGTTATTTAGAATATTAGTCATCTTATCTTCGACCTCAATGATTTTTGGACCTTTATAAACCGAATATAATTATATTATAAAGTAATACTTTCACTCTTTCCTAAAGAGCCCCTCCTCTCTCTTATAAAAGGATACCACTCCTCCTCATTTAGTCACACCTTCAAAGCCTTTTGGTTCGGCCAAACTCTGCCCAAATACTCTCCCAACATCTCTCACTACAACCTAGAGGCCTTAGTTTGATCAGAAAGCCAACCTAAGGAGCCCTTTTGATTAAATCAAAAGGAAGAACCCGAAGAAGAGGTAATGTTTTCACCACCCCTTTTCAAGTTCCTTTCTTCTTCCACTTATTCTTTCTTTTTTCTTACCATTCTAAAATAATAACTCCAGTATCTCACATATACTGTTATGTTATTATAAATATGGTACAACCATATTCATTATTCTATCCACCCTTTGAATAACATGTCACCATACGTGCGTACGTACGGCTTACCGTCTCCACGTCGTAGTGTAATTGTTATTCAATATATTATTATTTGGATGGGTATAATAATGATGTGTAACTCATGTAAATAATAAATATAACATGTTAATGATTCTGTATATATGATATAACATCCATTTATATATTATTTTAATATCAAAAGAATGATATTGTCACTCGTGCGTACGTACGGACTACCGTCTCCACGAACGCGATGAGATTCATTCTCCATCATATCCATTCAAGTATAATTATCATTTGATGATTTAAAAATGATGTTTGAGGACTTGATATCATTATGGATATGAATAATATACAACCTATCCATTACAAACGTGGCTTACATAATAAAACATATAAAATAAAATGAGTAAGTTAACACCCGAAACAATGATAATACTAAGACATTATTATCAAAGGAAAGTTAAAAGATCATATATGATATGATATTAATATATATGATTCTTGTATAATTTAATAAAAATTATTTCAATATTATACAGAAGGTTAACCTACCCCAACCAAGTAAAAGTACAAGGTAAGGGATTTTCTTATCTCACTTTCAATTCCGTGAGATTTCCATTGTTCGCCACTAAATTATTGAAAGTGGTGTATTGTGTACTACCATTTGATATATATTATCATGATTCTCTGTATATTCATGTTATTCTGTAAATCCTTTGGTGGTTATTAACTTTTGGCCATACGAATCAGTTTATTAACATGGTAAGGGGTTTTCATCTCACTCCTTATTCCTGTGAGATTCATGCCATATTGCCACCATCACCTTTTGTGTGGTGTGTGTACTGTCCATAATTATATTCTTTGTGTAATACACCCTAATTTATGTGTATTTACATATTCATTGTATGATACCTCTTTCATGGGTTGTATGTTTAATAAGTTACCAAATTGGTAAGGGTTATTTCACAATCTCTTCATTATCCGAGGTTGTTTATACGTAATAATCTACTGGGATCTCTTTACCATCCACATCCATGTTTTCTTAAAAAAGTATTTCAAAACATTTTTATTATTTACAAGAATATGGGTTAAAGTAATTTATACCCTTGTTTGACTTTTTATAAGAGGAATCTTTCCATCGTTTTCAAAACAAGGTCCTTTTTAACCTTTTCGACAAAATTAAGGTAAAAATGTTTTTTTTACTTATACGGCAGGTGCAGTTATTTTCCGCCGTTATAAAATCTTCAAAGCTTTCCTTGCAAGCTTATAAGAATATTTTCAAAGATAATGTTTTATTTTATATGGATCTTAAATGATTTAAAAAATATAAAGAGATATTTCTCTAAAAAGTGTTTTGATTTCATCTATGTCAACACCCTTTGATGGCTTTCATGATTATTTGATGTTTATTTATTATGATATAAAACTTCCATATTGTAATGAAGTTTTGTGATATGTTTGACTATGGATGTGCTATTTATATAGCATTCATGGTTTATGAGTAAAGTATTGACATTTCGTATGCTAGTTCCAATAAGAATGTTTATGTTATATTTCAACCTTTACTTCATAAGAATGTGTTGGACAAGTATGTTCCAGGTTAGGGACTGGTTAAAGTAAGCCCTCCAGGTTGGGGACTGGTAAAAGTAAGCCCTCCAGGTTAGGGACTGGAAAAAGTAAGCCCTCCGGTTTGGTCTCCGGTTATTAGAGGCACTCTGGGTTGGTGTCCGGTTATTAGAGGCACTCAGGGTTGGTGTCCGGTTATTAGAGGCACTCCGGGTTGGGTTCCGGTTACAGTTAGCCCCAAGGTCTTGGGACGAGGCCTTGAAAAGAAATTAAAGTTTAGCATTATGCATTCCATCATTATGAAAGTGGTTATTGATATTGCATGTGATTATTCGATTAGTAGAATATCCATGTGAATAAGTAAATGGCATTATTTCATTTTATTTATGCCATACTATGTTGAAGTTAAAGTTTAAAAGGATTTTGTTTTAGTTATACATTGCCTTAAATGTTTATTCTTATTTATGAATGTTTCCTCTATATTGTTATCCTTACTGGGCATTTGAGCTCACCCCTTTTCTATGTTTTATTATCCCAGGATGTGAAGAAGTAAATTATGAATGACTTGGAGGGATATTATGAGGGGTTGATAGTGTGCACTATGGAGACAATATGTTGTTGTAGTAGTTTTTCATTTTATGATGTAATGGAAAACTTATGAAAATATCTAGTGTTTTGAAGGCTACTAAACCAATCGGTCTTTCGAGATTTGATCTTTCTTGTGATCATGCCAATGTTATGTAATTAATGCACCGACTCTGGGTAACCGGGGTCGGGGCGTTACAGTTGGTATCAGAGGAAGTTTAGTACAAACCTTGGAAGCTAGATTTAGATAAACTCTGATTAGAGCACGTAGACCTAAGATGAACTTTGAGGATTAGTGTAGAAGAACTTCCAAGAATTTTGGTATTGTAGAGATTTTGTGAGTTTTCTGAGCAATAAATCCCTGTCTGGATACGAGCAGGTAGAGGCGGCTCTGGCACAAATGTACCTAGGGGTAAAACCCGAAAACACCGCTTTGATCTAGACTCGAACGGGAACTGGTGCACGACAACGGGCCTTGCTGCACTCTTGGTTACGACACTCCCGGGGGATATGCTTAGGATAATTCTCATTTTCTTTACAAACCATTATGAAGGGTTTATGATTATATACATCCTCAAAGGAGACATTTTTATGATTATGGATTATATCCATAAATAGTTCAATTTATGTTAAGTGTTTTATAAGTATGGGATTATGTATTTTGATTCATAAACTGATCTAGTGTATGCCATTGTTTAGAAATGGCGCCCAGTAGAAGGAATGAGAACTCCAGAAATGCACATGATCCAAAAAGAAGAAAGGATCATATCTTTCATGGTCTTAAGCTAGAATTTATAAGAGAAATAGTCTCCCATATATTATCATCATATGAAGAAATAATATCATGTGTTGATAAGATAAGTAAAGAGTTTACTGAGTCCTATGGATTTGAAGGGAAGCAAGAGAAGAAAAGGATGGAAGAGAGAAAGATGGATAATGTGAAGAGGTAAAAGAAGAATTTTCCCATATGTGGTAACTGTGGAAATAAACACCCTGGAACTTTCCTGAAAGGAATGGGAGTTTGTTATAAGTGTGGAGGAAAAAGGGCACAAAGTACGTGACTGCAAGGGTAAGAAAATGGTTTTAAATGTACAATGCTTCATTTGCAAGGAGTTTGGACACTACGCGAACCTATGTCCCAGTCATCAGACTATGCCACAAATGATGTTATTGGATAATAATCAAGTTATGATACTACCACAGATGAAGAGGAATGATTAGAGTTCTTATGTTGATTATGTCAATTGAGTGTTGTATCAACAATGTACTTGTTATAATAATTATGGAGTATATAAGGATTGTACTGCAATACAATTTCATTAAGGACTTGAGATGGTTTGGAACAAAGAAAAGTGACTCAATAGAAGGATAAATTTTTGGAAAATATATGGTTGATAGAATGATAAATCATAATATAGTTCTGATACTGAGGTAGTGATTTTGGAATAATATGTGATTGTTTTGGATAAATTATATTGGATATTCTTGACTACCTTGGAACTGATTAATGATTTGTATATTCCATAATTGTTGGGGTTTAAAACATTTTTGGATTAATGAAGTATATCCAGCATTCTATATGGAATAAGGGAGCATGAATGTAATCAATAAGGAATATGGTAATACATGATGAAGGTATTCATATGCTATTACGGGGTAAAAAGGATCTATATTATGTTTACCTTCCTTATAAATGTTAGACTGTGAGTTTGGACAGAAGTATTTTGTATAGTTCTAGTTTGGATTATTTTGGATTTCCATAAAAGGACAACCCGGAGGTCGGGCGGCAACCCGTCGCGTCCGACAAGGCTGTGAGACTTGAACCCGCAACCGAAGGGCGACAGGGGTGTATCAACTACCACTGGCCCATGAGATGTCCTGGATTAAATAATGTAGTTTTTATTAAAAGATCTTGTAGATGAATTATAAATTCGTTTATTTTGGAACCCTATACGAATAGTGTAAATAGAATTTTTTTACATTCTATTATCTTTTAGAGTGAAAGATGAGTTTTTGGTAGAAATTTATTAATGGATAAAACTCTAATTATAAAGTAAGTATATCTCCTTATGATCTTATCCAATCTCATAAATAAATTCCTCAATATTAAGAAAAGAAACATAGAACAAAAATGTTTTCCTAGATGGTACCTTAAATCATCACTAATTTATGGCTTTGGGATTTTTGGCCTTTTCATAGCCATGTTCTCTACCACTCTCCATCAGATAATTGATGGTTAGATTTTTCTTCCATATCCATATTTTCCTACATGGAACCCTAGTATGTGTTATTTTCGGTAATCTTCATACATTCGACTCTTTATTTTAAATAGAGGCCTCATTAATTCATTTTTCGATGTGGGATTTCAACTAAGATATTTTGAAACGTCAAAAATGTGTTATCCTAATACCCTATGTTTTGTTGAACCGATGGTATTTCAAATCATCATAGATTGATGAATTTAAGGACCTCAATTTTATACTTGTTTGTGATTGATGACCTCAATCACTACCTATAAATATTTACGATTTCATCTAATTATATGTCTCTAAATGCCACCAATGTTCTCCTAATCGAAATCATAATTTGGTGGTGACCCTTTCATTTCTCTTTTCCTCATATTAAGAATAAATTTTAGTAACCCAATTTCCGATGTGGGTTTTCCCACAAATATATTTTATATTTTCAACATTTTATTTTCGAAAAACAATTTCAAATTGCGAGGACGCAATTTATTGAAGGAGGGGAGAATGTAACACCCCAAGATTTCATAGTGTGTTATTTCTTCAAAATAATTCAATAACTTGCACTACACGCAACACCGAGTTCAATCACACCATGACTTACAAAAAAAAAATCCATTCAAAAGAGGTTATGAATAGTATTATCTAAATTTTAAACTTTATATAATCCTTATAATTTTAGAATCCATATTATGAGTTTCTTAGATATAATGCAAGAACAAATTCATTTTCAGTATTGCACTTTTATCAACTTTTAATAGTAAACCCTTTTTAAATACAATATTTTAAAATTTTTGACTAAATGGGGACATCAAAAATTTAAAATGAAACATCCCAAGCTTCCACGGTACGCTTTCTTTGAATAATACAGTAGCGTGTGTTGTACGCAACCTTGAGTTTTAACACACACCACAACCAATCAAATTAGCCGTTGTGAATAGTAATACCTACTTTTTGAAATCATATATATTTTATATTTCAAAATGGACTTCATTTTTGGATTCGGAATATTTAAATTAGCCTAGGGTGAAATTTTGGAACTTTTCGGATAACTTTTATATTTGGATGAATAGTGAAAATTACTATATTTTAATTAAAATCAACTTTTTTAATCAAAATTATTAATATTGATAAATTATGAATTTGAGTGGTTTTAAATTATATTTAGAATATATTTTTACCATTTAATATAATGTTGGTCATTAGACATAATTTTACAATTAACCCGAACATAAACAAGTGTCAGTCTTTTGATAGTTATTATCTCTTAAAAACACGCTTTTTGTTTTGACAGCGGGAATTAATTTTAAATTAATTTCTGCCACTTCTGTGTTTTGAATTTGGAAAAATGGATTAAATATTTGGAATCATGATGTCCAAATTATGTAAATAGGGAACTTTTATTTTTACACATTTTGAATAATTACTGCGGTAAATATTTTATTTACCATGGTTAAAGGGTAAATCCGGTAAATAAGGGTTAAAATATAATATTATAATAAAACAAAATTACCCTAAAACGTGTCCTAACCTTATTGGTGGACACATACCCGTCCATTGGCATCCTTGGGTCGATTTGGGGACCCCATAGAGCCACTTGTATGTGGTAGGGACACATTATATTATTAAAGTTAAAATAAAAATAAAAATGGCATAAGCTTACATCTTTTAGAAGAACAATTTTTACATAGGGTTATACATGTTGGATTTTCACTTATAAATATTCATTAGAAAGATAAAACGATTTCCTACATAATGGTATTTTATTTATAATTTTTAGACATCAAATAATTTAAATTATTAATGACACAATAATGATGCAATGTTTACCTCATTAATAAATCAGTTAAATAAATAAGATTATAATGATTAAAATATTATCTAAAACCTGTCCAATTCTTATTTTTTGATGTTATTTAGAATATGAGTCATCTTATCATCGACCTCAATGATTTTTTGACCTTTATAAACCGAATATAATTATATTATAATGTAATACTTTCACTCTTTCCTAAAGAGCCCCTCCTCTCCCTTATAAAAGGAGACCACTCCTCCTCATTTCTTAACACCTTCAAAGCCTTTTGGTTCGGCCAAACTCTGCCCAAATACTCTCCCAACATCCCTCAATACAACCTAGAGGCCTTAGTTTGATCAGAAAGCCAACCTAAAGAGCCCTTTTGATCAAATCAAAAGGAAGAACCCGAAGAAGAGGTAATGTTTTCACCACCCCTTTTCAAGTTCCTTTCTTCTTCCACTTATTCTTTATTTGTTCATACCATTCTAAAATAATAACTCCAGTATCTCACATATACTGTTATGTTATTATAAATATGGTACAACCATATTCAGTATTCTATCCACCCTTTGTATAACATGTCACCATACGTGCGTACGTACGACTTACCGTCTCCACGTCGTGGTGTAATTGTTATTCAATATATTATTATTTGGATGGGTATAATAATGATGTGTAACTCATGTAAATAATAAATATAACATGTTAATGATTCTGTATATATTATATACCATCAATTTATATATTATTTTAATATCAAAAAAATGATATTGTCGCTTGTACGTACGTACGGACTACCGTCTCCACGAACGCGATGAGATTCATTCTCCATCATATCCATTCAAGTATAATTATCATTTTCTGATTTAAAAATGATGTTTGAGGACTTTATATCATTCTGGAAATGAATAATATACAACCTATCCATTACAAACATGTCTTACGTAATAAAACATATAAAATAAAACGAGTAAGTTAACACCCGAAACAACGATAATACTAAGACATTATTATCAAATCAAAGTTAAAAGATAATATATGATATGATATTAATATATATGATTCTTGTATAATTTAATAAAAATTATTTCAATATTATACAGGAGGTTATCCTATCCCAACCAAGTAAAAGTACAAGGGAAGGTATTTTCTTATCTCACTTTCAATTCCGTGAGATTTCCATTGTTCGCCACTAAATTATTGAAAGTGGTGTATTGTGTACTACCATTTGATATATATTATCATGATTATCTTTATATTCATGTTATTCTGTAAATCCTTTGGTGGTTATTAAATTTTGGCCATACGAATCAGTTTATTAACATGGTAAGGGGTTTTCATCTCACTCCTTATTCCTGTGAGATTCATGCCATATTGCCACCATCACCTTTTGTGTGGTGTGTGTAATGCCCATAATTATATTCTTTGTGTAATACACCCTAATATATGTGTATTTACATATTCATTGTATTATACCTCTTTCATGGGTTGTATGTTTCATAAGTTACCAAATTGGTAAGGGTTATTTCACAATCTCTTCATTATCCGAGGTTGTTTATACGTAATAATCTACTGGGATATCTTTACCATCCACATCCATGTTTTCTTAAAAATGTATTTCAAAACATTTTTATTATTTACAAGAATATGGGTTAAAGTAATTTATACCCTTGTTTGACTTTTTATAAGAGGAATCTTTCCGTCATTTTCAAAACAAGGTCCTTTTTATCCTTTTCGACAAAATTAAGGTAAGAATGTTTTTTTACTTATACGGCGAGTGCGGTTATTTTCTGCCATTATAAAATCTTCAAAGCTTTCCTTGCAATCTTATAAGAATATTTTCAAAGAAAATGTTTTATTTTATATGGCTCTTAAATTATTTAAAAAATATAAAGAGATATTTCTCTAAAAAGTGTTTTGATTTCATCTATGTCAACACACTTTGATGGCTTTCACGATTATTTGAAGTTGATTTATTATGATATAAAACTTCCATATTGTAATGAAGTTTTGTGATATGTTTGACTATGGATGTGATATTTATATAGCATTCATGGTTTATGAGTAAAGTATTGACATTTCGTATGCTAGTTCCAATAAGAATGTTTATGTTATATTTCAACCTTTACTTCATAAGAATTTGTTGGACAAGAATGTTCCAGGTTAGGGACTGGTTAAAGTAAGCCCTCCAGGTTGGGGACTGGTAAAAGTAAGCCCTCCAGGTTAGGGACTGGTAAAAGTAAGCCCTCCGGTTTGGTCTCCGGTTATTAGAGGCACTCCGGGTTGGTGTCCGGTTATTAGAGGAACTCCGGGTTGGGTTCTGGTTACAGTTAGCCCCAAGGTCTTAGGACGAGGCCTTGAAAAGAAATTAAAGTTTAGAATTATGAATTCCATCATTATGAAAGTGGTTATTGATATTTCATGTGATTATTAGATTAGTAGAATATCCATGTGAATAAGTAAATGGCATTATTTCATTGTATTTATTCCGTACTATGTTGAAGTTAAAGTTTAAAAGGATTTTGTTTTAGTTATACATTGCCTTAAATGTTTATTCTTATTTATGAAAGTTTCCGCTATATTGTTATCCTTACTGGGCATTTGAGCTCACCCCTTTTCTATGTTTTATTTTCCCAGGATGTGAAGAAGAAAATTATGAATGACTTGGAGGGATATTATGAGGGGTTGATAGTGTGGACTATGGAGACAATATGTTGTTGTAGTAGTTTTTCATTTTATGATGTAATGTAAAACTTATGAATATATCTAGTGTTTCCAAGGCTACTAAACCAATCGGTCTTTCGAGATTTGATCTTTCTTGTGATCATGCCAATGATATGTAATTAATGCACCGACTCCGGGTAACTGGGGTCGGGGCGTTACATATGAGCCTAGTGATATAAAAACATACATTACATGCTAGCTTTGATACCAAATATAATTTGACAGTTTTAAAAATCTCAAAATTACATGACATAAAATGAAAATTTTATATTACATGTATTATCAAGACATTTTTATTGATTTAGGGATTTAAGAAAAAAATAAAATAATAAATCCCATGTATTTCTCAACTAGAAGTTATTTTTTCAGTTATATAATAAACTAATTCGTTTATAAAAAATCATCAACACCTCCCACAAATTCTCTATATAATCTATCCTATCAGTAATATCATGTGAAACACATTTCTTTATAACATGGGGGTAAATGAAACATAATATGGGGTTGTATTACAAACATAGTAAGGGATAACATAAAAATGAGGTTATTATATCAGAAACATGTAATAAATATTATGGTAGGATAATTTAACATCATGAAGATATAAAAAACATAAATTGAGAGAATGTTATATGCATGAAACTAAATTAAATCCTATATATCAAAAATACTAATCACATTTTTATGTAATGAATTATGATGGATATCAAAATAATGTTATCAATGATGTGTTACAAGATATTTACTTGTCATCGGGACCACAATCAGGAGGTGTTTCTAATGTATGTAGGCATACATGAAATACCCAAACATTTTTTGTCTCTAGAGACCTTCTGATGCAATGAAGAGCTATATAATTTTGGGTCCCACCTATCACCTGCTTATGGAAAATTTAATCACCATAACAGTCATCAGGACCTTTCATACCATTATTTTAGGAACCCTTGTCTAAATAGAAACATGGATATCATATAATTGAAAATATACAAAATAAATTTGTAATCAACCCATATTTTTAGTCAATAATCACAAAGAATATCAATACATTATCCCATGTTAATAAAATGGATCACATGATCATAATCCATCCAGTTAGATTAGGCGGATAGTCAGACAATAAATATTTAACATTCCAATAATCATCCATATTGTAATGAAACATATATAGCATTAATAATTTTCTTCATTCCAATAAGTAAACATTCTTTCTTGTTGAATATAATATAATCCGAATAGGATAAAAAATGATATGTTCACACTATATAGGGTAATGAGTGTATAGTTAAGTCAATTTTAGAGTAACATGATAATATTACATCCAAATAAAAAATGTATATTTTTTCAAAATAATATATCCCTAATTCAACAAAGTAAACATACGAGGCTTCTAATATAAATGTAAAACACACTCATAATAATAATTCTTTGAACGGTATCACAAAAGAAGTGATTGAAATTTTTTTTTGATACCATGAGTTCAATTCCGAAATTGATAATATATATATATATATTAGTGGATAATTCATGAAATATAAACCTAATTATGATAAATCCTTTTGAAAATAATGAGGGAAATAGAGGGAATAAAACATAGAATATCGTTAATAAAAATTGATGCAAAACACAAACTTTAATATCACGTTCAAAGGTAACATTATAAAAGCTGTTTCAAATGACTTTTAAAGAATTTAATTTTAAAAATAATCTTCAATAACAGAGCCTTTGAAATAAAAAATGTTTATATTAGAGAAATTAGGAGATGAAAACAAAATATGCGAAAGTGAAAAAAAATTATTACTTTAAAAATACCCATATTGAAATGTAACATTATAAGAATACTAAAGAAAATAATTTAAATTTTTTAAATAATTTCAAAATATAATATTATAAAATAACTTATAATAAATTATGGTGGGGGAACCCATGTTTGGAAAAGAATATTTAATTATGAAACATTATAACTCAAAGAAAAAAAATTTGAATTATTAATTTCCATTATAAGAAAAAAAATCAATTAATAATAAAACATTAGAAAAGGTATTTTTTCAGTAATAATTTATATAATTAGATAACAAAAAATTAAAATAAAATGGATTATTCTACCCAAATTATATAAAATAAACACATGATAATGATCATATATCAATGAAGAAATATTTTGTTTCAAAAACTCTTACAATTGGGTAAACACTTGAGTTATAATTTAAAGAAACAAACATGATTTAGATTTGTTTATCTAATTAATTAAAAGAAGTAATGTATATAAAAATGATAGGATAGTAAATATATAGAATAAGGTAAAATTTAATCATGGTTCATAAGATTAATCATGTCTCAAAAAATTAAATTTGAGACCATGAAAACCCTTGTGGCTTGAGTAACACATCAATCAATCCTCCGTGAAAGATAGCTCTTGTAATTAAAATTTGAATAAAACAATTCAAAAATAATTCATGATATGATATCTCATATAGGAACTATATACACTATAGAAATGAAATTAAGTACATATTACAAAACCTAAATCAGGAAGACGAATATTATATGAAAACCCTATCATCTATCTTGATTCATTCTACAACTACACTAAAAAACGTGAATAATTAAACTATATTCATTAAATATATATTCAAGAACATTATTCATAACTAAATCCATTTTCATAACTCATTTATAATTATTATCTATCCTTATCTATATATATAAGTTAGTTTATCCAATTTTCAACACTGGTGTATGTAATCTTTATCACTTTGAATTTTTTTTGTAGAAATGGTGTTTGTATTAATTGTGATTAAAATTTTAACAATTTTAATATTATTAAATTTATAGTAATTGATGTTCCAAGATTGTTTATAATGATATAATTTTATTACATAGAGGTTTTTGATATGATCCATGAGGTTGAAATTTGTGATGGGCATGTTTTAGTGTTTGTTAATGAAAGAAGGGTAATTTATTAATTAATTACAGGAAAAAATAATATCTTAATATTTATTTCATATTATTCAATTAAATAAGTTCTCATAATATTACCTAATATAATTATATACTATTATTCAAGTAGGTGGTTAAATTGTCCCAAACATGAACCAACAATGATTAATGGGTGATAATGAGGTGATTTAGTTGTAATATCATCATAATAGAAACATAATAATAACATTTTTTGGATTATTATTATGATATATCAAAATTATAAATAATAATAAAGAAAATAAAATTTATATAAATTCGTTAATTAGAAATAGAATATTCTTTTCCTCTTGGTTTTTAAGTTTTAAATAACTGAATTAACAATAATCGTTTGTTGATTCTATCATTAATAATGTGTCAATTTCTTCATAAAAGAAAATTTATAATATCATAAACATAATATTTATCTTTTTATCTAATATTAATCACCATCTATTAAAGTAGTTGATGAAAATAAAAATACAAAGCAATTTTTCCTTAGAGAGAGTAGTCCACACATATACACATTTTATGATTTCACTTTTCATGGTGCAAGAGAATGAGGTAACATGAATTAATGTTTAAAATCATAAATGTTATATTAATATCCTAATTATTTATTAAATTCCCTTTTATACCATAATTTTAAGGTGGTTAAGGAAAATAAAATACATTACATCGTAGAGGTGGCATTCTTCACAACACACTTGTGAAATTTTTTTTATTTTTATTGTAAAATAAAAGGATATTAATGGTTTTTACATAATTAAAATAACATGATAGTAAAAAAATTATTTTGATGTAATATTTTTAAAAATATGAATCTTTTTGGGAGAATAAAGGAATATAGTGAAATGGGAAAGAGAAATAGAGGTCAGAACTGATACCTCACTTCATAGATAATCTTATTTTAAAATGGGTTCAAACCCTTGAGGGAAGGATTTTTGAGAATACATGTAACAAATAAATATGGATATGATTTTTTATGAGAGGTTTTGGAAAAATTATTCCCTAACATAGTGGGTTTTGTATTGATAATAATTGTGGAAAACATTATCCCTTTTGTAATTGAAAAGGGGTGGCTTTTTTAGAAACACAAAAATGTTTTCAATAAAGGGAATTCAATATCAAGTAATGTAGAAAAAAAATATGATAAATAATATAAGGGTATTTGGAAGTGATAAAAACAATAAAACTCTCAAAAATACATTTTCATAAATGTCTTAAACATGTTTGAATCCATTTACTCATATATTTTCCAATATTACCATTTTATCTATTACCACGGTAAGTCATTTCTACCTATGGTAACATGTCCTTTATGTCAAAAAATAAATGTTACTTATTATATAATTAGGAATAACTTATTATAAATTTTAATTCCAATTAATTTTATTACATTTATATTAGTGATACAAAATAATTTCAAAAAAATTGTATATTGTATTAAAAAAACATTTTTGAAATTATTACATGTGTTTTAAAATATAGAATATGGGGTTGTAAATGAAATAAACATTTTAAAACTAAAAATTGGAATATAAAATACGTGTTTGGTTTTATAAAAATGTCTCATCAATTTTAAAATTATATTTACATATTAATAATTTCATAAATATTATGTTATTTGTAAAAACATTATTCTTCACTATTCACCTAAAAATTATTTTGTAAGAAATATTTTCAAGAGTTAATATTATGATAATATTTTTGTTTTTAGTACAAAAAATATGTTAATCTTATCAAATTAAATTTTAAAAATTTATAATTCAATATTGAAATAAAATCTTAAAATATAATGGAAAAATGATCATATTGGAAAATATCTTTTTAAAATATTTACTATTGACTGTTATTATTTACTATAAATTAAAAATTAAATTATTGGTAATATATTATTCATATTTTAAATATATTTTATTATTATCTATTCATAATATAATTGTTTTCCAAAAATAAAAAACAATTTTTGAAAAATATATATTTTTAAATAAAATGATTTTCTTAGTTATTTTGCCTATACTAATTAAATTTCGTTAATATTAAAAGTACCCATTATTTTATTTTCATAAATATTTCACAATGTTGTTTCTCCCATTCTTTCCTACCAATTAAATGACTTGTTTTTATGGGTCATACCAATTATTTTATTAATGTATATCGTGGTTTCATTTTAGTTTTGTTTTGTGTATAGAGAAAATATAAAAGACATTAACATATTAAAATGAAATAATTTAATAAAATGCCATCATGTTATAGTAGGATTAGAAATTTAATGTATTAATGGGATAAAATATGAGTTTTTTATAAGTTTAGAAATAAAATATCTTTTAATGGAAAAAAGTCATTGGGTGGATATTAAAATAGACAAGAAATATTTATGCTATGTTTTGACTCAAAAGGATTACATAATGAAGTCCATTAAGTGATTTTAAATGAACATATATAGGGGGATTTCAACTCTTCTTGCTGGGAACATTAAAATTTCAAATATAAAAGAACATATATTGGAATATGAGGCAATATACATGGATAATTATTTTTTTCTTCATCAGTTAGAAGTTTGATGTATGTTACGATACAAACTAACTTGGAAAATACATTTTCATTAAGAGAAATACTCAATTATATTGAAAAATTGGGAAAGGATAACCTGGAAATAGTCAAATTGAACATTAGACATAAATAGGTCAACGAAGTAAAAGAATTTTGTAATAGGTTGTCTAAACCATTTTAATGTAATTACATATGTTTTACGAGATATTATTATTATTATTATTATTCATATCTATTATTTTAAATAATTCGTAATTATTTAAAAAGTATTTAATAAAAATTATAAAATTGTCTTTATGAGATATGAAAGAAACTAAATAAATTTTACACATTCATAAATGGGAAGTTAAAAAAAATGCATATAAAACTAATAACTACAAACCATGGATTATTTGTCACTATGGATGAAATAAATCTATTAAAAATGAAAAAATTGATGAGTAAAAATAGATTGAAAAGAATAAAATATTCATTCCTATAAAATCACATGGATCATCATCAACCTTAATAATCATAATAAAACTTATAAGTAGGAAGAGAAAAATTAAACTAGAAGTAATTATGAAAAATATTTAACTATAGATAAGATCCATTCCATGAAAAATGGGAGTGGAATGAATGAATGATTTAGTAAGACTAAATATTAGAATAAAATAAGGATGTTATAAATATAGTCACTAAAAATATGGTCAATGAAAATATTTCAACTGAAAATATGGTCATTGGTCATATATATAATAGGTAAAATAATTTTTTATATTCTTAATTAATTATTTAAACTAATTTAAGTAAAAATTAAGAAAACATGAAATTAAAATATTATATATATGTGTTACATAATAAAAATAAAAATAATAATAATATATGACATGATATATGTATATATAATTATTTTAATTATTTTAATTTTAATGGAGAAGTAAAATTATAGTGAAGAATAAAAGTAATTATTTTTAATGGAATTTTTAACAAAATATTTAATATTAAGTAATATTTTTTTCAAAGATATTGTTTGTACTGTATTATATATATTATCCAAGTATATTATATTAAACTCTTCTAAAATATTATAAATTAACTAACATAAAAATATCTTTTAAATTTTAAACTGATAAGAAATAATATTATAAACTCTTAATATAAAACTAGATTATCATTATATTTTTTATTTTCATTTATACAAAAATTTAAAAAAGTATATCCTAAATTATATTATTATAAATTCATTTTTTATTTAGAATTTCTGAATAATATTAGCATCATTTGTTTTATATTTTTATAAAATATCTTTTTTTTAGGTAAATATTGAAAAATGATGATTTTACAAAAACTATCACTTTTATGACATTACTATAAATTAATGAGATGAAAATATTTGAAACCATTTATACTATAAATAAATATTTTATAAGGTTAAAATAAATTATTTTAAAATGAAAAATTTTATATATAAAACCCATCGATGACATTTTAAAAAATATTTCTATTGTTTTAACATAAATTTTTTTCGTTATATTTATTTTCATAAATTTTTACATGAGTAAAGTATGTTTTTTAATTATTATAAAATTAATTTCATATTATTTTAATAATAATAGAAAATTAATTGTTAATATAATCATTAAAATTTATAATTTTTACCATATACATATATGATATGATTAAAAATAAAATATTTTCTAAAAACCGGTTTTTGTGCATTACACGCTCTAATGTTAGAATTAATTTCACTTACAGAGAAATTTTATTTGATAAATATAATTAAATATTTTTAATACTTTGGTAAAAAATATATAACAAGGCACAATATATTATTATGCATTAAAAATAAATTACTTAGGAAAAACAAATTTAGCAGAGTAAAAATAAAAAATGGAAAACATAAAAAAATAATATTAACTAACATAAATTTTATTATAAAATATTTATAAAATATTTTTTGATGATTTATCTTCCTTAAAAATTCCCAAAATCTATTATATTCAAATTTTTCATCCCATTTTATGTGAAACATGTTCCCCCTTTTATTAAAGATTTACATGTGCAATCAATTCTCTTATATTCAATTATAAAATGAACCACCACCATACACCTCTCCACACATAAAAATACAATTAGGATCAACCCAAAATATGAACTAGTATATCCAAAACCAACTCCCCACATGCTGATTGTTTTTTCAAAATACCAAGCAAATATTTCATGAGGTAGTGACCAAAGGAGAACATCTAAAGCTATAAGTATTATTTTCCTGCATACCTTCATATGATTTTTTCCAATTCTATATCCCAAAACCTATTATTACCATTATATTATTATAAAAATAGTATTATTAATATTATTTTATGTTATTAAACTGATTAATCATCCATCTTTTTTTTCCTTCAAAATCATTGAGAAAAATGAAAATGCCATCATGCGTGTGTGTGGACTACAGTCTCCATGAATGATTTGATTAATATTTCATCACCTCCATTTTTAGATAGTTAAGAAAATATATTTAAGAAGATAATATGATATTTATAACATGTTATTGGTTCTGAAATTATAATATATTATATTTTGTACCTTCCCTCTATTCTGTAAAAATTAGAGCATCGTTCGTGAGTTTGTCCAGAATACCAACTTAGTGTGATGATGCTTCTATTTCATATTCCATAAGAACTAACATAGGTGGAATGAAAAATTTTTATAATGTATAAAAGTTTATTTATTATAACATTAATATTATATAAATATAATATTATACATAGCAGAAGTAATATTAATAATAAATTTTATATTAAATTTATTTTCTAAAAAGGACATATCAATATTCCATTTCTAATTTTATTCTATTCATAGGAAAACTATTTACCAATATGGATTATGATATAATGGACTAATAGAGGACATAATCATCTAAAATTAAATATGCTATGAAAATATTTTACATTACATTGATCTTGGTCAATATGAAATTAAATTTCCATGAAATTTTCTGAATAACTTCAAGTAATCCACATAAGTGTGAATGATGTAATAAATTGGTGTCAAATTATGATAAATATATCATATAAAAATACATATAAATGTATAAGGTTATTAGTAAATTTTTAATAGGCATAATTTCATTATTCTAGAAGTTATGCGTAAGTAGAGAGTGCTTTCAAACAAGTGGAAAGGATTTCCATCTCAATCACCTTTCACAGAGGAATGATCTAATTTTATAAACCGATATTTGTTTATATGTCATAAATACTACCCATTTAATTTTTAATATCATAAATTATTGTTAAAAAAGGAAAATTTACTTCAAATCATTTTATTCTTTTGGGACCTATTTTCATCTTCCCTAGAGTAGAAGGGTCTCTCTTAACTGAATTTTATTTCTTGAGTTATAATGTTTATACTTCTATTTCAAAATTAGATTCATATTTGACACCTATTACTATCATGGGAGATAAAATTTAATTAAAAAATTCTTCATTTATGATTTATAATACTTTATTAAAATTAATCCATGTTAATAATAATCCATATCTTCTTAAACGATGTTTTTTTCTCTTTATAAATAATTTTCCTTCTCGCCAAGTTCTATGTTTTATTTGGAATCATAATTATGTGTTATATCAAGTGAAATTAATATTTAACTTCCCATTTTTTTCAAAATAATATTTTATTATATTATATATTATGTTTGATTTTAGAAAAAGTGTTTCAAAATATAAAAAGTGATCTTTCATACCTCCATTGTGACTTTGTAGTTACAAATTCTCTTTATTTTCCACTATTTTATGCAGTATTATTATCATGTACCACACATATTTTTTATTTTTATATTTATTAAATATATAAGTAGTAAAATATACATTTCATTTTCCAGTATTATATATGTTTTTAGTTTCTTTTAAAATTCTCACTTTAAATAAACTCAGTTTAGGGGAACATTCTTATTTCCTAACTCATGTAGAGAATCAACCTAATAAATTATTTTAAACCATAAATAGATTAAAAGACACAAATTATTTAATATGTAAACTAGTTTGTTCATTTCTATTTATATGGAAAATAATATATTGTTTCCTTCTTCAAATAGATCCATTACTCATTTCATAAAGCTTCACCCAAGTTGTATGATTTTATTCTTTCTTCTCTTAGGCAATTCTCATGATATATATTGGAACTCAATGATAAATACATGTGTTTAATTTTAAAATATGAACATATAAATTATTTAATTACATATTATCATGGAAATACATATTATTTATCCTTTAGTTATTCCTTGAATTATAATTATAAAACCCATTTTCTTCTCATGGGTCTGATCATGCTTATGATTTATGATTGGGTTACTTTCCTCATATTCCACACAAATGTATTTTTATCATTTATTTCATGGGTGTTCCTTGAATTATATATCCCTCTAATGATTTTTTTAATGATTCATATCTCATGATATGTTATGTAAGGTATTAAGGAATGAACCTAATCCACAATGAGAATATTTCTGCTTCATGATGATGGTCTTGAGAGTAACCCTTGACTTGTGACATGATATAATTATTTATATTATTTATACATGTTAATGATATTATGAAATCATTCCCTTAATCCATTCATATTTCCTTATGATTACACTATTTATTATATCATGTAAGGCCTCATGACTATCATTTTTTTGCTTTGTTATTAAGCTTCTCACCTTTCTGAGATTTCTAACTCACTAATTTCCTTGTGTATTTCCCCTATTATATACTATATGGTTTTACAAGATCGTTATTAGTTAGTATCACTACGTAATGTTTTAAATAAATATGATTGTACTATTTTTAAGATGATGTATTTGATTATATAATCTTCCAAATACACTAGAACTCTATATCCTCATCTTGAATTTGTTGGAAATGTATGTCAAGAATTATGAAATAATTTTTGTTCAAAGATTTGGTTTCTATAGTTTTTATCAAATAAATATATATTTATTTTTTTATGGATAGGATGATATAACAATAGTTAAAATCCTTGGTACAAGACTATGGTATAGTATTAATTATAAAAGAATATCCTAAAAATATTGGTAAGGTAATGATTCTTTAGTTTTACTTGAAATTAAATCACTCTCTGGATATTGGAATGTGTATATAGGATCTAGAATATTTGTACTACAGAGTAATAATTCTAATGGGGGAAATTTGGGTATTATATGAAACATGAACTGGTTCTCAAAAAAATAATCCCAACAACACACATTCCTAGACACTCTTGGGGGATATACATTGATTAATCATATTATCTTTACACATTACTATGAAGGATTGATATCACAGTTACATAAAGGTACCGAGTTGAGGAGTATAAGATAACATAACCTAAAGTAACCTCAGTTAAACTGATATTAATATTGGATTAACTAAAATAATTATGAACTAATGTGATGATGAAAAATGGTAAAAAGATTTTAGATTGAATCCCTTTTATGTTATCGATTATTATAATCCCTACATTATGTTAAATATTTATCACTCGTGTTATCTTTTTTGGTCTAGATATATCTAGAACCTAAAGGAACCAAGTCCAACATGGACTAATGGAAAAATATTGATGATTACCTCAATGATCAACCCATTATAATGGGAGATATACTAAGAGATTTGGTGGTTATTCCAAACCAACTATCACAAAACCAGATTGTCAATGTATCCATTTTTGAAATCTTGAGTTCACCAAATGAGATAATGATGGAACTCATAAAACATAAAGTAATGAAGATGATGATAGAAGGGATATTAAATTATCTATATGTAAAAAAATGTTGGAATAGGAATCAAATAAATTACCTCAAGGGTACTGTAAAATGCTTTACTTGTGGAAGAGGGAGTCATCGAGCATTAAACAACCATATAAAAATGAATATTTCATGATTTAAACAGAAGGTAGACATAATAGTTAAATGTATTATGTGTGGGTAACATGTGAATTTTCCATGTTAATTCAATAATTAAAGGACTGACCATGATGATGATAATCACCAGCCTCCAAGATCAAGAGGACAATTGAATGCATATACAATCACATTTCAACAAAATCTGTTTTAAAACATAAAATGGAATCATTTGTACCTCCTTCATGACTTGATGATTATGAATTACCTTTATTAATCCCCCATTTCATATAATATTATTCTCATATAACTATTATATTTTTACATATTTCTCTTACATATATATATATATATGAATATATTCCTCATGGATAGGGTTATATCAATTGTTAGTTACCATTGAAATTTTTACATTTAAGTAAACTATGTTTAATATAACTTTCATATTTCTTTTCTCACATCGAGCATTACCTCAATTAATTTTTTTTGAAACATTGATATATTCTAAACACATCACTATTTATTGTAAAGGTAACTTGGTAAAAAAAAATTTATAAAACAATAAGAACATTGCTTCATTAAATATATCCTTTTCTTATTTCATGAAGCTTTACCCAGGTGATATGATTTTTACATTTCTCTTCATATTCTATTCTCATGAAATATCTATATCATAACTCAATGATCTAGTTCAATGTTTCATTTTCAAATATAAACGTCCAACTTATTTAATTTCATCTTCTCTTGGGAATCCTTATGATTTAGCATTCAGTTATTAAATAAATATTATTTAGGAAATCCAATTCATTCTCATGGGTTTTATCATGCATATGATTTATATATTTTTTTGTTTCCACTCATAAAACACACATGTACTTTTTTTATTTATATGATAGGTGTTCCCAAAATTATATATCCCTATAATTAATTTTTTAAACACTTCATATACCTTGAGATGTTATGTAAAGGATTTGGGAGTAAACCTAATCCACCATTAGACATTTTACACTTTATATAGATAGACTTAGGAGAAACCATTGACTTGTGTTATGATATCATGTTTTATGCTATTTCCAATAATGACAATATTATTACATAATTTATTTACTCCATGTGTCCATAATTTTTATCATCCCCTTTGTGATAACATGTTACACCTATTCACTCTCATGTTATAATTTATTACTAGGTGTATCCCCTTACTTGGCTTAATAGCCAAAACTTCTCCTAATATATTTTCCATAGGATATCCTATTTAGTTTTAGAATATCTATAGGAGTTAACAGTACTATGAGATGTTATAAATTAATATTATTTTATTATATTTTAGATGATATATTTTTATGTATAATATTCCAAAGACTCAAGACCTCTAGATACTCAGCATGTATTTATTAGAAAATTAGATTAAGAATTATAAAATAATACGTGTTTAGTTATTGGGTCGCTATACACTAGGGTATGCATATCATTGAATTGGCGGATATTCTGTTACATGGAAGAGTATAACTGGCTGTGTTTTTACATTTGAAGGGATAATGATATTCTTTATTTCAAGGATATTTCCCAAGGTTCTACTCTCTACCATAGAAGATGAATATGTGGAAATTATAAAAAAAATTAAGTAGTAGGTTTGGTTTAGGTAACTATTTATGGAACATATAAAGGTCGATGAAAATGGGTTACCTTATTATGATACTCAGAGTGAAATTTACATGGTGAAATTTCATTTTTCATTCAAGGATAAAACATATAGACCTAAAATACCACTGAATTTTGATTTTTCTGGAGGATTCATAGTCTGATCTATAGAGTACAACTAGATGAAAAACCAGATATATATATATATGGAACAATGTCTTGGTTTATTAAATAATGTGGTGAAACTGTGCTTTAGTGGGATTAGAGTAACTAAAAGGTGGTGGGGATCATTTCATATTGTAGGATAATAATTAGTGTTTGAAAATTCCTTTGGGTTAGGAGGTTGATAGAATTCTTAAAATAATCTTCAAGTGGGATATTGTTAGGAAATATAAATTATGTTTCATGTCACAATTTATTGTACCTATTGGAGAGAAATAAAAAATATATTTCCCTTGAGGGTTGTTGGTTATGATAGTAAAACTCATTATAGAAGAAGATTGGTCATAATTTGGTAACATCTGATAAGTGTGTGTATACTAGGTAGTTGAGTAAAAGGTTTCTATGTGAGATGATTAATTTGATAGAAAATGTTAGTTTTCTATTCTATAAAATATTTGTGCTCAATATGAGGAATTATATATGATATCAATAGTCATCTCATCTCAAAATAATGACCCCCTCTAAAGTCACAGGTTACTAATATCAGACGATTGATTGGAATTCACTATACTCTGGGGTAGAAACCCTTTCACACATGGTATTAAAATAATAGATGTCTAGTGATCTACAATTAAAAATGGTTACATTTATTGTTAAAACATTTATCGTAAAAATAATTGTTATAAAATTAATTATAGATTAATCATGGACATATGAATTATTTTATGAACCATATAAAATAATGTTTCATTTAACTTGGTTTTTTTGTTTTATGCTTATAAGTATGTCCAGAAATATTATTAGAATTAGTTAATTAATTTAGAGTGTTTTTAATAGACCTATGTTCTAGTACACTAAGATTGGTAGAGGAGGGTCATGTTCAACCACACATAATGTCCTAAGGCTTAAAATATGGTGGATTAAGGATTGTGGTTCTAGTTAAGTTACTTCCTATGAATTAACATTTTATCATTCTTGTTTCCAAATTGGTTACCCTATAAATCATTTGAAAACAATAGCATACCTTTATATGAGATTTTTTTAATCCTATATTTCTCATAGGAAGGCCAATCTAATATATTTATAATCTTTAAATCTCTTATATATCCTTAAAAACATTAGGGTTTCACTAAAATAGATAATGGAAAATCTATATTACCCTTAAATGTTGAATTTTTCATTGATTATTCTATATCAACTCTTATGTAGGATTTATAATATCTAATTTTTCCCTTCATATTACCTTATTAACTCTTCCATATTCACTATAAATTTAGAGTATCTATTACATATCAATATTTATTTGAGAGGTTTTCTTACATTCTTAGTGAACATATATGGGTACCCTTACATATATAGTACTTTGTAAATTTCATGAATAATATACAACTCCAAATTCTAGGATATTATCTCTAGGATTATCAACTCATCTCCAATTTATATCATCCAGTAAAATTAATTTCATAACACCACAAATGAATTTAAAAATGTATCAAATCTTCTCATAAATTGTCATCACAAATCCGAAATCATGTTGAAGAATATAAATACTCTTGTTTGAGTATTTGATCCAATATCTATAGCCTCATTAATTCTATGTTAAGAATTATCCTTCTAAAATCATCATCTAATGGATATATTGTAATTCCTGGACCCTGGTCACCCCATACTGTTGAGTAATTGATTACATGGTAATCAGGTTACTTGAGATTACATTCCCAAGATGAAGGTTGAGTAGTCCTCAATAGAATAGAGACAAAAATGGTAAAATATAACATAAAATGTTTTATAATTTTAATTTAAGTCTTTATTCCTTAATGTTATACTTAGATATGATAATACTATATATCCCACATAACACCTAAGAATATGGGGGAAAATGTAATGGGTGAGTATAAATGTGTCGTAATGGAAAATGAATAGTGAATGCTAACATGGCTTAATAATGGGATAGTAAATATATCACAAAAATATATACAATTAGTGTCACAAGAAGAACATAATATATGGAAGAAAGAAAAATATATGTTGACATGGATTAGGTAAAAATGGGCATGATGGGAATGTATTATTCCAGACATTATAAATTTATCATTTACGCCTTGTTCTAGGAAATCACACTTAAATGGTAAGGATTCTCCCATTACCATATCTTAGATATCTCTTGAAACCTAACGATGTAATGAGTGGATATATAATTAGGGGCCCCACATGTCTCATAAAATTTTAATGTATTCTATAACCTAGTGAAATATCATAAGAAATACCTGGGAGTATGATTCAAGGATGAACTACATAGAAATAATTTCATTAATTTCTCATTAAATATCAAAATACTATTTATTATACAAATTATCAATAAATTAATGAATAAATAAATTTATTAGGGTTTCAATGTGATTTCACTTGACAAGTATATTGAATAATTTGTCATTAAAATCTTTCAAGTAAATACCCTTAATAACTGATTGGTATGGAATTATGGTTAACATTAACTTATCAAGATTAAGGGTATCAATGATATATTTATTTGAAATGGTAGGAGAATAAATTAACACCATATAAATGATTTATTTTTTATATATGAAGATAATCATCCAAAGAAAATCCATGAAGAGTGTCATGCCAGGGGTGTAGTAAGGCACCTTTGTCATGCACTAAGTGATGATTTAGTTAATACAAAATTCATCCCATTCATGGTTATTACCCCTATGTGAATCTATTATATAACCAAATAAACATTCTTGTATCTTTATAGGGATGTGTTTTCTTAGAAAATCACACACACTTTACCAAAACATAAGTCATTTTTATGGACACGGGGAGGTTTAATCCTATAAAAGACTTATGTATTGGGCATAAGATGAGTGAATTTTTTACTCACAAGGATGATATTTATTAAAGATGGATTATATAATTTAATCCATATAGTAATGGAGTAATATTTTGGGATATAACAATGAAATAAAAATGTAAGTTATAATTGCAATTGTAGAAAGAGATTGATTATAATCCTTATTTAAAAATAATACCGTCTTAAGAAAAGTGAATAAAGTTAGTGTTTGGGTATTATAAAATTGATAATTTTTCTATATAAATATAACAAAATGGGTATATAATCAAGGAATAATTTATAATTTATGTTTAAAATAAATAAAAAATAATGAAATTTAAATAGTAAATGGAAATATAGAAATAAGATCCCTTACCTCTCTTGAACCCCTTATCTTAAAACGATACAATGATCCCAATAAATATTTAACGATTGAATAGAGGGATATGGGGGATACTCTTTAAGAGAGATATGAAGAGAAAACGTCAAATTTGGTGTAGGATAGTTATAATATGGGGTGGGTATTTTTATGTGTGATGATTTTAATATCATGGAATAAATTATTAATTATTCTTTTCTCACACTATTATAAGTGCTCTACTACCCCCAATAGATCCCTATTACCTTATGTAGTGCAATATAAAAATTATTAATTCCAAATATTGAGAAATTGATCTACCTAGTTCTAATTTAGTCTTCATTAAATATATTTGATGTCATATGTACCATATTTTACTGTATTTCACTAATATTTACCGTATTTTTATTTTTTTTAATCCAAATTTCACCCCATGAATAATGTTGAAACCATGACTATTGATATGGAATTAATTTTATCTAACTAATTATAATTATTATTACCTATATTTTACCTTTTATTTTAGGATGATACATTCATTTAAAAATGTTATAAGAGAAAACAACTTTTAATTTCTTAATGAATTTACAGTATAATACAACATAACCCCTAGATACATAACCTATAGGCATAAAAAAATAAGGTTAATGTGTGAAATGGTTTTAACTTTAATGGGGTAGTTTGGCCAATATTGACATGTTTTTAATATCTTCCATCATGTACTTATCCCATAGATTGTTCTGCTCAAACCTCAATTGTTGAAGCTTTTCTTGGGCTTCCTCAAGGAAGAATCCCTGATATTATAAATCATTCACAATTTTTAATAAAATAAATTTATAAGGGGTGTTCATACTATTTGAATCCATGATTTATCCATTATATTAATAATTAACTCTCATCATCACCCTTAATATAGACTAAAAATAATTGTATGTTCTTAATTTCTATACGAACAATGGTCTTAATAGTCAAAATTCATACTGACCAATAATCATATTGGTCCATGGTTATATTAATTAATGATCATATTTATCCTTATATATACACCACAATATAAAACCTTTCATGTTATTCTCTACGTTCTTTCACCATGTAAATATTAATGTTAATTATTTTACTCTTAATAAGAATATATTATGTACAATTGTTATTCATTTTTGAGTATGATTATCAAAATTACAATATGATGGTGTTTTCACACATTATTTAATGTTTTGTGGTAATAATTTTAGAAATATGCTTGTTTTGAGAATAAAAATAATTTTATATTGAAATCAATTATAATTTTGATTTCCAAAAAAATAAATGGATTATGTTTAATAAAATAAAATTTATATATATTTCAAACAACTCCGACCCCATATAAAAAATGTAAATTACTTTGATTAAAAGAAAAGAAATGTCTATTTTTGTAAAATTCGTTTTTCTATTTATTCACCAAAAAATAAAAAATTTCAAAACAATTTAACAAATATATCTCTATATTATTGAGACATGATGATTTTAAAATTTATTTCCATTTTATCCAATATAATTTCTAAAATTTGATAAAATTAATCATTATATACATGCACAAAATAAAATAAAACCATTTTTGAAGAAAATGTATTTTTTATGCATGAAATAAAATTATTCTCATTATTTCCCTATTAACCACAATGAAACGAATGATAATTTATTTTTTTCGATATATAATTTTGACATTTCAACAGAATAATTTATCATAATTATTAATTTATGATAAAAATAAATTGCACACATAAAAATAATTATAAGTAAGATATATCATTTACCTATAAAATATTTAATTTTCAATTATATCTAATTGATAATAAATACATGATTGACTATACATTTTATTAGGGAAAAAAGTTTCTATATATATTTCATAATAATGTTATTCCTAGTCATACTCGCAAATCCTATGGCAAGGTTATCATAATCATATTTAAATAACTATATTTCTATAGTATATTGCAATTTATTTAATCGTGGTGTTACATATACCACACAGTATTAAATATATTAGTATTAACATTAAATATATTGAAAAATATTCTTGGGTTACAATATACCCCCTTAAAAAAAATTTATCCTTAATATTCAATTTCATGCCCAATATAAAAGTTTTAAAACATATTTCTAATCAAATCCATGGAGTAGAATAATATTTACATTTGTACAAATAATTATCTTTTAATCCATAATAAAATTGATTAATTATTAAAATAAAATAAATTTATATGTTAATACAATGATACTTACCATTTTTTAATTATTTATTACACCATTTATTTTCCATTACAACACTCATACTTGTGAAACAGTTTCTGAAAGATCACATTAATAGTTAACGGAAGAAGATCGATAGGTTTATCGTCCTATTTTTGGAGTCTAGGAAGTACATTACTTTTAATATGGAGAATATGAGAAACAATGCTTACTTTATTTCCTTCCATTTAACAATCTCAATTTATTCCATTGATGGTTCTTTATAGTTTTTTTCCACTTATATTTCATATATTCTCCAATGAATGAATATTCAAGATAATATTTTCATGAATGAAGCACTAAGATAAACATCTAATGGGTAACACAATCCATAAAAGGATAAAACTTTATTCATTATATCTTTATACTTTAACCAGTATAATAATGGTTGGAACATTTTATTATAATATCCAATATAAAAAAATACTAAATTAATCTCTTATGTCTCAGTAAAAACAACCAATGTTAAACATTATACAATTCATAAGTAACTAACCATAAAGTTCATCAAAATATGACAAAAAAATTTGAAACACAAATATCAAAAAAAATATCACATATTCTTCTAAGATCAACTTAACATTTATCACTAATAATTAATAATAACTCAAAAATTTACATACAAAAAATTATATTCCCTATTAATATATTCTAAAAAATTTGATAATATTTTAAATAAATAAGCTGAATCACCATATATCCATTAAAAATCATACTTGATTCCAAAATATTAGTTAACCTTTATTCCTTAAATAAAATCAATATTTTAATTTACATTAATCATATAATGTTCCTGAAATAGTGAAATTCATCAGGAAATAAAATTAACCACATTGTCACCAAATAAATTTTCAATTCCATGGTTATATATATGATAAATAATATATTCCAAAAATATATAAACCCTTTCTCTCAAATAACCACAATTTACTCAACATTACTTAATGTATTAACTCTAATGGTTATCAATATATTTAAACTGTCATGACCCATCCCCTGGGGCCTGTTTCATGACTAACCCAATCCTACCTTCCATAGGGCAGGGGTTGGTGACTAGCACTGGAACTGAATTTTCATAAAATGGGAAGGCATTTCCTTTGAACCTGAAAACACACTGACCAAGAACATAACAATATGGAAACCACAAAGAAAAAATGTAGTAGTAAAAGTGTGTACTAAAAATAAAAGGGGTAGAATATAAGCCAGTCTGAAAAGATGCAACTATAACAGATAAATGCTCATATGATTGTCCACCAAAGATCTTACCTAAAGGGTAGGAATAGATTGGATCTATGGCTCTCCACATCAACTAGTGACCTCCGTGTACCACCTGGTCTAGGATCCTAAAGTCTCATCCTAGCTGGTCTTCATCTGCACAAGACACAACAATTTGTGGATGAATCCCATTCTGGGTTGAATATAATAATTCCCAGTGTGGACCCCGAGACCCCCAAAGGACTCTCAAAATTACACAAAGGAAAAACCATAAGTCATGATATCAATCACCAAAAAACATAGCTCCAACTAGATATTCAACTCAGAGTTTAGGAATAAATTTGATAAGTCTTAAGCCATATCATTTTATTCCATTTGAATGTTTTTTGAACATAACCATGAAAGAGTTCTTCCATTGATGAACCACACGAGGTTGTATGTCCGTGATCCATGGTGAGCTTATCTAAGGTCGTTCCTCATTAGTTCTTGCTCTGTTGATACACATAGGGTCTCGATAATGCAAATCCCCATAGGGTCAATATGATTCTAATCTACACATGGTCACTAGAATGATGATCCAAAAAGGGTTTCTATGATGGTGATCCACATAGGTTCTCTATGATGTTGATCCACACAGGGTGTGTGTGATGTTGATCTACACATGGTCCTTATTAGGCTGATCCACACAGGGTCACTACGATGCTTATCAACACATGGTCTATCTTCAATTGAGATCCAATCAAAGTAATCCATGAACTCAATGCACTTGAGTTCCATAAGATCTTATCCTCAAGATATCATTTGTGATTAAACTGTAACTAATTTACACTAATGAGTATCCCAAGGGACCACATGTCGTAAGGGTTCAAATGTGATAGACGACGTGTCAATCAGACGCTCGATCTGTAAGTTATAAGCATTTTAGTACCAAGGGCCTAATTGGATTTGGGTTCGATCCATCCTAGATGTACTCTAAAATTCTCCAAAAACTCATGTGGATTATCTAAAAAGGATTTTCTTGTCCCAATTTTTCAATTTCCAAAAACGGTTCGTCAAAGGGACATTTTGTTTTTGAGATATGGCCTTTTTAGCTTATCTGGGATAAAAAGGGGTTAGGGTCCTCGTCCTGCCTGGCCCCCCAAACTGGATGTACTGGCCCGAGTGGGCTAGGCCATGGATCAGCCAGAGTGAGCTGGGACGGGGATCAGCCCGGCCCGCCTAGGGGGACGCGACCTGTCCTGGCTAGGGACAACCCACCAGGCCACACAAGGTTCTCTCACCCTTCCCGAATGGACATTGTGTCCTTTCAGTTTGTAACGATGGAGCCACGTGACCCCCCGTCAGTTGGACCTGCATGCCCAGGTCTCCCTCCGTTGAATCTCTAAGATGTGACCACACTCTGTGGCACATGACGACGTTCCACCCTGCTTCCAACACGGCCGTCCAAGGGCTGACCACCCTTGTTGTCCACTGTGGAACCTTTGGGTGCCTCCGCACTGGAAGGGCTTCTGTAGGCCACCGGGTGAGCTCTGGTGGTCTATTTTTCTTTATGAGTGCGCCTATAGGCCCCCCGAGATGCTGCCGTGATAGATTGGCTCCCAAATTCATGTTTCTATTGAGTTAAAAAATCTACCCCCAAATAATACGACCAAAACCAAGGTGATGGAGGCTCCAAGCCTTATTTGTTTGGCCTGAGCTCTCTGCATTAGCATCATATCAAATGCGTAGAAAAAAAATCATCAATGATAAAATAAAAACCCTTCAAAAATCCCACAACAACAAACCAAAATTTCATATGAATCACGGATCTACTCATTTTTGTTGTTCCACATTCATTATTCTTTTCAAGAACGGGGAATTGAATTGAAAATTTACATGAACATAATAACCACCGCTACCTCGATTCATAGGATATGTCATTGTTTTGGTTAAAGATTCTATGTTTTTTTATGCCCCGACATTCGTCGATCCTGGACCGATTCCCCCACCATTCTTCATTGGAGGCAAGTTCGTTCTTCCTTTCTTCATGACGGATTCCCCCACGATCCACCAATCCTCATTTTTTCCAATGTTTGAATAATTTAAAGGAGGAGTTAAGAGTTTAACTCTCTTTTATATTAATGGTTCATTAATTAGTGTATTTATTTAATCTTATTATCTCTATGAAGGGTGGTTACACAACCATTGTGTTACCGGGCATTTAATATCCCTCATTAAATTCCCAAGCAACTCTGTTGTCCCCAAAACCATCTCTCAAGAGTTGGTAGAAAAATAAATTAACATTTTTATTTTATTTTATTATTCTTTATAAAAGTCCATAAATCTATATTTTTCAGCATACCTACTACGGTCAATGTTAAAACTACTTTATGTGAAACCCAACATTGTGAGTTCAATGTTTCTCTTAGATTTCAATTCTGAGCACTGCTTTAAAAGATAGAAATTCCTCCTCAAACATTTATTGAATGTACCTTAAAAAAGTTCAAAATTACATTCTGGGCACACCGGGCCTCGGAATCAAGAGCCGTCAATTTTTTAAACTATTAATAAACCCATATGAATTTAAAAAAATTTATATGAAATTTACAGGTCTTTAAATTCTTCCCACATTAAGGATATTCATCTCTGAAATCAATTACAAAACTAGGAGAACAAATAGGGGTTTCGAGCATGTATCTGATTCTCCTGCTCCCATGTGCTCTCCTAGATATTCACATGCTACCAAAAAACATGCTCCAGAGTAATCAACCACCAATGAAGGACCTTCTCCTTTCAATCCATTATCTCCACTATAAACAATGTAAACGCCTCCCCATCATCGATGTCCAGCTCACCCTTTTCGATAACGTATGATTGATTAGGGATGTACTTCCTCATCTGCAACACATGGAAAAAATTAGGCACCCAGTGAATATATGTGGGAATAGCTAGATTGTACGCCACCTCGCCTACTCTGTTGAATATCTGGAAAGGTCTGATGAACTTTGAAGATAGATTGTCACCCTGGCCAAACTTCTGTAATCCTCGTCGAGCTGATACCCATACGATAACATAATATCCCTCCTCAAAATCCATGGATCTCCAACTCCTATTGGCATAAGACTTAGGTTGGATTTGTTTAGTCTTCATCCTCTCCTAGGTTATCTACACCTTCTTCGTGGTAGCCCCTTCAAACTCTTAACCCATAAGTGCTGACTCCCTTGTGTATGTCTAGCATAATTGTGACCTGCAAGGTCACCCGTACATGTTCTCAAATGGTGCCAAGTGGATAATGGAGTGATAACTTTTTCTGTAAGAAAACTCAACATGTGTTAGGTGGACCTCCCACCTATATCCAAAATCAAGGACACAAGCAGAAATCATGTCCTCAGGTGTTTTTATTGTCTACTCTATCTGGCCATATTTCAGAAAATGGAAGGCAGTGCTCAAATGTTGTTGAGTCCTGAATTCCTCATATAATGCCTTTCATATGCGGGATGTAAAATGAGCATCGCTATCTGTGAAGATCAGCTATGAAACCCCATGATTTCGTAAAATTTCTTGCACATAGAGACATCCCGATCTGTCTACTGATCCCTACTCTCAGATGGTTGGGAAATGGACCGACCTGGTGAGTCTGTCAATGATCTCCCATATGGAATCATGGACCTTAGACTTATGTAGTAGCCCCATCATGAAGTTCATGGATATACCATCCCACTTCCATTATAGAACATCAAGTGGTTGGGCTAAGCTTGCGTGTACCTGTTGCTTGGCCTTCACTTTCTAACAAGTGAGGCATCTTGATTTGAATTCCACCATCGCATTCTTCATCCCTGGCCACCAGTACTGAAACTGGAGGTCCTGGTACATCATCACTACTCAAGGATGTATTGCCAAATGGGATGTGTGGAACTTCCTCAACACCTCCTCTCGTAGTGTCAGTGGTACCATGGTGCATCCTCTATAGAGGATGACATTCTCCACACCTTCAGAAAATCCATAAGGAGACTTTCCTATGGATATCTAAGCATATCAGGCCTCACAGTCAATGTCCCCAAGTTGTGCCTCCCTAACTCGCTTAAGGCATGGGGGAATAACTATTATAGACTAGAGGTAAGATGATCCATCACAATCCATGAAGGATAACTAAAATTCCTCTACTTTCTCTGTCGCCTCACTCAGTAACTATAGAACAGACCTATTGTTGAGTGTATCTGCCACCATGTTCCCCTTCCTAGAAGTGTAAAATATCTCAAAGTCGTAGTATTGGAAGAACTCTAGCCATTCTCCTTATCTCAGGTTCAAGTCCTTCTATGAGAAGATATACTTGACACTATAGTGATTAGAGTAAACAGTTAATTGTTCACCCATCAAGTTGTGTCGCCTCATCTTCAAGGTGAAGACAACTGCTGCTAACTCCCAGTCAGGGGTAGTGCAGTTCTACCCATTATATATCAACTACCAAAAGATGTATGCTATCATAGATCTCTCCTGCATCAGGAAACAACCTATTCTGGTCCCTGATGTTTCACAGTATACTATATACGTAACGCCCCCTTCTGGTAGCCTCAAGATGGGGGCACTCGTCAGTCTATGTCTTAGCTCTTAGAAACTCTTCTAAAACTTCTCTGTCAACAAGAAAGGCTTCCCCTTCTTTGTCAAAGCTAAAAAGGGTTCCCCTATCCTAGAGAAGTTATGTACGAACCTCTAATACAACCCATCAAATCCTAAGAAACTCTGCACCTCGTTCACACTCCTAGGTGGCTCCCATGAAAGCACTACCTCTATCTTTGTCAGATCCACTACAACTCGAGCCTCTCAGATAAAGTTCCACGGAAGTGGACTTCCTATATCCAGAGCTGACACATAAAGAGATTTCCATAAATCTAGTGCGGTTGAAGTGTATCTATAACTATCTACAAGGGCATGACATGCTCCTCCTCCGACGCCAAGTATATCAAGTTGTCATCAATGAAGACCACCATAAAGCGATCAAGGTAAGGATGGAAGATCTTATTCAAGAGTACCATTAACACTTTTGGGGCATTTGTCAGGCCGAAAGGCATCACTATGAACTCATAGGGTTCATACCGACATCTGAAGGTACTCTTGGTATGTTCTGATCTCGTACTCTAAGCTAATGATAGCCTGATCTGAGGAATATCTTTGAAAACCTTCAAGCTACCATAATCTGGTTGAAGAGATCATCAATCCTCTACAGTGGATAATTGTTCTTCACTATCACCTAGTTCAGGCACTGATAGTCCATGTGAAGCCTTAGAATCCCATCTACCTTTATGGCATACAAAATCTGTGATCCCCATGGAGAAACACTAGGCCTTATGAACCCCTCCCTATGTTATTCCTCCATCTGCACCCGCAACACACTAAGCTCAGTGGGATCCATCTGATATGTTGTTGTCAATATCAGTGCCATCATGTGGTACTAGTCGATGTAGAAATCTACTTATCTACGAGGAGTTAGTCCCAGAACATCCTCAGGAAGAACATCAGCACACTGGTCCAACACTACAGCATAACTCAGACTCCTCACGTCAACAACTATTAGGGTAAGGCTAGAAAATAGATGAGTGCTCAACTGAACCCTCTGTGAAAGTCCATCATGAGCGGTAAAGGTTGCCTTATTGTTAGAAAAAGAAAAATTGGTCCCATCCTCACTGACACACCAAACATTTCACCTAAAATAGTAAATCATAGAATAGACCGTCGATAACATGTCCATATCTATGATTACATCGTAAGGCCTCAACACTGCAACTAGAAGATATCATCCAAAGCTATTGCCTCCTACAGTAATATCACACTACCGACACTTGTGTGTAATCGTCAAATCCTCTCTCATAAGTGTCTATAATCGTAAGGATCGAGCCAATGGATCTACCAAAATACCTGATCTCCGAACGAGAGCTATGGAAAAGATTGTGTGATAAAAAAAATGTGTCTATAACTACTAAAGATATGGTGTAATAGAAACATATCATACCTCAAATCATCTCTAGATAACTATGGCCATAGGCCTTTGTTTCCTGAAGTACTTCTCTTTTCTCTATCTGTCTTCTCCCTATGGTCGGGGTGGAAAACCTAGAGGTGGTGGTGGTAGAACCTCAAATTGCTTCCCACCACCTACTTCATGATATACTCATCTCCCACATCGTCCTCCCTACATTCCTCCTCTATCAAATCTATGCCCATTCCATGAAGGTCCCTCAACCTTATTCAGATAATCGGTATGGAGGTTCGGGCAGTCGCGATCCATGTGGCTCCGCCCACCGCACATGAAGCATAGACTACTCCTCTACAGGCCTGCTCTACCTTGTGAACATCACACCATTGACCCTACATCTTGGGTTCGTCCTCTAGATGGTCTGGCCTTATTGGACCACTATGTCATCTTCCTAATGTATGCTCCAGATGACTCTCCCCCCTTTCATCCGATGGTGTCTCTCCCCTTCGTTTCCTTCTAAGATAAGAATCCATTTTCCAATAAATCTTGTTCAAGTACACTAGGCTACGTTGTGATATTGAGTGATAACATTAATTTTCTGATCTCCTACCAAAGACCCTATTCAAATGTCCAATACCTATAGAAAGGGTCTTGTACCATGTCGGTGGAGCTACACTAGAGGTCAGTGAATCGTGCCGAGTACTGGGCTACTATTAGGATGCCATAATGTAAGTGTAGAAGCTTCTGAATAAGCACAGAGCATAGTGTCACATGAATTAACTCCATCCTAAAGAGTCTCTCAATGTCCTTCCATTAGACGGTTGGATAGTCATGTAAATAGAGCGTCAGGCTCCACCATCTCCCTATTGTGTTCTGGAAAATACTAGCATCGATGATCACCATTTTCTCTACTAGTGTCCCAACTAGGTGAAAAACTCTAACCACAGCCTCCCGCCAGTCCTCACCTACCTAGGGACCTGACTTTCCTCGAAACCTTGGAGGCCACTACCATTGGAATTTGTGCAATGCGCTCAGTCGGTGTGCACAATAAACTAGTGGGGCAGGTAAAAACGGCTTCCCAAAAGGTAATCATATTGATGGGGCACCACCTGGAGGTGTTATCGCTATAAGAGGCCCTTCACCGAAGCATCATCACTCGGTGGGCCGTCATCGTGAACTCTCTATGGAATCCTGTTTGGATATCTACATGGTGGAATCTTTAAAAGAAACAGATTCACCAAAATCAATAAGTTATACATGGTGTGATAACTCAAATGAGATCATAAGTAAAAAATTTACAAAACACATGCAATCGGTGTTTTTGTGCACCGAGTTTGAAGTTAGAATTCTGGGACCCATTGTATGGATCTGTCGGACACTGCACCAAAACTAGACTCCCTTAATTTAAAACCACACTCAAAACAATTAACTATATTTCCCCATTAGAAATATCAGAGTCTTATATCTTCAATATAAAAAACTCCTTTGTAAACAACCTTTTCATGACCGGTCCCCTGGGGCCCGTGCCATTACTACCCCAAGCCTACTATCCATGCGCTAGGGGATGGTGATTAGCACCAGAAAGGAATTTCCCTAGAACCAAAATGCATTGACTTCGAACCTAAAAACACAGAGACTAATAACATGACAAGATGCAAACCACGCAGTAAAACATCATTACTTAAAGTGCATACTGAATGTAAAGGTGGTCAGCATACAAGACCGACTGAAAAGATACAACTAAAATTGAAAAAAACTCCTGAGACCATCCACCAAGGATCCTACCTGAAGTGTATGTATAGCTTATCTCCATGACTCTCCATTCCAACCAGTCGCCTCCATGTACTGCCTGGTCATGACTCTTAAAGTCTTATCCAAGCTGATCATCGTCTCCACAGGACAAAAAAAGGTTTGGGCGAAGCCCTTGTATGGGTGAGTATAATAATACCCAATAGGGACATTGAGACCCCCAAAGGTCTCTCGGAATTCCACAAAAGAAAAACCATAAGGAATTATCTCAGTCACAAAGAAAACGACTCATCTCAAACCAGGTATTCAACTAAGAGTTCAAAAATAAAGATGATTAGTCTTAAGCCATATCATTTTATTTAATTAGGATGAATCCAAAACTAAACCATGATGGAGTTGTTACACTGTATATCCCCACAGGGTTGTATGTTGTTGATCCATGATTGGATTCACTAAGGTTGGTCCATGTCGGGTCGTGCACTGCGGATCCCCACAGGGTCTCTAGAATGTTGATCCAAATAGGGGTGCTATGATGATGAGCCACATAGGTTCGTTAGCATGTTGCTCCACAAAGGGACTCTTTGATGTTGTTCCATATAGGGTCGCTAAAATTATGATCAAAACAGGGTCCCAATGACGGTGATCCACATAGGGTCACTATGATGTTGATCCACATAGGGTCTTTCTTCAGCTGACATCGTGCCATAGGATTCCCAGCATTCTGTGCACTTGATTTTTGTAGGATCTTCTCCATAATAATTTGGTTGTGCCTCAACTATCACGATGTTACACAAAAGAGTAACTCATGGTACTACCATGTTGTAAGTGTTCGAACACGATAGGCAACACATCAATCAGATGCTTGGTCTGTGAATAATATGCATTTTAGTACCAAGGGCCAAGTTGGATTTGGGTTAGATCCAACAAGGTAAAACTCCAACATTCTCCAAAACCTCATGTGCAGTATTTCAAATCAAATTTCTTGTTTCAAGGATTCCAGATCCGCAAATGGTTCATCAAACACATGTCTGGTTTGGGAGATATGACCTTTTAAGCGTATCTGGGATGAAAAGGGGTCTGGGTCCGATCCGACTTAGTCGGACTGATCAGACCTAGGCCAATCCGACCCAGTCCAGGTCCGACCCTGGTCTGGCACAGGCCGGCTCAAACCGGATGGGCCTACCCAAGGGGGAGGGGTCGTGTGATTGGACCGCTTGGCCGCGGACTGGCCTATCCCATCATGGAGGGGCACAACCTATCGGGTCGCGCGAGGTTGGCACCCCCTTCCCTATCGAACATTTTGTTCATTCGGTTTGTAATAGTGGCACCATGTGGTGTGGCCCCCTCATCAGCAGGACCCATGGGACATCGGTCCCCCTTTCCTATGGGTCGAAGCCACGGCCTTCCTCTGTGGCACGTGACGGCACGCCGCGTAGCTGCCAAAATAGTCTGACAAGGGCTGTCCGTGCCCACTATCCACCACGGCCTACGAGAGCCAGTCTCTACTTTCACCTACCAGCACCGGCCTCCAGCACTTATGAGGATTCTTTAGGCCACTGGGTGTGTTCTTGTGTTCTATTTTCCCTTGCATTTGCGCCTATGGGATTCCCAAGATGTTGTCGTCCCTACGCGGCTCCTATATTCATGTTTCTGTTATGTTGAAAAATCTTCCCCCAATGAATTTGAAAAAAACCAATGCGGAAGAGGGTCCGGGCTTTGTTCTTTTGGCATGTTCCCTCCACGTTTTCATAATATCAAATGGGTAGTAAAAATCATCAAAGATAAAATAAAACTCGTTCAAAACACAAACAAAAACCACCCGCAATTTCATACGAATCACATAACAACTCATTTTGATTGTTATTCGTTCGTCATGCTTTTCAAGAATGGGAATTGAAATGAGAATTTACTGGATTTTAATAAAAACCCGTACTTCAGATTCATGGGATATGTAGTGGTTGTAGAAGGAGAAACTATGATCGTTAAAGCCACCAATGTTCATCAATCCTAGATCGATTCGTCCAACGACATCACTAGATCCTATATTCTTCATTGGACTGATGTTCATTCATTGGTTCTTCATTATGGATTACCCCATGATCAACCAATCCTCCATTTTCCAACGTTTTAATAATTAAAAGGAGGATTTAAGAGTTTAACTCTCTTTTAAATTAATGGTTCATTAATTGGTGTATTTAATGAATCTTATTAATTGTACGAAGGGTGGTTACACAGCTTATGTGTAACTGAGCATTTAATATCACTCTTTAAATGCCCAAAAACCTTTGTGGTCCCCAAAACCATCTATCAAGAGGTAGTAGAAAAAAAAATTTATGTTGTTTTATTATTCTTTAAAAATGTTTTGAAATCTATATTTTTTACCTGACCTACTGCGGTCAATGTTAAGACTCCCTTACACGAAACCTGGCTCTGGGAGTTCAACGGTGCCATCAAATACCAATTCCATGAAGTGTTTTAATAGAAAGAAATTACCACTCACATGTTTAATGGAAGAACCTTAAAAAAGTTCACAATTCCATTTCTGGCACACCGGGCCTTGGAATCAAGCGCTATCATTATTTGCAAACTCGTAATAATCCTAAATAATTTAGAAAAAAAAATTATTGAATTTCCAGGTCTTTACATAAACTTATGTCCATAAAATATAAATTTATTCTTCCTCAAATAACATTTTCATTAAAACACATAGTAATCTTAAGGGTTTTGTTCCCATAAGTGTATCTAAAAATATCCTCAATAATCAAAAAAACTCATCACATGAAACATAAACGGGGCATATATTCCTTTAATCTAGTTATTAATCATAGACATATTGACCCATGATGGTATCTAAAACACTTAAAATATCTTCATATGAATCATTCTAACCTCTAGTGTTATATGAAAATTTCCTTTGATACTAATTATAACTCTTCGTAACGTAAAAAATCCATAATTAGAAAATTTATAACAAGGGTTGTACTTTCCTAAATTTCTAGGATAAATTCAGTTTTATGTTTTATATAATAATGAAAAAATATAACATATAAAACACATAAAATGAAATGTGGACACATCCACTCAATATTTACTTTAGTCACAAAACATGAATCATCAATTTATACTCTTTTTACATTAAAATAATGTTAACTTATTTTAATAAGAATCCTAAAAGTGTAAAGATAGAAATTTCCATAGTTCCTACTCATCCTTTGGACCTATGAAAAAAATTTAAAAACATGGTTTGGAAAAAAAATCTTAGTAAGGGATATAAAAATATATAATCCTATTAGTCCATTATGAAAATCATGAAAACCCATAATATATTTTTCCATTTTTTAAATAATAAAATTTGATCTCAAATATTCATTTTCTTACAAAATATAATCATCTTCACTCCAAAATTAATTTCAGAAAATGTAATGGCCTAAATCATTACAAGTTGAAATTAAACGCGAAAATTTTAGTGTTTTTAAATTTTTCTGAAGAGTTTAAAAAAATTATGGTTTATTAATTTTGTGTTATATAATTTCATAAGAATTTTTAAATAGTTCAATTTTTTATCATGGTTAAGGGAAAATATGTGGTTTTTTAGGGAACATTGTTCCTTGTTGTAGTAGCCTAATGGGGGGTCCACAATTAAGGTGAAATGTTTGAAAAAATTTATACCCTTTTCTAAAAAGAGATGTGATATCCTTTTGTGGAAGAAACATAGTTGGATTATGGATTTAAAAAGAAATGGTCCCAAATTGTGCGAGTTCCTAGGAGAGGTAGACCACCTCACACAGTTGGCACATGGTTTTCCATACTATGAGCCTTAATAGTGTGTTCATGAATTTTTTACCTTAAAATTCTATTTTATATCCAAATATCCTTTGAATTAGCTCTGTATTATTCCTATTAGAATACAACCTGAACATAAATACTTCACAAGACTTTATTGGATATTTTCTACCCTTCCAAGATTAATTATGATGGATCCAAGTGTATTGATGTCCATGAATTATGATATGGGATGAAAACATCCATTCATTGTGTTTCTACAAGATAAAAATATTTTCCCTTAAAAATCATTGTTCTATCATTCAATTTCCCTATATATGGTTTTTGATATCATCCAAACCAATATTCTTAGATTATTTCAATAATATTAGTGGATTAAACGTGTCAAAGACAACCCTTTGACTACAGAAAAATCTCTCGTGAACAATGAATGTTTTCAGATAAGTTATCATAGATTGATAATCATAAGACATTCTTATTCTTAAATATCATCTTGAATTTATATTCTAATGACATATTAACTTTGTATCACTTTTATATTACTATACCTAAGGTTCTATTATATATATGATAAGGAATTCATGATATATCATTTCATCTAAAACATAAATGATGAATTGGAATCCTATTATTCAACATATCTAAAAATTTATTCTATTAATGGACTGTGTGAGGTATTTAATTATATAACTACCCAACCTATCAAAGAATATCCTTGCGTATTTTTTCTAGTCCTCTTATTTTATGAACAGTTATATGTATCCTCAATATAATTTTTTTTCCAGGGGTGTTTCATAATTTTTCTTCCTTCATGAGTATTAAGTTACTTCATCAATGAGTTTGAGGCAGGAAGTTACTTACCTTTTGGGGGATTTTATTATCATAGAATTATGAGTGTGTCCAGAGTATCGAACATCCATTAGACGACATCACGAAAAAGATTTGTTGAATGGATAAATTTATTCTAAAGGTTACAATTAATTTATATTAAATTTGTCATTGTTTCATTTCAATGTGATGTGAATTTTTCTTACGATAATGGAAGAAGTGTGAAACAAACCTTGTCATGGGTGGTTATTAATTTTTCTAGATAGTTGGTGATTTCTAGTGAGTCATTTGGAAAATATTCCTTTTTCCTTTGAATTTATGTTTCTTGAAATCATTTAATTAATCATAATTTAGTTATAAAGAATTATTTTTAATTCTTGGGAATGAGAAGAACCTCATACAAATAGACGAAGGCAAAAAATTCATAGATGATTTGTCAAAAGTTGATGGCCTTTATTGGATAGGATTTGACTTCGTTTGAGGTTGGTGGACCAATGTACTCTACTATATGGTATTTGGCATTGTTTATTGTCATGTTATGTGATCATAACCATCTTAGGTGAATGTACCTTAAATTAATAATTTTATATAAATAGCAATTAATTCACAATAAATTAATGATTCTTATCTCTTAATTAATCAAAGTAACCATGCTAAATGTAAATGGACAATGTGATAAGGGTCACAAGATCCCTTATGAACTGGATTTATGTCAACTACCAATGGATGAAGATTGATCACTAATGAGTGTCCTTAGCTTACATGGGAACCATTGGGTGTGTAGTTATTCTAAATGGTACCCAGATCTCATGAGACCATGTTTGATATATTGATCACGTGTGTATGAATGTGTAGATCATGAGACCATGTTTGATGATGATCATTTGTAAGTATGTGTTCATGGCTATTGGTACTCATAATTAATGTAATATGTTGTTTCAATATGTAATATTCCCTAATGTGAATGGAAATATTAAACATTATAAATATTTAGATATAAGACAAAAATTATTAATGACGCTAGGAGTGTAATTAGAAAGCCTAGTAGACTGTGTTTTACTTGTTGATTATATCTTTTTAACTATAAATATTATGACTTGTGATGATATGATATGATTTGTCTATATGTATTCTCTACCATGATAAGTGATACATCATATTACCTATGGTCTTATTTTTAAGATATTGTTTATATGTAGACCATTGTGTTGTGGCTATACCTTATAGGAAAAATAAACATGACTTTGATGACAATAGTGATGGACCAATACATAGGGTTGGGGAATGATGGCCTTATGAACTAAACTAAGGCGCAATGTTGGTTTATTAGCAGATTTTGACCTTTCATGGGGGATTGATATGATATAATGACCTTATGACCCGAACATTGATAGTAACATGTTCACTTGATGCCTTTTGGATGTCAAATTCTGTGTTCATCAATTGTGTGTCTAGATACAGATTACTCTCAACATCTATTACGACTATCCCCATGACATGGATATGAAGCTTGTACAACATAGGTTCATCATGACTCGGTAATAGAATGACTGCTCAACATGTGGATCTTTGTTTCTTAACAATGATTTCGTGATTATGTGATATTCTTATATAGTTTATGTATTTCATATTTAATTTATGTTGAAATTTTCAAATGTGCATACATTACATTTACTGTTTTGCTAAAAGACTGAGTTGGTGGCTCGTTACTGAGTTGTACTCACATAGTGATCAAGTGGTCTAGAAACTTATTTAAGAACCTTTCTCTTTTTTACACATTAATAATTGATTTATTATATAATATTTAACTTAATACAACCCAAAATATAAATAAATATAGTGTATTTTGGAATTACATTCATAACATAACATCTTGAAGATGGGATACAAAAACATTATTAAAAACATCATTAACGCACTACATAAAACAAGGTTATTAGAGGGGGTTATTTTTTCATTTAGAGGCGGTTATAAACCCCTAGAATGTGTTTAGAAGTGTGTTTTTGGATTTAAAGGGTGTTATAAGCACCTATAAATACTTTATTAGTGGTTACATGTAACTTTCACAAAATTGGGCGCACTATGTTAGTAAGGGATGTTTTTAGAAAGCACTGGTATATCTTTATGATATTTACATGCAGGTATTTTAAGAGGGGTGTTAATACCCTCTAATATTAACCTAATTATCAAAAAATATCTCCTTTAGTAGGGGTTTAAAACCCCTAAAATTAAAATATGAATTTTAATAGTGGTTCTAACCACCCCTAATTGATATTAAGATGAATCTTTAATGCCACTTTTTAAAAAACATCCCTAAAGATTTTTCAATATTTTTTTTTATTATATTTTCACCCCCATTCACGTTGAACCCATCTCACTCCATCCAGTTTTCACACTCCCTCACCCCTCTATTTCCCATCTCTCCCAGTAACCCCACTCCCCCTCCAATCCGATCGGACCCTTCACTCCCTCACACACTGATCTAGTTTCCATGAAACGTATATTAAAACCATTTTCTTTGTTACAAAATAATACATGATTTATTACATAAAATATCACTTAATAAAACCCAGAATATTGATAAGTATAGTGTTCTTTGGTATTTGGTACATAACATTAGATATTGAACATGGGATACAACAACATTATTAAAAACATCCTTAACACACTACAAAAAAATAATAATGTGATTTGGGGAGTTATTTTTGAATTTAATGGGGGTTTTAACCCCCTCTGAAGACATTAGCATTGGTGATTTTCATTTATAAGGAGTTATAAACCCCTCTAAAGACATTATTAGTGATCACGTGCATCCGTCCCTAATTTGGATTCCTTATGTTAGTAGGGGAGATTTTTATAATGCACTGTTATAAGATGATGACTTTTAGAGGCAGTAATTTTAGGGGGGGGGGGGTTATCCCCCTATAATGTTGACCTAATTCTCCAGAAAGATATCCTTGATAGGGGGTTTAATCCCCCTCTAAATTAGATATCAATTTTACGGGTAGTTATAACTTCCCTTAATTGATATCATGATGAAACATTAAGGGAATGATTTTCATAATCACCATTAATTTATCACCACTCCAGCGGTGGTTTAACTGCCCCTGAATTTTTTCAAACAAATTTTTATGTTTTCTTTTTCCCCCTCTCACCCCGACCAATTTGTCTCCCTCTAGTTCCCGCTCTACCTCCCCCATCCAATTCCCCACTCTTCCAGTCACGCGGCTCCTCCCCACCTACAGTCTTCTTGGACCGTCCGCTCCCTCCCATCCAATATACTTTAACCATCTCCCACCAGTACCCCTACACCGTCGACCCCTCCTCCACATGTATGCTCCGCCATTGACCCCATTTACCATGCATCATAAATATAACCCACTGCTTAAAATTCAATCCTGAGACGTTTCGAACCCCATAACAATTTAAACAGCAACGCCTCTTCGGATAACCACTATGAAATTTCAATTTTCATATATTATATATACATGATAATATTATATATTTAATATATTTATGAGTTTATACAATTATATATTTTGTATGTTATATATTATTATATTTATGTAATATATTATACAAATACATATTATACAATTATATATATATCATATTTATATACTTACAAATATGTATTGTATATTTTATAAATAAATTTTTATGTATATATTTATCATATATTTATTTATGTATACACTTTAAAATATTTATATTATATTTTATTTAATATACATACAATTAATATAATATATGTTAAAATTAATTATTATATATATAATATAATATTTCTATACAGCTGAAATATTATGTATATATATATATAAAGATATTTTACATATATAAATGTATTTATACATATATTTATATTTATATATACTAGATATACAATTACAATATATAATTATTTTTATATTTAATTTTTTCTATATTATATATATTTGTATATATAATATAATATAAATGTATTTATATATAAATATACAATAAAAAGTTTTTTAATATAATATATGTATAATATAAATCATAACATAAATGTATTTATTATATGAATTTTATTTATAAAACCATATATATATTTTATATGTTTATATATTGTGTGTGTTTGTTTAGGTATTTATATAATATTTATAGATATAATATAATTATAATATATATTTATTTAGTTATTTTGTTATACTTGTGTGTGTATTTGATAACAGTAATTGTAACGCCCCAACCACAGATGGCTGACACATGTGCATTATTTTAATACATTGGAATTATTACAAGTAATCAAATCATGAAGGAATGATTAGTATAGTAGTCTTTGAAGACCAAATTTCATTCAAAATAGCCATAATACATTGGGAAAATTAAATAACACATGATACAATATAAAATGAAATAATTTGCATCCTTGAAAGATTATTCAATATTTTCTTCATCATGACCTAGTGAAAGGAATCTTAAGAAAGAGGTGAGGTCATATTCTTAATAAGTGTATGTAATATTGTGGAAACATAAATAATAAGGCATGGTGAATAACAAAATGACATGTTCCATTAGAACATAATCTTCAGCATAATATGTATGGAATAGAAGTTGAATAAATAATAGAATAATAAAACCTAACCATAGATATTCAATAAGTCTAATTATAATATGGAATATAAATTAAAATTTTAATAATGAGGAAATTCATAATATAGAATTTCATAACCATACTTTCTAGGAATCATTCCAAGACCATACATAAATAGGTAAGAATAAGCAAAATAGTTTAACTTTGGACACCTACCAATGCACCGATAGGCTATAGTGGGCCCCACCAAACACATATTATGTATAATGTGTTCCTCATATGAATGTGGTGAAACATAATCAACATATTCATTATTATTTAGAATAACATATGATATTTAATAATTTTAACCAATTAGTAAACATAATCACTAACCATTCAGATTAATATAGTGAATGGTATCAAGATAGCACATAAAAGGCACCAGCATTAAACATTAAATGATCACGAGTTAAGTCAAGAATTCACATTTTCTATCATTTTAGGTTTAGATTTTTAGAGAAATAGGTCGTAACTATTACATTACATCTCAAAAATTACAATGTCGACCCCTCCACTCTATCCAAATTTTTTCACAATTGGAAAACTCTTTATATAAAACAAGATTTCTTTTATTGATATAAATATTCTTGAATACTTCATTTCTCATACCTTTACTTATACCCTATGAAAAAAAATTCAAAACCTGGGATGAGAATAAAAAATCTCAGTAAGGGTTATAAAATAATGAAAGAAAACATTAGTCCATCAATATATACTAATCAATGAAATAATACCTTTCACTCATAAAACATAATATCTTTAACATTCCTCATGAAATAATAAGATTTATGAATAACCCATGCAAATCAAAAATCATAAAGGTAACATGTGTAATCCATAAAATACATACATTGAATCTTTCACAGCTACATAGAGAGTTATATTTGGAATACCCATCAATGTATATTCCCTAAATCTCTTAGTAGAAATATCAATGATTACCTCTATCACGTTACCCAATGCATTGGAGAGCTATATCAAGCTCAACCACCCTAGGTTTATCATGAAACCACCCATTTTTGGTTTATCATGAAACCACCCATCAAATTTCCAAGTATCATTACATAATCATAACACATAAAGGATTGAAATTTTTAACATTTCACTTATCAAAAACAATGAATCAATTTAATATATTGAAATATTCAATCCATTTCCAAAACCATTTAAAAAATTTAATTAATATATTTTTTAATAAAATTGTCCCATAAAACATTAAAACTTTTAATGGAGTTACAATTTTAAAACCTTAATGTCCATATAAATAAATCCTAAAAATAAGTTTTTATAACAATGGAAATTAATGACAATGAATTAAAGAAATAAATCTCTTAAACATTTATAACAATCTTTTAGTTAATGTGTCCCTTACCACTTGAGAAAATACTTGAATAAAATTAATTATGGAATAAAATTAAAAAAACATTATAATAAAATAAAAAAAAGATATTTATGATATAATATGTCAAGGAGAATTATATAAACCATATAATGTAAATTGGTTTATAACAACAACTAAGTCTAAATGGAATGTAAATTGAGGCAAAGACCCTTACAACGATCGTGTCCTTGGATTATCGATAAATCAATTAAATAATTATGTGTAAAAAATATAAATACACACAATATAAGTGGATATTATGTGTAAAATAGTCATTGTTCACTCACACATATTCTTGAAAAAACAAAACTAATGACATGGATATTTAACTCAATTAATTGATATTTAGATAAGATTTCCCTTACGAAGTTCATATAAATGACGTAAGAATTTATCAATGGGGCGATTATGTATATCAACAATATATTCAAACAAAGGGAAGTATAAATTACAACATAAATAAATAAATTGGGATTAAACACATAATGTTGGCATAATATAATCAACAAAGTATTCGTAAAATCCAAATAGTGTAAATTGAGTTTAGAAATTCCCTTATGAAAATTTGACAACCTAACAACATCACTTAAAAATTAGAAAAATGAGTTGATGAGAGAGAAAAGGGTCTATCATAACTTGGACAAACAATTTACAGATATTAGGTCATATAAGAACATATCCCAACATAAAAAATGTAAATTAAAAGACAAAACATAAAAGAAGTCTTTGACTAAAAGAGGAAGGTGAATGGTTCTCTTACCTTGAGCCTGATTTTACACACACATTCTTCTTCTTACTGAATGATAAACATATGTTAATTTATACTTTATTAAGAAAAATTTTCAAGTTTATTATTACTTTTATATCACAAATTAATATTTTATAAATTTTATATAATTATTTATGTTTATATCAGTCGTTTTGTCGATTTTGGGTACTTGATTCAAAAATGATCTTGTTATAATTACAAATTGTCCATGTGGTCAAAAGTCCATTATCTAGAAAATTATATTATTAATTGAAATATAATATATATCTATTATATAGGTATTTGGATCCATTATATATGTATTTATTATTGTCCATAACATTTTCATATATGAAAGGAAATACACCGTTCTTGGAGACGGTAAGCCGTACATACGTATGAACACTACTTTCATTTCGTTTTCATATTTAAAAAAACATAAAACTAAATGATACATAGTAATATTTTAATTCTAATATAAATTTAATATATTTTACATATGTTCATTAATTCCATCTTTTATACATTCCATGTATAGCATGAAATAGTCATTTGACTTTGAGGGGGCGGTAGTCCGTAGTTCCTCAAATGAAAATGATGTAAATAGGCATTGTGGAAAGTATAAAGGTATGATGTTAATAAAAAATACATAAAAATAGAGATAATATAAATATAATAAATATTATATATAAATATAGTTCCATCGTAATGTCCTCCAGGAGAGGTGGTACGAGATAATTGAATGATCATCATTTTGTGAGGCAATAGTTTGCTGTCCACAGAAACAACATATTCTAAATCCATTTGATGGAGGTGTGAGTGGGTCTAGGTATAATAAATGGAATAGAAAAATCATAGTATATTTAATATAATGTTTAAGATATAAAATAATTGAAAAAAGATATTTCAGGGGGTTGGAGAAGGGAAAATAAATGAAAGATGTTTGAGGGAAGACAATACCTCAAATCAGGAAACGACTTTTGATTTAAGATAAAAGGCCTTCTTGGATTTACATCATCCCAAGATAAGGATTATAGTAGGAAGATAGGAATTTTTGGAGATTATTTGGGTAGAGTTTGGATGAGCCAATTGTTCTAGAGAGGTGTGATTAAGGGCTATAGGTGATGCCCTTTTATATGAGGGATGAGTGTCACTTTAGGAATGTTTTGAATTATTAATTTATTATAAAATGATTTTCGTTTTCAATAGGTCCCAAATTATTTTATTTGAAATATAAAATTATTTTGGGTCTAAAAAATCTCATCCAATATTTTTTAGACCAGTCTAAGTAACAAATTTAACCTTATCTTTTAGCTTTTACCCTTAGTTAACTAATTTAACTCTTACCATGTCTTTTTGTATATTCATTCTATATGGTTAATATATTTACTATAAAATTAAAATAGAAAATCAAGTAAAAAATTAATAACATTTTAAACTTCATATAATTTATTTTGCCAAATATTTGGTTTTTAAGAGTATTATATCATTTAATAAAATTGTATTTGTTTTTAAAAACATATTTATATCAATTTTTATACTATTCATATATTGACTTTTTAAAAACCCATAACATGATTATTTCGAAAAAACTTAATTAATTCAAAGATAAAAAGTAATAATCATATCTAAAATTTTTTTATGGTATAAAAAGTTTCAAAATAAATTTACTTTAGTTTTCAAGATCTCTTATATTTAAATCATTCCTTTATATGGTAATCACTACATCATATTTGCGTCATAAATATATGTATTTATTTGATGTATAGAAATTATGAATAAAATACCATGTTCTATGGAATCATTTTAACTTTTTAATTAATATTTATAGTCAAATATATCACTAATATAACCCCATATAAAAAAATTTAGTAAAAGATACATGTTTAGGGTATATTTTCCTTAACTATAAATTAGTAGAAATTAAATGTCATTTTCACACAAAAGTGGCTCCATAAGGTCCTAAAATCATCCCAAGTACGCCCATGGTCAAAAATATCTCACAAAATCAGGTTAGGACTTGTGTTAGGGTAGCTTAATATTATTTTAATATTAATTTTTACCTTTATATACAAGATTTTTCTTTTAACCACTGTAAATAAAATATTTAATGAAGTTACTATTCATAATGTCTAAAAATAAAAGGTACATATTTACAAAATTTATAAATCCTGATTGAAAATATGGAATCCATTTCCCAAAATTCAAAACACATAATTTTTATTAATTAATTTTATATTAATTCTCATTGTTAAAACCAAAACGTAGGGTTTTAAGAAAGAATAACTACCAAAAGACTAACATGTGTTTATGTCCAATTAATACATGAAATTACATACAATGACAATAATTGGATAAAATAATAAATATAAAATCAAATTATACTTTAAAACCAATAAAAAAGGACAATATAACTATATAAATAAATTACATGAAAAGACAGTTTTGTAATAAAATGTAGTATTTTTCACTATTCATTAAAAAATGAACTTTATCTTAAAAAAACAAAATTTCATCCATGGTAAATTTTTATGTACTATTTATAAATAAGTATTTAATTTTTTCTAATATAAAATATATAAGTCAGTAAAACTAGATTTAAAAAGGGTTCTCTATCAAAAGGCGGTAAAACGACCTATAAAAATAGAGTTTTTCAGGCTTAAAATCAAATTCATTCTTATTTTAAGACTCGAAGATTTATTAGATAAATGTAATAACATTTAATAAATTTTTTTAATCATAATTTAGTCAGTTATGTTCATTTCTATCAATACAATAGCTATATGATAACTACCATTTATAATAATATTATTATATTATTATATTTCAGTATAACTCAAAGTTGTGTGCAACATAATATTTCAAAGAAACCTGTTGTTGTGTGTTGAGTACGTTATCGTAAAAAGTGTCCTATTTAACATAAAATAAATATTGTATTCATAAATGTATTATTCTACAAATACCTGGGTCGTAACATCCTTCCTCCCTTTTGAAAATTACATCCTCGTAATTTTAAAATTGGGCTCAGAAACTTTATTGAAAGCCTCACATCAGAGAAAGAGTCAATAAAACTGTCACTTTTAAATAATTAAAGAGAAGTAAAAAAATTCCCCCATTATTACCCATACATGGATTACATGCAAGAAAACAAGGATATGGAAGTTAAAATAACCATCATGATCTGATAGAGAGTGGTATAAAACATGATATAGAAACAGTAAACCACCAGAAAATCAGAAACCTGTGATATGTTAAAAGGTCTTTGATTACCTTATAGGAAATGTAAATAGACAATTCTATTTGGTTTAATGTTACTTTTAATAATTTTTTATAATTTATTTATGATAATTATTAAGAACATAAAAAAATACTTACATTTCAAATATAGTTTCATCTTTTATTATATTTTTACCACAAACTCATATATTCTCCAAATGAAAAGTATTCAAGATGACTTGGTAACACCAATATCACTAGAATAATCTTATAGAGAATATAATATTCCAAAAAGTATGAACTATTTATTTCCCTTGTCTATACACGTTAACTAATACCAAAATGGTTAGTATGAGATCAGATAATACCCAAAAAGGACAATCGTTTATAAAAATAAATACCACTCTTAATATCCCAAATTAAAAAAAAATACCCAATGTTCAAAAAATACCATTCAATTCATAATTGACCTTAAAATTCTTCAAAATAATCCAACTAAAATTGAAACCCAAATTCAGAGGGAATTGATCACATATTCTTCTAAGATAAATCTTAATATTTATCTCTAAATAACGTCGACTACACATAAAGTCTCATTCGGAAAAGTAATTAAGAAAATCACATATTCCTTATGATATGTTAATAATTTCCATAAATAACTCAAATATCCATATTTCCACAATAAAACATAGATTCTTCCAAAATAATATTTCAACCATTACTACACAAATTAAAATCGATTGTATTCTATTTTCCTTTGGGCACATACTATTCCAAAAAGAGAGAATATCTCCCGAATTAATATTTACCACTTAATCACCAAATCATTTTCATGTACTAAGGATATCCATTTGCTAAAACATAAGTTAAAAAATAAATATATTCTTGATTTATGAAACCTTTTAACTAAAAAACACGTCATACAAACTAGTGACTTCACATAGTCCAGTGGTAGGTGATGTGCCCTTGTCAGCCTTCGGTTGAGGGTAAAAATCATGTAGCCTTACCGGATGTGATGGTTTTTCACCCATCCTATGTGTTTTCCTTTTTTTCTAAAACCATATCATTCTCATAACAGCAAAAAAATTAATATAATTCCCTAAACAATTACCATAACATGCTTTATCCACAAGGGTTATCTAATACCTTTCATTTGGCATCACAAAATGTAATAACCATTAATCACCTAAAACCAAAAGATCATATGAACCCTTAAAGTTAACCATTACTTCTATATAAGAAAAGATAATTATTCCTTGAATAATATTTTCACATATCAAACATCCGGGTTACACATATTAGAAAAATTCTTCCCAAAGTAATCCCATCATAAAAATATAATTAATACTTTTAAACATTTCATCATCCTATAACCTAACATTACTCTTGAATCCCTTATATATAGACATATTACTAATTTAGCGCTCTGTTAAATCCATTAACTATGAATTTACATCCTATTTCTTAAAATACCATTCCTGTAGATCGAATATTCTCATCATTTATAAATATCAATCCAAATATGCTTCATTATTTATGGATATGAAAATAAATCATAACTTGAATCTAGATATCATGATCTTCATGATTTTCTCTTTCTTTTTTGGCATGTTTTCATACTTTACAAAAGTAAACATTCTCTCAACTTATGTAATTTTTCTTTTTGATAGAATTGGAAAAGTTGAGATCTTGAAATCATATCAAAAAGATACAATGACCAATAAAATTGTTTTAGAAATGAGTAGGTGATGGATAACTCAAAAAATTTCTTGCAGGTGATTTAAATACTCAAGAAGCTATCAAAATCATTCGAACAGACATTTTCAATAATATTGATGATCAAATCATTAGGGAGGGATAATATGGTTATGCAAGATCTCATTCCTTCCATCTTGAAAAATGATCCTTAATCTGATGAGAAGAATCAATAATTAAACATTAAAAATAATTTTAATTAAAAAAAATACTTTATAGGTTAATGATAACAAAAAAACCTTTTATATTACTCTAATCCATCAACCTCTTTATATGTCTATTGTTCCTATTTTTATCCAAACAACATATCTTTCATTAACACTTCCAATGTTTCCAAATGAAAATAAACCTCTTGGTTATATGGGATCCTTTACCTACACTCATATAACACCCTAACCTCCAAAGTAATCTAAACCAACCTATGATACCAACTATAAATCCATAGCCTTAAACATTACACAATCTTGAGTTAAGTCAAGAATTAAAATTGTGTATCATTTCAAGTTTAGGGTTTTATAGAATTAGGCTGTAACTATTATATTACATCTCAAAAATTACAAAGTAAGAACTTCTACTCAATCCAATTTTTTCACTACAAGAAAACTCCTTAAATAAAACAAGAGGTCTTTTCAGATATAAATCTTCTTGAATACTTCCTTTCTCTGACCCTTCCTTATCCCATGTGAAAAACATTTCAAAAACATCGGATGCACATAAAATAGATCAGTAGGGGTTATAAAATGAGAAAAAAGACCTTACTCCATCAATATATACAAATCAATGAGATTTTACTTTTCACTCATAAAACATAATCTCTTTAAAATACCTCATGAAATCTTAATATTTATTAAGAACACATAGAAATCATAAATCATAAATGTAAATATTGGCATCCATAACATAGTTACATTGTATCTTTAATAGTGACATATGGAGTTACGTTTTAAATACCCATTATAGTATATTCCCTAAATCTCTTAGGAGAAACAATAATGTTTACCTCTGTCATGTTACCCAATGCATTAGAGAGGCATCTCGGGGTCACCCACACTGGGTTTATCAAGAAACCCTCCGTATTTGGTTTATAACGTAACCACCCATCAAATGTCCAAGTATCATTACATATTCATAACACATAAAGGATTGAAATTATTTACATTTCACTCATCAAACACAATAAATCAATTCATGATATATAAATATTCTATCCATTTCCAAAACAATTTAAATCATTTAATAAAAAGAATTTTTAATTAAAGTGTTCCATAACACTTTGAATCTTTTAAAGGAATTATAATTTTAAAACATTAATGTCTAAATAAAATAATCCTAAAAATCATTTTTAAAACATGTATATTAATGAGAATTATTTAGAATAATAATTCATTAAAGCATTTAAAACAATGTTTTAGTTAATGATTCCCTTACCACATGAGAAAATACTTGAATAAAAATAATTATGGAATGACATTAAACAAATATTATAATATCATTAAAATAAGGAGATTCATGATATAATATGTCAAAGGGCAGTATATACACCATATAAAGTAAAATGGTGTATAACAACAAATATGTCTCAATGGAATGTAAATTGAGACAAAGTCCCTTACAAAGATCGTATCCTTAGATTAAGAATCAATCAATGACAAAATTATGTGTGAAATTATAAATACACCGAATACAAGTGTATATTATGTATAAAATAATCATAGTTCATTCACACGTATTCTTGGGGAAACAAAACTTATGAAATGGGTATGTAACTCAATTAATGGATATTGAGCTAAGATTTCCATTTCAAAGTTTGTATAAATGACTTAAGAATTAATCAATGGGGTGATTATGTGAAGAAAAAAAATATCCACACAAAAAAAATGAAATTAAAACAAAAATAAATAAATAAATAGTGATTCCACACATAATATTGGAATAATATTATCAACTATGTATGTGTATAATCCAATGAGTGAAAAAATTTATTTCAAGTTCCCTTATGAAAATTTGGCATCCTAACAACATCATTTAAAATTTTAGAAAATGAGTTGATGAGGGAGAAAAGGGTCTGTCATCACTGGGACATAAAATATATAAAAATAAGGATATATAAGAAAATATCACAACATAAGAAAATGTAAATTAAAATACATAACATAAAATACGTTTTTTGCTAAAATAGGAGGGTGAAATGTTCCCTTACCTTGAGTCAGATTCGTCAAGTATGTTCCTTGTTGATCCTGAATAATAAACATATTTAATTTATTCTTGATTAAGAGACTTTTTCAAGTTTATTATTCTTTTATATCACTTATTAGAACGTTATAAAAACTACATAACTATTTAAGTTAATATTTTTTGCTTTCTCCATATTGGGTACTTGAGTCAAAAATGATCTTCTTATAATTAGAAATTGTCCATGTGGTCAAAAGACCATTATCTGAAAAAATTGTATTAATGATTTAAAATTAATATATATCCAGTATATATGTATTTAGATCCAATATAAATGTATTTAAAATTTTCTATAACATTTGGATATAAGAAATCAAATGCATCATTCATGGAGAAGGTAATTCATACAAACGCATGAACACAACTTTCATTTCTTTTTTCATATTTAATGAAATGAAAAATAAATGATACATAGGTATATTATAATTAAAGAATAATATATATGTTATATATTATACATAATTTTATTAATTCCATACTTTATATGATCCTTGAATAGAATGAACGAGTCATATCTCTTTGAGGGGCCGGTAGTCTACACTTCCATAAATGAAATATTCATATTTACGCGTTATAGAAAGCATAAAGGTATGATGTAAATGAAAAATACATAAAAATAGATATATTATAAATATAATATATATTATATATAAATAAAGTTCCAACATAATGGAAACCATGAGATGTGGAATGATAAAATTGAACAATCATCATTTTGTGAGGCAATAGTTCATCGTCCCCAGAAACAGTTTGTTCTAAATCTCTTTGATGGAGGTGTGTGTGAGTTTTGGTAGGATAACTGGAATAAATACTTCCTAGTATATTTAAGATAATAGTTTTTTATAAAATAATTTAATAAATAGAGTTTAGGTGGTTGGATAATGGAAAATAAATGAATGAACATTGAGAGAAGACATTACCTAAAATCGGTTAACTCCTTTTGATTTAAGTTAAAAGGACGTGTTCAATCACTTTCATCCAAATGTAATGATTTTAGGAGAATTATCGGAATTTTTTGTGATTATTTGGGAAGATTATGGACGATACATGGAGGATTGAGAGATGTGAGTAAGGGTTAGATGTGATGCACTTTTATAAGTGGGAGGAGGGGCAATTTAGGAAAGTTTGAAAATATTATTTTCTTATAAAATGATTTTCGGTTTAAGATGGTCCCAATGTAATTTATTTAAAATATAAGATGATTTTGGGTTGAAAAAATCTCAACCAAAAGGTCTTATACAATTATAGGTTACCAATGTAACCTTATCTTTTAGCTTTAATCCTTAGTTAACTAATTTAACTCTTACCATGTCTTCTTGTATATTCATACTATATAGTTAATATAGTTAATATAAAGTGCCAATAGAACCTCACATGGTTCGTTAATGACATGTTAAAAATTATATAAGTCATTTGGAAAAATCCTATATTTTTTGGACTACTATATCATTTAAAAAAATAGTATTTGTTTTAAAAACTCACTTATGTGAATTTTTATATTATTCATGTCATGAATTTTTAAAATTAAATTAATTCAAATTTATTTTGAAAAAACATCAGTAATTCAATTTTAACAAGTCATAAGCGTCCCTAATATTAGTTTATGGAATAAAAAGGTTCAATTTTTTTTTATATATTCTCAATTATTTAAATCATTCATCAATAAGGTAATCATTATATCATCATTGTGTCATAAATATATTTATTTATTAAATTTCTATAAATTATTAATAAAATACCATGATGTAGGAAATATTTTTATATTTATAATTAATATTTATTATCAAATATATGAATTATATAACCCCATATAAATTTTTTTTAGTAAATGATACATGTTTAGGGTATATTTTCCTTGATATTAAATTAAAAGTAATTAAATGTCATTTTCACACACAAGTGGATCCATGGGGTCCTAAAACCGACCCGAGGATGACCATAGTAAAACATATCTCATAAAATATGGTTAGGACTTGTTTTAGGTAGGTTAATATTATAATAATATTATTTTGTACCCTTTTTTACTAGATTTACCCTTTAACCATGGTAAATAAAATATTTACTGAAGTTACTATTCATAATTTCTAAAACTAAATCATACCTATTCACAAAATAGAGATCTATTGATTCTAAATATGTTATTAAGTTTTCCAAATTTAAAACATAGATGTTGCAGTAATTAATTTAAAATTAATTCTCTTTGTCAAAACAAAAATGCAGGGTTTAAAGAAGTAATAACTATCAAAACATTAACATGTGTTTATTTCAAATAAAAATGTGATATTACTTATAATGACCATAATTGGATTAAATAATCCAATTATACTTTAGAACTAGTAATAAGGAAAATCTAACTATGTAAATAAATTATAAGAAAATGAAACTTTTAATTAAAATGAAGTATTTTTCACTATTCATTAGAGAATGAACATTATTTATAAAATACCAAAATTTTATCCAAAGTAAATTTTGATTTCTTTAAAATAAATATGGATTTTATTTTTTCAAATAGAACATATATATGTGACAAAAACAAAATTTAAAAAGGGTTCAACATAAAAAAGATGTAAAATGATTTTTTTTAGAAAAAATAGAGTTTTTAATGCATAAAATCCAATAAATTATTAATTAAATCCTCTAAAATTTATTGGATAAATGTAAAAACATTTAACAAATATTTTTAACCACAATTTATTTAGTTACATTCGTTCCTGGGAAAACAAAAATTTTGTGTTAACTACCTTTTAAAATTATATATTATTTTATTATTTTTCTATATAACTCAATGTTGTGTTCAACGTAAGATTTCAAAGAAACGCAATGTTGCGTGTTGAGTATGCTATTAGAAAAAGTGTCATCTTTAACATAAAATTAATATCGTATTCATAAATATATTATTATGTAAATACCTTGGTCTTTAGAGCACATCCACTATTAAACTAATCATAAACCATTAAATAAAATATTTTAGTTAATATCATAAAATATTTTTCCCAATTAAGCATAATAATCAAAAAGGGTCTTGAAATAGATCAAAATACTCTTATAAAATTATCAAGAAATTCTTGAGAGAAATACACTTTTTACTTTGAAAAGAAGAGTTCCTTTGAAAAAGAATGTTCATAATACAAAAAATAAACTAATATTTTTTCCATAATAAAATGAATGATTTTATGAAAATAAAGTTTTATTGAAACCGATTTTAGAGTGTACTTGAAAATAGGTACTAAATTAGGTAGTTCAATTGTATCGATCTTCTTTATCGGAAAAAATTTCAGAAAAATTATTTTAAAATATGTAGCTACCCATAAAATATAAAAGGATTATTATTGGTACATATATATAGAACATTCAAGAATAATTTATGAATAGTAAATTATAATAATTAAGAATTTAATTTGGGTAAAGGGAGAACAAGTGTAACTTGAAAGAAAGTCAGGGTTTGGGTAAAAAACCCTTACCACATTGTAATCAATCAAATAATATGCCCCAAAATTAATAATAAAAAAATTAACCATTGAATACCATGAATATAAATATATTAATGTTATTAAATTTAAAATTTCAGTATAAATAAACCACATACAAGAAATAATTTCTGAATAATGGAAATCTCATGGAAATAAAAGTGAGATGAGAAACCCCTAACCATATGTCTGAATGTGTTCTTCACTAGATCATAATGTAATTTATAATCTAATTAATTAATTAATTAATTAATTAACTAATATCCTTTTATATATTTATTTGATTTATTATAGTATTATTATATTCATTTATGGCTTTATCAATGAATTATAGTTTTTAATTTCATCGTTCATAAAGATTCATTTTCTTGGTTTTCATGATCGATTTACTTGTATATGAGTATAGAAGTTCATGTGGAAGGGGTATAATTCTACACAATACGATATTAATTAAAATAAATAATATTAAATGTTTATACAATTCATTTGGTTATACGTTTTGGAGATGAATTATTAGACAAGACGTTAGTGAAAATCGTTTAGCTTAATTTTAGCAGTTTATAGATGGCAATAAACTATTTTGGTTCTATCATTTAATATAATGCATATATAATGGTTCATTAATCCTATATGAGATATAATATATATTTTATAATATTATTCAGCCATAAGAATAGTTTAATGAACACATTTTAAGAATAAATTTAGGAATAAAAGTTTTTCATCCATGAAGGGTGTAAATCGACACCTCCCATATGATGATTTCATTTTTAAAATAAAATAGAGAGAGTAAAGAGATTGAAAATGGATATTAAATTTAAATGATATCATTCCAGTATATATATGATAATGAATTTATGATGATAATTTTGAAAGAGGAGGTTAGGATTGTAAAAGAAATGAAAATAAATTGAAATGAAATTAAAAGAAAAATGAAGAGGATTTACCTCTTGAATGATCCTCATTGAGAACCTCATTAGTAAAAGGGGTTTTGGTATTTTGGTAGTATAAAGAGATACTCTATGTGGGAGAGAGACTAGGGAAGCGTATTTATATATAATTTTGACAAGATTGAATGTATAGATGTTTGAGGAGTAGTAGTGGGTAATATTTATTGTGGGGGAGTAGGGTGATTTATCATTATTTTATTCATTATTTTATTATTTTTCTCAATACAAGAAATAATGTTTATTATTGTGACTAAATATAGTAATAAGTTCATATGATTTAGAACCAAGGGTGCTTATATCTTTTATACATCATCTTTGACTCCTTAATTCCTATATTTATCATTAATCCTAAATTATCTTATTTTACTATTCAACAAAAATTCAAGTAATATAGAAAAATCTCAAATATTCACCTTAATAATTTTTTTACATGTATAATTAAAAATATTAACCCCATTTTATAAAAACAATTTTCAAATTATATGAAATTTAATTTTTAATTAAAATATTCATTTACTAGAAAAATTTAGATTTTAAAATATAACTGATTTTATAACTATTTGAAAAATTAGCTAAGATATCATAAAATAATCCTAAAATTATAAGAAAAAGAATATTAATTTATGAACAAATTATAATAAAATTAATTTTATTTTATGTCATTTTATTAATTATATACTTTTAATTACTTTTCAAAATGCAAAGACTTAATTATTATGTTTTTAAATATTTGTTTACATATACTATGATATAATTACATCATACCTTCATTTATAAGATGCTTAAATTTTATTTATTTCATCCTGGGTGAGGTTACTATTCATTTGGAAGATTTACTATTCATAAAGGTCAACTAATATTCATAAAGGCAACATTACTATTCAAAAAGGATAACTAACTATACACAAAAATTAAGTTTATCATATGAGACTCTTAATATCTTACTAATCACAAATGTGTATGTAAATTTTTCAAGATTAAATTCACAAAATCATAATAATTATGTTTAATGTCTATGCAATAACTATCTTTTTTAAATATTTTTAATCACAAAGTGTTGTTTTATAGGCACTTAGTGTTGTGTGCATTAAATATTATATTAATATTATTGGTAAATCTATGGGATATTATATTCTCCCCACATTCAATAAAGTGTGCCCTTGTAATTTGAAATTTCACATTGAGAAAAAACAAGTGGATAGTTGAATATTCATTTGTGGGAAACCCCCAAAAAAATATGGTTAATAAAACAAATTTTTAATAATAGGGAAAACATAAATGTGAAGGTCACCAAAAAACAATAATTTCAAAATATGAGAAAATTTTGGGAAAAATAGACATTGAAGGGAAATCTAACTATGATGTTCGGATTGATATTGATATAGAACCTGGCCAAGAGGATGTTAACAATCACAAAGTGATAAATCTGTGATGATATAAGGGACCATTTGATTCACTCAAAAAGTAGGTACTAGGATAACATTTTTTAGATTCGGGATCCATTGCCTAAAAACAAGAAATTATTTCACTCTATAATAATCCTTCAGTTGTGCCTTTAACTATTGAAAACACGAAATATTATCCTTTATTTGTGCTTTTACCTATTCCTATATCATTTCATTGAACAAGTTGAATCATATGGTAAAATAATCCTTAAAACCATGTCTAGAGATCAAATTCAACAATTTCATAAATGGTTACCTATTTCTAGATATCATGTTCCAACACTTTAGAAAAAAGGTCACAGAATTTCCATAATGAACATATTAAATAACATGAAGTGGATCTTATTCATCCCATAAAAATATGTTGGCACATTCTCCTTGTATAATATTAAAGCATGGTTAAAATATTAATTCATATTAAACATTATTGAATATGTTCATGCCTGCTTATTCCTTATGTAAAACAGAAGAAGTTGGATATATTTCCTAAGTAAAAAATGTTGTAGAACCCACAACTTTTTCAACTACCCATTATTTATATCCAAGATAGTAAGTGAAATCCAATTTACATAAACCATATCAATCATCTAATTATTCTAAAATCAATATATCAGTTTCAAAAAAATATTGAGTGTTTTATTTCCCTCAGCCATATATTCGCCGAAATGTTTAATATTCTACTAAGTCACTTTTCCATGGTACCCTTCATCCTAAGACCTAAAATCATTAATGAATTAATATTGTAGTACAATCCTTATATATTTCATAATTATTTTAACCAATACATCATTTATAAAATACTAAATTTACATAATTCATGAATCCAAACATAATCCCATTAATCATTCCACTTCATCTATAATATTTTCATAAACTTAACCAAGATCCACTATCCACTTTTGGTATATATTCTTTTGAATCTTGATACATTTATTTGAATAGTGTCCCATATTGTTGCAATTGAAATATTGTACATTGGAAAACATTTTATTAACCTTAAAATCACATGCATGATGGAATTTTTCATTACAATTGTAGAAAACTCTCATTTCATTCAAGAAAGTACTAGGGTGTTTCTTTCCCCAATTATCACATGTGAGAAAATAATTATTTCCCTTCTTCACATTATTTATCATTTTCCTAGATGTAATATTCTTCTCATGCTTCCTTATGATTCTATAATACTTAGAAAACATTTTCTCATTCTTTTTAGAACATGATATTATCTCCTCACATGATGAGAATGTTTGAGGGACAAGATCATTTTGAAAGATTTGATTGAACCCATAAAATAAATGGCCATTCTTACTCTTTGGATTATGTTAATTGATACATTTCCCATTCCATTTAGTAGGAACCATTTCAAAATAATGGAATACACTAGATTTGATTATATCATTATGAAACATAATGTATAATCCAAATACTGGTGAAATACTTATCATAAATTGATAAATTTATGCATAGCTAATATCATAATCATAAACATATTTATTTTGGTGACATATTTACTTTTAAATTATTTATAATGGTTTATAAAGAAAATTATAATTATTCTATGCATATCCCCTGGGAGTCTTAGACCAAGTGAGTAGTAAGGCCATCTGTCGTGTAACTAGTTACCCTGAGTCAGGCCTTAGACACCTTGTTAGAGTTGTTACCCCTAGGTACATCTATGCCAGAACCACATCCACTTTTAGTATCTAGACATGTATGTATTGTTATTATGGCCCACATAATCTCTAACTTTCCAAACTTCTAGGATATTCTTATATACATATCCTCAAATTCTATCTTAGGGTTATGTTCTATAGTCTATGTTTTATGAATCTAGTATCAAAGGTTTCTCTTAAACTACCCTGATACCAACTGTAACTTCCCGACCCTAGAATACTGGGGCTGGTGAATTATTTTATTAAATTAGAATGATTAAAAATTATCAAATAATAATGTACTGATTAGTTTATCAGTCTTGGATGACCATATTATATTCATGACACCCATAATATATTGGGAATAGAAAATAAAACATCATACAATATAAAATAAAATAATGTGAAACCTTGAAATATTATTCAATGTTTTCTCCTTCATAACCTGGAGAAAGGAAAAATAAAAAAGGGGTGATATCAGATTCCTGGTAAGCATATGGAAAACAGTTGATTCGTAAATAATAAGGAATGGTTAAAAACTAAAGAACACATAGCATTAGAACATGACCTTAAGGATAATATGTCATGAAATAAAAAAATAAATAATTCCATAATAAAACATACACATATATATTCTAATGGTCGATTAATAATATGGAAAATCAATTACTATTTTCATAATGATGGAATTTATAGTGCGGGACATCATAACCGTACTGTCAAGGCCTCGTGCCAAGACCATACATAAAAGGGTAAAACCCAATCTAATTTGTCTTATGATACAACCCAATGCACCGAGGTGATATAACAGGTACCACCCAACAATTACTAAGTCCAATTCATTACTCATATAAAAGGGGTGAAACATTTTCAATATATGGATTCATATTGAAACAATCATATGAAATGTAAATTACTTTCCCCAATTAGTAAACACAATCACCAACCATTTAGAGTAATATGGTGAATGGTATCAAGATAGCACATTCACTGAAAAACTAATCATAAAACATTAAATAAAATATTTTTTATGATATCATAATATATTAATCCCAATTAAACATAAAATTCAACAAGGGTGTTGAAATAGATGAAAATACTCTAATAATATCATCGAGGAATTCATGAGAGAGATACTATGTTTACTTTGCAAAGAAGAGTTATTTTGGAAAAATATTTTTACAAAACCAAAAATGAACTAAGATATTTTTTCTATAATAAAATGTGTAATTTTATAAAAATAATGGTGTCTTAAATAATATTTTAGATTTCACATTAAAATAAGTAATAAATTGGGATGTTCCCTTGAATTGGGATTGTTTATCGAGAATAATTTGAGAAAATTCTATTTAAAATACGTAATTCCACATAAAAGAAAGAATGGTTATGATTGGGACATATATATAGAAAATTAATATATAATTTATGTGTATTAAATAAAAATAATTAATAATTTAATTGGGATAAAGAGAGAACACGAGTAACCCAAAAGAAAATAGAGGTTCGGGTTGAAAACATTTACCACTTGGTAATCAATTCAATTGTATGACCCAAAATTAATAATGAAAAAATGAATAATTGAATAACATGAATATAAATATATTAATGTTAGTAAATATCAAAATATAGTATACATAAACCAAATAGTTGAAATATTTAGCAAATAATGGAAATCTAACAGAAAGAAAAGTGAGATGAGAAACCCCTTAACTTATGTTTGAATGTGTTCTACATTGGATCATAATGACCTGGACAATGAAATTAAATACAATAATTAATTAATAAAATTATTTATATTTTTTTATTCATTAATGTATTATTATTTTCTTTTATATATTTATTATTGATTTCTAGTGTTTAATTTCATCATTATGAAGCATTCTTTTTCATTATTTTCATAATCTGTTTACTTGTATATTACTATGGAAGTTAATGTTGAGTGGGTATCATTAACTAGAATAAGATATTAATGAAAATAAAAAATATTAAATGGTTATATAATTTATTGGGTTATATGGGTTGAGGATTAATTATTTGATAATACATTAGTGATAATCGTGTAGATTATTTTTTGCGTTTTTTCAATCAAAATGAACTAGTTTTGTTCTATTATTCAATATCATGTATATATAATGGTTATAGAACAATACATTAGATATAATACAAATTTTACAATTTTTTTCAACAATAAAAATGGATTCATGAGTATAATAGAAGGATAAACTGATGAACAAACGTTCTTCGTTCAAGAAGGTTGTAAATCAGAACCTTCGAGACATTGATTTAGTTTTTAAAATAAAATAGAGAGAGTAAGGACATTTATAATGGATATTACAATAACATGATATAATTGCATTGTATATATGATACAGTAGTTAACATTATCATTTGGACAAAATAGGTTAGGGTCGGATAATTATAGAAAATATATTGAAATAAAATTAATAGAAAAAGGAAGAGGATTTACCTCTTGAATTATCAACCTTGAGAACCTCCGTAGGGAAAGAGTTTTAGGTATTTTGGTAAGACCAATAGATTCTAGATGTGGGAGATGGACTATGGAAGATGATTTTGGAATAATATTGACTATCTTGATGGAATATAGGTGTGAGGAGAAGAGTAGGGTGAGGGGTGGTATTTATAGTGGAGGAGAGGGGTATTTCTCATTATTTTATTCATTATTTTATTATTTTTCTCAAGACAAGAAATAGTGTTGATTCTTGTGAATAAATATTGTAATAATTTCTTTTAAATTTAAACCAAGGGTTCCAACATCATCCATACATCATATATAACCCCATAATTCATATATTTATCATTTATCCTAAATTATCATATTTTACCATTCGCAAAAAAAGTATTTTATAAAAATCTAAAAAATTAACCGTAACCATTTTTTGACATATAGAAATAAAAAATGAGCTCCACTTTTTTTATAATAATTTTCTAAATATGAGAAATTTAACTTTTAATTAAAAACATAATTTACTAAAAAATACCGATTTTTATATTAGAAATGATTTTAAACACTTTAGAAAATTTACTACAATCTCATAAAATTATCGAAATATCATAAGACAAAAAAATATTAATTTTTGAATAAAATTTAGGAAAATAAATTTTCATTCAATTCATTTTGTTAATTATAAAATTCTAATGTCATTCAAAAATACCAATATATTATTTTTAATTTTTATGATATTTTCTTTATTATACTATGATATAATTATATGATACATTCACTTCTAAGAAGCCTAAATTTTATTTCTATATTCAGGGGTGATGTTACTATTCATTTAGAAGATTTAGTATTAATAACGTTCAATTGCAATTCATAAAAGAAATATTATTATTCAAAAGTGTCAAGATGCTATCCTCCAAAAAAATAAGTTGATGATATCATACTATAAATATCATAGTGATTGCTGCTGTGTTTTTTGTTTTTCAAAATTCAATACACAAAAGGGGAATATTATATTTAATGGCTAGGTTATAACTATATTTTATAAATAATTATAGTCTCATAGTGTTGTTTTGCAGAGACTCCATGTTGTGTGCATTACATTCTATATTAAATTTATTTATCTTGGGGTGTTACAATAATATTATTAATTATTATTATTGTTACTACACATATATTTTATACTATAAAAATTATATGTTTGTTTTATAAATACTGTAAATTTATTTTTTGAATTATATCATACATATATTGTATTTAATACATTTATATTATATATTTATATAAAAAATTTATATACTTAAATACATATTTTTATATTATATACATGTTTATTTGAATAATATATAAATATATATAAGTATTTTAATAATATATTTATATAAGTTATTTAAAAATATATTTATATAATTTATTTAAATACATATGTTTATAATTATATACATTAGTATATATATTTATTTTTATAAATTTTATAATATTATATATTATTAATATATAATTATTATTATATGAAAAACAATTTCTAAAAATGTTAATTCTATATATAATTAATATTATATGAAATACGATTTATTCAAATATTTATATAATGTTATACAAAATACAATTTTATAATATATATAATTAACATGTTTGATATTAATAATCAATATTATATGAAATAAAATTTCTAATAATTTATAATAAATATTATCTAAAACACGAATTATTTAAATAAATATATAATGTATTTAAATATATATATGCATTATTACATACATTAATATATATTTATATTCAGTAAATATAATTGTAAAATATTGTGTAAATTAATACATATATATTTCAATAAATTATATTTTATATAATATTAATTTTATATAATATAAGTGAAAAAATAGACTATTTAAAAATATATTTTATATTTTTATAATTAAAATTAAAAAAATTACAAGATTGTGTTTTAATATGATATATTTTTTAAATAAATTATTGACAGACAAAAATTATATGCATATTTTTATTCAAATTTTTTTGATATATTCATTATTTTAAATGACAAAACCCATGTATTTCAATGCATTATTAAAATAATGAAAACATTGAATCGTAAAACGAAAATGAGCTAAAATGTAAAAAATTGTTAAATTTGGAATTTTTAATAGATTTTAATAATGACGGTATTTTGGGCATAACATTAAAAATATTAATCCAATTTGAGGGATTTTTTTTTGGATCCTTGAGTGTTTTTTATTTTTAATTTTCCTCAGGATTAAAATCTAATTCAAAAATCTAGAGTCCTGGAAAATCATTGTAATTTTAAAATATTTTGGGCAGACATCATGGATCCCACCTATGTAATGGAACCATAATTTGGGATACACAACTCCAATTGAGGTAAATTCACATGGATATGAAATATGACACCTAAACACATTATCCCCTTAAATTTCATACAGATATTCATCCATTTTGGTGAAAATTAAATAATATATATTGAAAGAAGCTTCTTGGAAATCCCAGTTAGAAAATGTCACAACAAATAAAAAAAACTTTACTCGTACAAAAAGTGGCCAATTATTCTAAAATTTTGAGGTTGAATGAAAAACCCTTTTACAAAAAAATATCATGATGTATGAAATGCATTAATCATCCATTTAATTAGTCTAGAATGAATCAAATTTTGAAGGAAATAATTTATCGTATAAACCGAGGGGAGCTCCTACATCTCAAATCATTCCATTCCATTACATCCCATTAAATCAGAGGCACCAAGGAGAAGTTCTCCACCAAGGGTAGTTGGATGCTAATATCCCTCATTTATTCTACATCATTTTCATTAGTTTTCTTTATTTTTGTTTTATATAAATTGTAATTTATATTTTAGTTTTATTAGTCCATGCATTTGAGTTTCTCCATACATTACACAATTATTCTTATGAATTATCTTCTTTTAATTATAAGTATTATTTTTATTAATATTATTATTAATATTTACAACTACATTGATATTATTTTTAATATTATTATTATTATCATTATTATAATTATCAGAATATTTTTTTAATTTTTTTTTAATATTTTCCTCTCTACTTTATCAAAAACTATTTATCTTAATTATAATAAAAATAATAATAATATTATTATTTTAATATTAATTATAAATTATATAAATTATTCTCTTTCTCTACCTATTACATCATTCCACCATTGTGATCTCTTGCTCTCAGAAATGATAGGCTGGCCCCAAGACTCGGCCCGGTGGAGGTCTAGGTGATTCTTGAATTTCCCTTAATGTTTATTTTAAATTTGTGATATATTTGAGTAGCATGCATGGGTGAGGTGAATGTCCAAGATTTAGTGACTACCTCCAATTACATGAAACTAAAACTATTTCTATTTTGGAAAAGAGTTTTAACTCAAACATGAGATTTCACATTTGGTTATCAAACTGAAATCAAGCTTATAAAATAGAATAATGATTGAATTCAAGGTTGAACCCAAGAACAGGTAATTTTCCTCCTTAACACATTATATTTTGGTTTCATGTTTCTGAAAAATTAAATTTTTGTATATCAATTCCATAAATAATCAATAAATCAAAAATATTGTCATTTATTTCATTAGATAATAAAAAAATAGATATAGTATAGGTCAGGTTGATAAATTAGGTGAACAAAATTAAAGTCTCTATAAGTAAGATTACCCTTTTCATCTACTGTTCTGCACTAGGTAAAATTATAAATGGGTTTTTACATGCCCCACGATAGGCATGCATCAAAACTAGCATAGTTTTCTAGGATCCAATCAATAGTTCATTTAATTTTTCTATTTTTACATCGTTGATAGATTTAATTTCATATTAAAAAAATAAAAATGCTAAAAAAATATTTCTATGATGTTTTCATATGACAATTTTTCCAATTAATTTTACAAAGAAATTCTCAAGTTAAAGATCCAGTAACTGATGTCCCCAGGTCTAAAAATGTTATTTTTAAATTATGGGATAAACTTAATAGGAAAGCTTGAATAAAACTTTGCAAAGAAGAGTAAATCAAGGATCTCATCCAAGATCTCAAGGAGACCCTCGATCAACAAATTTTTGAATGATTGGACAATAAACTTACTGAATTCTGAGAGCACATCCCATATTCTATCAAGAAGAAGACATGAAATAAGAAGAGTGATTCTCAATCCCTCCCAACTCTTTTGAAGAAGTTACCATATAAATTTTCCATGAGAAATTTGAAAAGAAAAAAACAACAGTATAAAATTCTATATCTTTAAGACATGGTAAAAATATACAATAAAAACTAGATTGGATAGATGAATATGTTCCAGAACTATCAAAGCAATATAATTATAAACCTGAGTATGTGCTAGAACTAGAATATAAGCCACTTATCTGACCTAAGGAAGAAAATGAGGAATACTTTCCAACTGAGACACATGTTAGAGATCAATAGGAATTGGATGATTTTTGGAATGAATATGAGTAACTACTTGATCTCGCCAAGCCTTACAATGAAGAAGAGCCAGCACCACTGGAAGAAGACACTACCCAAGTTGTAGAATTTGACATCAAGATGGAGGATCCATACTTCCTACCTCCATCCTTAGATATTATGCTCCAAGAGGAACATACAACTTAGGTATGTATTGACGCTAAATCGACTCAGGGAGTTGAACCTTTATTTGACTCTATCTCTTCGTATTTTATTGAATCTGAATTGTTCATCCATCAAAATTGTTTTGAGTATAAATAATCATAAAATCTTTGATATGACATAGATGAGGAGAAGAACCTAGAATATCACCTACTTATGAGCACATGAAACTCACTGATTACAATGAACATGCTTTTATGTAGCCCTAAGAATAGATCCAAGTTGTTGAGCTTGAGGAAATCAGTAAAAAGGATACTCATTTTAAAGTGAATGTAATGCCAAAACTAGAGGATAATAAAGAGGTTTCACAAGTAGAAACCAAGGATAATGATGGTACATACTTAATCCTACCCCCGCCATGAAATTTATACCTAATTGTGAAATGGGAGGATCTAGTGTACTCTATCTATGGAACATTACTAACCAAGAAGGATGAAGAACAAAATGGGAAATGCCACATGTGGTGGTTTAAATCAAATAATCTTTATCCACTGTCTGATTTTGGATAACAGTTGGTACTGAACTCTTGTGGTAGTAATAATTTAGGTCCTACTTGAGGGATCAAACCAAGAATTATCTCTTTAATTTCTTTATAATAATTTTGATTTCATTTTCATTTCATATAATGTATTGTTATATATAGCTCCCTCTCTCTATCTATTTGATCATAAAGGACATGATCCTTATGAATAATTATGTAATTCTATTTTGTAGGTTTATAATAGCAGAAGGAATCATCAAATATTTATGTAAGAGGACTAACAGTCATTTCATAAAGGGAGTTCACTTTTAATGTTTATCTTTTAAACTCCCTAAATTGTTTTCCAAAAAATGTTTTTGGATTTAAAGTTAAAATTGCATGCCCACACTTGAATTCGTGATTTACTTCACCAATCTAAGAGACATTAGTTTATAAGAATCTTGTGATTCCATTTTTTAGATTTTAATTTTAATGATACTGAATGTGTAAAATGAAAAATTGAATTATTAAAGTGAAGTAAGGATATTTATATGAGGACTCATGATTTGATTGAAATAACTGATTCATGTAAATGAAGTATCCCAACAATTTTTCATGCTTTAAAATGATGAAATTCAAGTGAATTGATTTTTTATTATTAATTTTTACATGAGTGATTATCCAAAATCATATGTCCTATCCCAAAGAGTATTTCTAGATCAATTACTTTATATTTTATCTTCAGCATATTTCTCGAGTGATCTTGGGACATGACACCTGTTATAACTTGAATTTTACCATGTCAAATATATTACTATTCAAAAAACATTTAAAATGTTTGAGGAATATTTTAATAAAAATTATCCTTAAAAGAATACCTTTAAATAATTCTTTTTTAGCCAATAGAGATCAAGAATGATTTTATTAGGGATGATCCATGTTTCAATCCATTTTTATTGATTCCTGCCATACTCTATGTAATTGAATAATATTTTAATGTTGATGTGTTTGGGTTAAAGGAATCATAGTAAAAAAGAGGATTTTAAATATAAGGAAGAAGTGTGGGGGTGATAATTGTGGGAATTGTAAAATGTTTTTGAATCATTTATCATAAACAACTATTTTTCCACTATTGAAATTTAATAAAATGAAAATTAAAAAAAGAACCAAAAATTGAGGAAAATGGGTTGTGATTTGGGGAAATCAAAAATACCCACCACTAGACCTATGATTTATATTATACGTGGTTGGGGTGGATGTATGGTTTATTATAAATCATAACTGTAGAAAAAAAAATAAAAAAAATAAATCATTAAAAATTCAAAAAAAAAAGAATAAAAGTAAAAAAATCAAGAGAGAAACAAATCAATCATTATGCGTAAAATAATCATGATCATGTTTTTGAGTCTTCAGGATTGTAGGTATTTGTTATGATTTGAAGGTTTGAATGTCATTAAGATTTTTTACTTTTAATGCCATGAAATGTAATTAACAGGTAAACCTTATCATTGAGGCTTGATTTTTAAAGAATCAAATCCAACCAACCTTGAGCATAAGAATCATTGGAAACGTTATTGAAATTATTCATGATTTTATGTGCCTTATGTCGTTAAAAAGTATATAATGTTTTTATTTTAGAAGCCTATGGATAATGACATGTTATCATGATATGAGCATAAATGTAATTGAATTGTATCATGAGTGATGTTGGAAAAGAATAAAAATAGGGGTAAATCATGACTTGGAATTTCTAATAATAATTAATTGAGGTGTTTGAATGAATAAATGGATAAGTTCCATTATTTTTTTCCAAGGGTTAAAGTAAAATAAATGGAATGATTGTTTCTCTGAGAAATGGTAAATTAAATTGATATTTTATGTGGAATTTGAAATTTTGATTTTACTTTGACAATTGTTTTATTTTATTTCATTGAAAGTTAAATATTTATTACATTGATGCCGACTTTAACTCCTTTTTATGATTTTATGCGTGTGGACAATCATGGTTTAGGTTTTGGGATATTTTATAGACCAAAATGATGTGCATATTTTTATTAATTTTTTTATTATTTATTAACTATTTTATATGATAAAACTAATTTATTTCAGTGTCTTATTAATATAATGGGAAATTTGAATCATATAAGGAAAATGAGTTAAAATGTAAAAGTTTGTTAAATCTGGATTTTTGGCATATTTTGATAACAGGGGTATTTTGAAAATAAATTTTAAAATATTAATACAATTTTATAGATTATTTTTTTTACTCCTTGATTCATTTTATTTATCTTTGTCTTTATGACTAAATTATAATTTAAAAATATAGAGTCCCAAAAAAATCAATTAAGTTGGAAAATCATTCAAGTGGACTATGTGGGGCCGACTGCCATTATGGAACCATAAATCATGATACAAACATCCAATTGATGTGATTCCACAATTATATGAAATAGGAATCCTATATTAATTTCCCCATTAAAGTTAATAGATTGATTCATCCATTATGGTCGAAATTAAATGACATGCATTGAAGGAATATTCTTAGAAATGTCAGTCAGAAAATGTCACAGCCAATAAGAAATTCATAACTCCAACATATTAGTGCCAATTATGCTGAATTGTTTACATGGAAATATAAAAATTATTTTGAGAAACTGTTTTGAATGATTCAATTCATTAATCAATCATTTATTTGGTATACAATGAGTCATCTTTTGATGGGAAGTTCTTCCTAAAAAAGATGGGGAGAAACCAGCTCTCAAAAAATTTCATTCCTTCCCATCAAATTCCATCTGAGGCACCAAGGAATGGATCTCCACCAAGAGAGGCTAGCCACAAATCTCCCCCATTTCTTCTTATTCTTTTTTTACTTTTCTTCATTTTAGTTTTATATCAATTGTAATTTAAATTTTAGTTTTATTAATCCATGAAATTGAGTTTCTCCATTCGTTCCACAAATCTTATTCTAAATTTCCTTCTTTAAATTATAATTATTAATATTATTATTAGTATTAACAATAATTATAATATTAATAATAATATTAATATCATTATTATAATTAACAATTTTTTAAATTTATTATTATTATTTTCCTCTATCCTTTTTCAAAAAAAAAATTCTCTTAATAATAATAATAATTATTATTATTGTTATTATTGTTATTTTAAAATTCATTATAAATTATAAATATTCGTCCCTTCCTCCTTCCCTTCCATGATTCCACAATTTTGATCACTTACTCTCGGAAATGAGAGGTTGACCCTGAGGCATGGCCTGGGGGGAATTCTAGGTGATTCTTGTTTTTCCATTGAAGTTTATTTTAAATTTGAGATATATTTGAGAAGCATGAATGGGTGAGGTGAATTTCATAGATTTTTTGACTACCCCTAATGACATGCGACTCAAACTATTTCTATTTTGAAAAAAAAAATATCAATTTATACCAGAGATTTCATGTTTTGGTTATCAAACTGAAATAAAAAATATAAATGGGAATGATGATTGAATCCCAGGCTGAACAAAAGACCAATTACGTTTTCTTTTTATCCCAATCTATTTAGGTTTCACTTTAGTTATAAATTCCATTTTCGAATGTCATTTCCTTAAATATTGAAAAACCAAGAACATTGTCAATATCCTCTTGGGCTTGGATAAGGGAAAATCTAGTAAATGGTTTCTCCGTTATTAGATTCTATAAATACGCTGCATTTGGTATAATCGTTTTTCTTTAGTCCATCACTTCCTTTTTCTATAAAAATTAGATATATTAAAACCCTATATTTATACTAATCATGTGATCACTATTCAATGACTCTATTATCAATGATTATGATACATAATAATATATTAAATCCAATGGGAATAAAAAAACAAAAGAAGAGAATCTATTTTACAAAACCACATTATATAATATTTAATTCAATAAAAATAAAAGGGGAATTTTATTTATTACAGTTTGGTTCATTACAACTTCTGTGACCAAGAATTTCTTACTTTTTATAAGTAAATGTTTGGATGAGGCTTGGGATTGAAAATATATTGGGGTTACTTTATATGCGTTATGATACTGGTATGAGATGTGACATGGAGTTGGGTGAAGATCCTCTTTTTACATTTTTTCTTTCTTATTTTTATGTTTGATAGGCCTGGTGGGAAATCAACATCATTGTATTTTGGTGTATCCAATATGATATGTTGTTTGGAATTCATTCATCACAGATGATATGGTTATTATTTTCCATGAGATCTGAATGTGAATTGTTGCGTGTTTGTTTATTTTTTTATACTGAAATCTAATCTAGGGTTTATTCTCCCCATGATTCTACATTATTCCCTCACTAAAAGTTGAATTACATTAGAATATGGGGAGATTCTCCTAAGTATATGTTGAACTTCGGCTCAGACCCAATGATTCAAGTTGGGATGTTACAAACAATTATTATAGGTTCTTATTTTCCTATTATATGGTGTTATAAGATATGTTTTATAGTAATGTGTCATATTTTCTTATGAAACATAGTCCTATTAATTGTGAACACCGTTCTCAGAAAATCTAAAGTTTACCAAGGCATGAGATTGATGTTATTAGTTAATTATATTATGATTATATTATTTCAACTAATTTTACACACATATATTTTTAGGTTTTTGATTTCATATGGATTTTAATCATGGCCATATCAACTAGATTCTCTATATGTATCCTATTAAACATATAAGTTTTTCATGATATATTTTTTTCTCGTATGATATTGTACTGATGATAGAAGAATCAGTTTCTTTATTGTCAACCAAAATTAATTTATTTACCCAATTGATTTCATGATGAAATTTTATTAGTATGAACCCCTATTCATGCCTAATTTTGATAGCATGTCATGCAAGGATATGGTGTGGTGAACATGGAAAATGATAATGATGAAATTGATTATGGTGATGACACTATTGGTGATAATAAAATCCTTCTATGCACATCTGTTGTATTGTACATTTTTTAGGTCATTATCAAGTGTTAATTTCCTTAGTAAAGATCCTTCTATGCATAACAATTATATAGGTCTGATTAATTAAGGTTTGATCGATAGTCCATGTAGACTGATCCATGTATCCCATTGACATTCTATTTAAGAGAACCACATGACTTCGATCTCGATATGATTGGTTGAGGAGTAAATCCCTCATAAAATATATGAATATATGTACGTAGATAATGTTCCATGAGGTGTGAACCTTAGTGAAACATTATTTTGGTGTTATGTAAGACCATATGGCCTTATAAATGTGACTCTCGTTACTATTGAGTTGATGTATCATGCAACATGAATGTAGCCAAGGTGAGGATATTCCTTGTGAAGGAATAGTGAACTTTAATCCCTTAGTTGTAGTTTTAATTAATAAAAATGCCCTATGTATGTGTGTAACCTTTTTAAGGGTTAAATAAAGGTGTCTTGGAATTTTCTGTACAATCTAAGAGTTTGGAGAACCTCATGATCTAGTAATCATGATACAAGGTTGGGTTTTGGATCACTTGGGTACATGTAACATTTAGATTAGTACAATGTGATTCTTATTATGTATGTTCAGAATGAAAATCTTATTGGATGAAAAGTGTAAAATATAGGTTTTTAGACCTTGGAAGGTTAGATAAAGTGTGGAAACTCAGTGGCTTCAATTAGAACCATTTCTATAAGTGTTGCACGATAAATATGGGTAGAAAGGGGATTCTAATTATTAATATAAGATCTTAGTTTGATCGAGCTTAGTAGAATTGGTACCTTATTTTGTTGAAAGATAATGAGGCATGTGTGTCTGAGCATAGAGGTATGTGACGTGGTTGAAAATCATTTTTTTAAAGTATGAGTGATGTTTTCATGCATCATTGTGAAAATCCATGATATGTGAGCATTCATGTGGTTGTTTTGTGAGCTTGGTTGAACATGTCAAGTAGGCTTGTGAGCAAACCATTGAAAATTCCTAAACATCTATGGATGAATCCGTAAGAGGTGGTGATGGTATTTCACTAAAAAATTACATTTAAGGTCACCCTTAGAAAGATAAATCCATGTGTTGGGTGTGAATATAATAAGTATTGGTATCCCAAATTTTGTTGTCAGTGCTGATGTTTCTATGTCAATAGACAACATTAGTAATGGATTAGGGAACCATTGTGTGGTCAATTCAAGACTATCATTTGATGGAGGTGTAGTGGTTCGATGTAGAGTCTTGAATATGTAAATTATATACTTCTAGGCTGGGATTCATAAACCATGCCTAAGCTAATATAGGTTTTCATGTATATTGATAATGGATTATTGGATGTAGTGAATTGAGTTTGGGGTAATCTATGTGTGTTCAGTGTTGGGTACTTTATTGGAAAATTATGTACAAACAGGAAGTCATGTTTTTCAATACATTTGGTTATGGACAAGTTAGGGTTTATGTAGATGAATGTTTGAAATTAAAATTTAGAATATGGATACTAATTTATTTGTGAGAATCTATTTGGTCATGTGTAAAATGACCAATCTTATGGTAAGGGTCTAGGTTTTACATATTTTTGATCATTGGGTGATCATGGAGACTTTAGAAGACCAATGTGTAATAGACCCAAGAGTATATAGTTCCACAATGAAAGCCTAATGTTTGATTAATATGCATCATTTGATGTATACTATTTGTGGGATTCATACATGGAAAAAATCCGTGTGAATCAAGAGAGAATATTAATGTTGGTGTGTTGGTAAACATTTGAGAACCATGTGCTTGGTTGTACTGGTTGATAAATTAATTGGGAAAATTACTTTAATGTCATATTGTACTTGAATAAGTATTTTAGATCTATTTAATGATTCCTATAAGGATTAATGAATCAATATTGGTGTTTCATGGCGTGTTGTTTGTTTGGAATTAGTATATTTATAAGAAGATGATCCTTAAATTACTGAGTAGTGATTCTACATTAATCTAAATATAGTGGGTTAGAACCAAAATTATCTGATTAAATAATTTATATAAGAGGTGTTAATGATTGTTTAGAGACTTTTGGAAGGATTGGAATGTTTGAGATGTGATGGATGGTAGAGACTCTTTGGTTTTGTTCAAAACCTAAAACGAGGTTCGGGTATGGAATCTCAACTAGTATTTTCCATTTGATCGATCATGATGAAACTGTACCGAATCAGTCATGCCATTGGATGTCTAGAATTGTGTTCATTATAGATGTTTCTATGAGGGGTATCACCTAGATAGTTTATTAGCACTATAATTTTTCTGAGTGCAATGGTCACAATGATCATCCTCTTGAAGTTCGATTAAAACAATCATATAGCTCAACTTTTAGTTCTTATCCATAGATTCATGATAGAAGAGAATGATTGGACTTCATAAATAATTATATCCTTTAGGTGGTGAGTTGGAATTCATGTATGGGATAAATATAACTTCATGTGAACAATTATCATCTAAAATTGGGAGGCATGATTCACATGCTACTACTGCTTCTTGATAATGAGAAGTTCTATGGTGGGAATATTTTTGATGACCTATACTATTATATGTGAATCTTCCTAGGTACGATTTGATATTTTTAATATTTTTTGTGATTCATGGTTGTTTTGAAGAAACTTTTTGTTAAATTATGGTGTTTTATATAATTTTTGAGGACTTCATATATATTTAACCATTAGGGGAAAATTTGGGTTTTCTTCTAAGAAGTTGTGTTCCATATGGAAGTATCCTTAGGGGCGGTGCATGGGCACTGTGAACTATTTGAAAAACCACATACCCTTTTCTGAGAATCCATGTGACACCCACCAATGGGAAATATAGATGGTATATAGTATAAAAAACCATATGCCTAAATTGTGTGGGTTCCCAGGATAGGAAGAATTCCTTTAATGGTTGGTGCATGATTTTCCAAATCATTCACCCAAACCATGTGGTGTGAATTTATTACATAGAAATCCTCTTGTAAGAGAATACCTCCTCTAAATTTGCTATTTTTTCTTCATATTGGAATTCCAATAAAACCTAGAGACACTATAGACCTTCTATAGAAAATTATTATCATTCCAAGGATCGATTACGATGGTTTCAAGTATGTTTATTCCTTATATTTAAGGTATGTGATGAAAAACATTTTCTATTATTTTTTATCTTAAAGTAATCACTTTTACCTTAAAATGAATCATACAATCAACACATATTTTCCCAATATATTTATTTTAATACCAAAATATTATTAATTCTTTGATTTTTTCTTCAATAGTGGTGGATTTGACATGTCAACAACATCCCTTTACTCGAAGCTATATCTATCTTGAACAATAGATGATATTGGGTATGTTATAATAGATCGATTATCATAGAACATTTATCTTTTTTAATTTTATCTTATATCTCTTTTATAATGAAAAATTAATGGTGGATCGATGTTCTTTGACTACACACAAGGTTTTCTTCAAGATTTATAATGAATTTATTATATTATATTTTATCTATAATGGATCTGGTGAATTCGAATCATCCACATAGATATATCTTAGAAATATTTCCATTAATGGAATCCATTGTAAGGAACCAAACATGATGTACATAGACATTACATTAAATTTGCGTAATACTAAATACATGACAAAAAAATATACCCAAAGACCGTATTATTTTAGTGTCGTCGGAAACTCAGAACATAATCCTATAATCATGGTGAAAGATCTCAAAAATCTCCCATAAATATCTTCCATTTTTTTTCTTACCTAAAACTTTTCTTTATATCCTGGGGAAAATAAAACATAAAAATGGTGGGCTCAAATGCTCGGTAGGGGTAAAAATTTAGAATATAAAAGCAATCCATAAACATATGAACGTAAAAACATGAACATAAAAAATCAAAATCATGAGCATTGACATAAATCATGACTGTACAAAAGGAATATATCATAAAGGAACATTAATGATGATAAAATGGGATGGGAAGAAAACATATAATTGAGGCAACCATTATGTACATGTTATGATTTCCATAGTAGCCAAGGCATTGCTTCCAAATCCATAATAGTGGAAAAAATACATTACTGAATCGAGTTCACTCCTCACTCTAGTCATATATCACTGAACCCGATTAACTTGTCGTTCTATCCATTTCTATCTCATGAGATACAAATATTTACCCAATTCATTGGAGGGAGATATAGGTCCCACCCATCTCATATTGAAATCATTCTTACATGTGCCACAAAACAATCATAATTCATTCCTTATAACCCAAATAATAAAATGGGTTTCATAAACATCATTCCTTCACAACATAATCTATATAAAAACTGGATATTATTTCATCATAAGAAAAATCAAACCATTTAAATAATAGAGACATTATACTTGAAACATACACATATGAATTAATTTCATCTTAGATGAAAAATGGTTTTGATAAAACACTTGAAATGAATTCTTGAGGAAAATATCATTTTTTCATCAAAATCCTTTTCTTTTCACAAAATGCCATGAAATTTTAATAGAAAAAGACATTGTTGAAAATTTTCATGAAATATTGTAGAGTAAGCTTCATGAAAATAAGGCCTCATGAAAGTGTAATAACTTGTTCATGCTGTATAAGATAGAAAAAAACATTCTCCTCATTCTTTCGCCGGAAAAGTCAAAAAGTATCTCGTACTAAAAACGAAAAAAGATTCCTTTCATATCGTTTAATAAATAATCATCAATAGGTAAAATTGGATTTAAAAAATTTTATAAGGATAGAAATAATATTAAATATTGAGGAAACATGGATGTGGATGAAAAATATTCCCCAGTAAATTCTGAAGTATAAACAATCTCGGATAAAAATGAGATTGTGAGATTTTAGTTTACCTTAGGTCTGATATGCATTGTACATATCCAAACCTCCTATATAATGATTTAAATAATGTTATTGACTTATTCCAGAATCATAGTCATTTTTATGATCTCATATATGACTCACTTAGGTGTTTATATTACCTGTTCATTTGTCAATTCCATGTTAATGCAATGTTTTGGGTAATATTCTTTTCATTTATCGTACGTGTTTGGACTTGTTGTTATTGATATTATTATTACTTATATCATTATTGACTTACTTCATGAATGTAAAACATGATTTATATATCATATATTTAGTATATATATATATATATAATCGATAGATAAATGAAATGAAACACACCGTTCATGGAGACCGTAGGCCGTACATACACATGAATGTTGTTTTCCATTCCATATTGACTTGAATGGTAGAAAGTAAATATCATATACATAAATAAAGTATAATTAATATGTAATATATTTCATTATTATTTATTATATATACTTTATAATCATTATTGAATGGCTAACATGGAGAATGAATCACATCGCGTCGTGGAGACGGTAATCCGTATGTACGCACGAGCGATGATATCATTCCCATAATTATTGAATGGAATAAGAGTGATTGATATAATATCTCAGAATTAGTATCATGTTACAATAATCATATATAGTTATTATTTATTCCATTATACCCACCCAAGTAAGGTGGTGGTGGAAAAACAGATTACACCTCGGTGTGGAGACAGTATTCTGTACGTACGCACGCATGGTGATTTCGTTTTCCGTATGATAAATAAAAGGTGAAATAGGGTTTTTAATATTTATAATAACATATCAGTATATAATTAATACTAATTATATTACTTTATAATGAAACAACTAAATAATATGAAATAAAAGAAGAAATAAACTTGGCAAAATCCGTATAAGGTGTTACCTCTCCCTCGAAGTGCCTCCTTTAAACATCCTCTTAGGGCACTAAAGTTAGTCTTTGAAGAAGACCAGGACATCTAATATGTTTCTAGGTAAGGGGAGAAGAGAAATGGGAAGAGTTTGGCCAAGCATGAGGGCTCAAAGTGGTGTGGGGAGGAGAGGGAGGAGGTTCCCTTTTATAAGGGAGGAGAGGGGCGCCTTTGGAAACATAAGAAATATTAATTTATAATAAATTGAAAACACACGTAAAAACATCCAAAATGAATCCAATTATAATATGATAAGAGATAGGGTTGTAATATCATCAAACAGTAAAATTTATACTTGGTTGGAGTTTATTTTAAATCTTATCAATTTGATTTATCCTTATTTTATCTATTTATATTTATTTGTGGTAATAAAATTATAATTTTTAAATTGTTATAAATACTTACTTATGTGTTGTGAATTTTATATAATTAGACACATTATTTCATTTTAAACCATATAATTTTCAATTTGACATTTTTAATTATATTTTGTGAATTTTAAACAATTTAATAATATGTTATTTTTATAAAATATCAATAGTGTCAATTTGGACACTATTCAATAATTTGAATTTAAATAAAATACAAAAAAAGATAATTTCGATCAAAAATATTTACTAGATTACTAACTTGTCATATGCATCTGGAAAATTAGTGGAGAACATTAAATAGTTCATGTAATATTTATTTTAATATTGTTAAAACAATTTATTTGATATTTCTCTTAATCAAATAATTACTACAACATTTTTGTATAATTATTTAATATATCTATTTGCTGCATAAAAATTAAAAATAAAGTCCTATGATGAATCTAAATCTATTAAATTTCATAATAATACTTTTACTCGAATTTATCATCTTAAAATCACAACATTTAAATTGTTACATTTATTAAATTATGAAGGTGAAAACATTGACATTAGTTAAAATAAAATAATTTAAATGCCATAATCTATTTTATAAGGCTCCAAATGGTCCAATATTCTACCATTGTATGATTATGTTTTAACTTTACATGACCAATAAGTTTTGGTCATTTTTTTGTGTCTTTTATTGTAACTATTAGTTTGATATAAACTATATTATTGATTTTTCACAAAATAAACAATTTCTGCATCACTATTGTGTCCCCATTGATGACACTTATTTAACCCATAAAAATAATAAATAAATTCTCATGATGTATATAATTTTATTAACTTTATGTAGACTTTTTATATTCGAGGTCATATGAAGTTTGTCACTAAATTAAAAAATTTCACTTATAAGATATAAGAAAGTGACATGTTGTCACTTTGATTGGATTTAATAATAATTACATCATTTTCATGGTCAAAAGTCCATGAAATGAATCTCTTTCGACCGTTAGGTGATATGGGTGGATTTTTATTCATCGAATAAAAATTTTCTAGGTGGTAGCGTAATTTTATAATCTTATTTGTTACCCTTAATTACCCGATTTACCCTTAATTGTAGTAAATAAAATTTACCGTATTTACTATTCATAATGTCTAAAAATAAAAATTATCCTATTAACATAATTTGGACATAATTATTCCAAATATTTAATCTATTTTTCAAAATTCAAAACACAAAATTTGTACTAGTTAATTTTAAATTAATCCTGTTGTTAAGAAAATAGGTTTTAAAAGTTAAAATGTTGCAAAATATTGAAATGATTTTACCTATGAATTCAGTGTAAAATTAATGGTAATGACTTACATTATATTAAATGTAACACCACAAGCTTCCAGGGTACGCTTCTCTTTGAATAATAGAACAGCGTGTGTTGTACGCAACCTTGAGTTCTAACACACCGCGACCAATCAAAGTAGCCATTATGAATAGTAATACCCACTTTTTTAAATGATATAAATTTTATATTTCAAAATGGACTTCATTTTTGTATTCGGAGTATCTAAATTATCCTAAGTTGAATTTTTTGTTATTTTCTGAGAACTTCCCATTTTCGATGAATAGTAAACAAATACATAAAAACAACTTTTTTAATCAAATTAATTTGTAGTGATAAATTATACTATTGAGTGGTTTTAAATTATAATTAGAATATATTTTTACCATTTTATGCAATGGTGGTTATTAACATTAATTTCACTTTGAAATTGGACATAAACAATCGTCGATCTTTTGAAATATATTATTTCTTAAAAACACGCTATTTGTTGTGAAAGCGGGAATTATTTATTAAATTAATTAATTCAACTTATATGTTTTTAATTTTGTAAAATAGACAACATTTTTGAATTAGGAATATCAAATATAGCTTAGGGTGAATTTTTGGTATTTTTCTGAAAAACATTAATTTTTTGATGAATAGTGAAACCACTAAGTGGTAGTTAAAAAACAGATTTTTCGTTTAAATGAAATTTTACCGCTTCTATAAAATTAATATCAAAAATCCGACATTCATGGTTGTAATTAAAAAGTAAAATGTGGTTCAATGGGATGAAAATAATTTTTGGTGAATAGTAACTTCTATGTTTTATTAATAGCGATTAAAGGTAATTGGTGTAACTTAAGGTAAATATTTTGTTATAATAATATTAAATTACCTTTACACTTTTCCTACCCATATTGGGTGAGTCATTACTGACCAAGACAATCCGTGGGTCAACTTGGGGACCCCATGGAGCCACTTGGGTAAGAAAATGACATTAATTAATTTTTATTTAGAGTAAAAATAAAATTGTCATAAACATGTGTAGTTTTACTAAAACAATTATTACATGGGGTTATATAATTTATCTTTTCGACTATAAATATTAATTGGAAAGATAAAAAGTTTTCCAACATCATGATTTAATTAATATAATTTTTATACTTTAAATAAATTAAATGTTTTATGACACCATGATGATGCAGCGATTACCTCATTAATTAACGATTTAAATAAAAAAGAAAAGATAATGTAAAATCTAAGACATAAACTTGTCAAATACCTATTGGATAAGTATATTTAGAACCCTTATCACCTTATAATCGAAATATTGAATTTTGGGACATTTGAAATCTGAAAAGAATTTCATAATAATGTAACATTTCATGACTTTCCATGAGTGCCCCTCCTCTCCTCTTATAAAAGGCCCCCAACTCTACCACCTTTTTCACGCAGTAAAAGGAATATGGATTGGCCAAACTCCACCCAAATACTCTCTCAAATTCCCTCTCTTACTCCTATAAGCCTCACTTTGGGTAGAAGTCTTCCCAAGGAAGCCTTTGGCTCAAATGAAAAAAAGTTACCCGATTTTAAGGTAATGTCTTCTCTTATGTTCTTCTGTTTTATTTTTCTTCTCCAACCCATTAAACTATTTTTATTCCTTTATTTTGTAACAAAACCAGTATATAAAGTATACTAGGATGTTTTCATGATAATAATTTGATTTACACATACACACACTTTCATCTAATGGTTAAATAACATACTGTTTATATGGGTGGAGAATTACTGCCTCATGAAATGATGATTGTTCAATCTTCTTTTAACACCACTCATGGTGGCCATTATGTTGAAAATATTTTTATATATGATATATATTATGTTTATTTTTTCCATATGCTTCTATATTTTTCATTTATGGCATACCTTTGTGATTTCCATTACACGTAAACACGATAATTTCATTTTAGGAAGTGCGGACTACCGCCCCCTCAAGGTGATTTGAATAGTAAATTCCATATGTGGGATGTATAAAGGATGGAGTAAATGACATTATATATGATATTATACTGGAATTATAAAATACATTTATATAATTATGATTTAATTCTATTAAATATGAAATTGAAATGAAATTAGTGTTCATGCGTACGTACGGCTTATCGTCTCCATGAACGGTGCATTTCATTTCATACCTCTAAATATTATGTAATATTATAAATTAATGTATATACTGGATATATATGATATATATGATATCTAAATAATGAATATAATTCTGTATATAATGGATATTTTACCACATGAACAACTTGTAATAATAAGAAGATTATTTTTTACTCAAGTACCAAAGATCAACAAAATGACCGTTATTAACCTAAATAATTACATAATGTTCCTAACATGGTAATAAAGGATATAAAAGGAATAATTAACTTGAAAAAGTTTCTTAAGAAAGAAGAAATTAACTCTAGTTTATTATTTAGGAGATTATAGAACAATCAAGTCAAGTTGGACATGAGGTAAGGGAACTTCATAACCAAATTTCTGTTCTTTGGGTTAATCTCCTACTTTCAAATTATGTCATGGTTTTATTTTGTCCAATATTGTATTTTCACTTTATTAATGTTTACTTATATTGAATACACATAATAGATCTATTTTATTTAAAAAATGATTTTTGTAAGGAACTTCGTCTCAATCTCTTTTCATTGAGGCATATTTTTTAGACACAGCTTTATTTTATACGGTGTATAAACCTCTTTGACTTTTACTTTTATTCAAAAGGAAGCTTTTTATACAAAGCGTTTTTAATAAACGATAAAATGAATTTTTTGCCTTATTTATGCGGTGACAACGATTTCTCTGCCTCTGTGACCATTATTTGAGTTTCAGCTTCCTCTACAAGCCATAACATTTTTTTAAATGAAAAATAAATACCATGTTTTACATTTCTTTTATTTTGGTATTGAAAATAGTTATATTATAACAATGTGTTGTTTTGATATCTTGTGACTGAAATGTGGAAATGTTATGTTTCCTTTATGAATGTTTTATGTGATACGATTATGTTATGGTTTATGATATGTTTAATGCTTTTTATATAAGGAATGCATTGGACTTAGTATGTGACGGGTGGAGCCCTCTATAGTTTCTCGATGCATCAGTAGGTCTCATGAGACAAACTAGTGTATTGGAACGAGGCCTTGACAAAATCTAATTGTAGTCTTGGCACAAGGCCTTGTCTACGTGGTTATGATAGTCTGGCATTATGCATTCCATCATTATAAAAGTGGTTATTGATATTGCATGTGACTATTCTACTATTAGAATATCCATGTGAATATGTAAATGTCATTTTTTTTATTTTTTCCATTTTATGTTGAAGTTCTAGTTTAAAAGGCTTTTGTTTTAGTTATACATTTCCTTAAATTTTTGTGTTTACTTATTAATGTTTCTTCTATTTTGTTATCTTTGCTGAGCATCTGAGTTCACCCCTTTCTATGTTTTATTTTCCCAGGATATGAAGAAATATTTTATGACTAACCTACAGGGATAGTCTGAAGGGGATATTAGTGTGGACTATGGAGACTTTTTTATTGTGATTTTTCACTTTATTATGTAATGTATCATTTATGAAAGTATTTATTGCTTCCAAGGCTACTAAACTAATTGGTCTTTCGAGACTTGATCTTGTGTGATCATGCCAATGTTACACAATAATGCACCGACTCTGGGTAACGGGGGTCTGAGCGTTACATTAAATGGTATAAATATATTCTATGTAAACTTTAAAACCATTAAATTTCATCATTTATACATATAAATTATCTTGATGAAAAAACTTGTTTATAAGAAAAATTTATCGTATTTTTACTATTCATCAAAATATGAAAGTTATCAGAAAAAACTCAAAAATTTATCCAATGTAAAAATTTATATCCTGATTCAAAATAAGAAGCTTATTTTGTAAAATTTATCTTATAAACATGTTAAAAATTATATTTAAAATGGGTGTGCCATCAAAAGGTGGTAGAACAACATTTTTTTAAAAATACTTCCCTTATCAAAAAATTGATTTTGTTTTCATATCTCATTCTAGAAAATGTGTTAGACGAATTATATTGTTATAAAATTCAAAATTTCGTTAATACTATTTATAACGGCTAGTTTATAAAATTATAATAATGTATCATTGTTTAGTGAAACTCAGTATTGCGTACAACACACGTTATTGAGGAAGCTCTCTCATGCGTGAAACACAATCTAAGAATCGTGTTTGCGTATTCTACAAGCCAATACGGTGTTGTGTATAGATCCATATAATCTTGGTGAAGCATACATCACAAGACACCAAAGAAATTATAAAGAATATTTCTCATAAAATCTCGGGGTGTTACAATCTACCTCCCTTAAAATAAATTTCGCCCTCGAAATTCATCGGGGTAATAAATGTTTTACTACTTGAATTTTATTTCATAGAAACCCACATTGTAAATTAATTCTAAAACATAATTTTATAGATTAGAGTATGAAACGTAATGGTTACCCGAATTAACTCATCACTCGGTTTCCACATAAGAGAATATAGGTGAAAATATGGATATGGAAGAGAAATCAAACCATCAAGTTATGACGGAGATTGGTTGAGAACATGGATTTGAAAAATCCAATAATAACAAAGTCATAAATTTTTTTGATCTAAGGTACTATCTGATTCATTGGATATGAGGGTACTAGGACAACATTTTTGGTTTTCAAGATCATTTCTCTAATGTTGATGATGTTTTTCATAAGGAGAAATACTTACTTTATTTCAGTGTAACATCATCATTGTTCATTCCATGAACAATTTCCACTTCATCTCTTATATAAATAAATGATGTTTAATTTTTCATTCTTGATGTATCAGTAGATCATGCGATATAATGATAGGTCATTCCATCTGTCTCAAACATAAGGTTAGAAAAAGTTATTAAATATACATAATACATATATGGTGAGAATAATCTTATATGGTTCCAAAAATGGAATTATACTTCATCTATCATGCTGGTTAATAAAATAAAACTAGTTTCTACTAACCAGGGACATCCTGTAAGCCATTGGTAGGCAATAAAGGCATGTCACACTTCGGTTGTGGGTTCAACTCCCGCAACCTTGTCTGACGAGATGGGTTGTCTCCTATCCTTTAGGTTGTCCTTTTTCTAAAACTATACTATTATAAAATTTCAGAAATAATATAAAAAAGTTGTATCCATAAACAATACTATATGATTTCTAATTTAATTCATTCCAATCATTAATCTTATCCAACATACTTTTGTCCAATATCACAGTATAAAGAAAAATATTACTAGAGAGGTCATCTACCAAGCATGTGAATACCATCATTTATACACCATATATAATAAGATATATCTTGTAGGTCACATTCTAAACATGTGAATACCTTAATCATGTATTCTCTTGAATAATGAATACCCATTGAACATTAGTGAAAACATGAATGCTATCAAAAGTTAACTCTTTCCACATACCAAAATCCCAAAATTTCAATATACTCAAACAATGATATATGTTTTTCTTTATATCATCCATGAACTCATTAATACTATCAGACATTTAATTTTTTATTTATCCCTTCATTATTCACATATCATCTGCTTTCCATAAATATTTCAATCACCTTTCATGGTTAACTGTACCATATTCTTATCGAAAACAACAATGGACCAATACATAGATATTCCAATATACCATAAAATTACCTCAAAAACATTATTCTTGAAAACCAATACATAAACACTTCTATAAATCCTCTTCAATGATTTTCATGGAATAATTCCTTCCTTGATGTGGAAGTAATCTCTTAGGTCAGGGCATTGAGTTTGGTAATTCCCATGTTATCCAGAGATAAGACATTGAACTCCATTACAGTCTGTCACTCTATGACCCTTCTCCCAACACAGATAACATCTTCCCCTCCATTTGATGTATTCATCAAGGTTCTTCTTCCATTATTTAGAAATATCAATCTTCATTTTTTATGATCCTCACCATGAGAACATGCTTAAAAGTCTATATTCCTCTTATTTGATGAATTAGGAATACCACGAAAGTTCACCTTGTTAATCATATATTGTGATGACTAATTTGGAATAATCACAATGTCTTTCTTTCTAGGCATTACCCAATTTCGTTGCTCATAATCACCAATTTTTCCATTGGATTCAATGTTGGTCGAATTCCTTCGGGTTCCCACCATTGACTAAAACCAAAAACCATGGTGTATGAAACAGTTAAAATAACGAAGAGGCACATAATCAAAAAAAAGTATAACTTATCACACATTCTTTAATCCTTGACACCTTAGGTTCACCATAGGTTATTCATGATAATCAACAAAATTCTAGGACTGTAACCTATAGTTATACTAAACCTTAGCGACATCCCTAGACATAACTTAGAAATATATCTAGAGATCTCACAAAATGTTTTTCATCCTAGTTTCCAATGGTTAACTAAACCTTCTCTCTGACACCAACTGTAAAGACCCATACTTGACATACATATACATTACATTACTTTATTGAAATACTTAATACATGACAAAAATAGATGACCAATGACCGTATTAGTTTAGTGTCTTTGGAAACTCAGAACATAATCTTCTAATGATGTTGAAAGATCTCCAACATCTCCCATAAATATCTTCACTTTTTTTCTTAACAAAAACATTTCTTTATATCCTGGGAAAAAGATAACATAAAAAGGGTGAGCTCAAATGCTCAGTAATGGTAAACATTGAAAACATAAAAACAATCCATAAACATTTGAACATAAAAACATGAATATAAACCATCAAAATCTTGAGCAATGACATAAATCTTGAGAGTACATAAGGCATAGATAATAAAGGAAAATTAATCATGATAAAATTGCATTGGAATAAAACATGTAATTGTGGCAACCATTATGCACATGTTAGGATTTCCATAGTATCCAAGGCATTGCTGCCAAGACTATCATAGTGGACAAAGTCCCTTACTGAATAGAGTTCACTCATCGTTCCAGTCATGTATCACTGAACCAGATTAACTTGTTGTTCCAACCATGTCTATCTCATGAGATATAAATCATTACCCAATGTATTGTAAGAAGATATAAATCCCACCCATCTCATATTTAAATCATTCTTACATGTTCCCCAAAATAATCATAAATAATTCATTATAACCCAAAGAATAAAATGGGTTTCGTAAACATCATTCCATCATAACATAATCCATATAAAAAATCAATATTATTTCATCATAAGAAAAATAAAACCATGTAAATAATAGAGACATTATACTTCAAACATACACATATGAAATAATGTCATCATACATGGAAAATGGTTTTGATAAAACACTTGAAATGTATTCTTGACTAAAATATCATTTCTTCTTCAAAATAATTTTATTTTCACAAAATTCCATGAAATTTTAAAAGAAAATGATTTTTTTGAAAATATTAATGAAATATTGTAGGGTAAGATTCATGAAAATAAGGCTTTATGAAACCGTAAAAATCCATTCATGATGTATAAGTTAAAAAACATTATCATCGTACTTTCAATGAAAAAAAAGTATCTCGTACTTAAAACGACATTGGATTCATTTCATATCATTTAATAAATATTCAACAATATGTAAAATTTCATTTAAAAAATTATAGTATGATAGAAATAATATTACATATTGAGGAAACATGGATGTGGATGATAAATATGCCCCAGTAAATTCTATAGTATAAACAATCTCAGATAAAAATGATATTGTGAGATTTTCCCCTACCTTAGGTCCAATATGCTTTATACGTATCCAAACCTCCATTATAATGATTTAAATAATGTAATTGAATTATTCCATAATCATATTTATTCTTATGATATCATATATGATTCACTTAGGTATTTATATTACCCGTTCATTTCTCAATTCCAAGTAAAAGCAACGTTTTGGTTAATATTATTTTCATTTATTGTACTTGTTTACACTTGTTGTTCATGATTTTATTATTACTTAATAATGATTTACATACATCAAGAATTTAAGACATGATTTATATATTCAGTATATATATATATAATAGATAGATAAATGAAATGAAACACACCGTTCATGGAGACAATTGGTTGTACGTACTCATGAACGATGATTTCCTTTCCTTATTGACTTGAATGGAAGAAAGTAAATAACCTATACCTAAATATAGTATAATTAATTTGTAATATATTTCATGATTATTTATTATATATACTTTATAGTCATTCTTTAATGGTAAACTTGGAGAATGAATCTCATCGTGTCGTGGAGACGGTAATCTGTACGTACACACGAGCGATGATATAATTCCCATAATTATTGAATGGAATCAGAGTGGATGATATAATACATCAGAATTAGTATCATGTAACAATAGTCACATATATTTATTCTTTACAACCTTATTCCCATCCATGTAAGGTGGTGGTGGAAAAATAGATTACACCACGGCGTGGAGACGATATTCCGTATGTACGCACGCGTGGTGATTTCGTTTTCCGCAGGATGGATAGAAGGTGAAAAAGGGTTGTTTAATATTTATAATAACATATCAGTATATAAATTATACTTATGTTATTAATTTATAATTAAACCACAAAATAGGAGGAAGTAAAAGAAGAAATAAACTTGAAATAATCGGTAGAAGGTATTACCTCTTCATCGAAGTGCCTCCTTTAAACTTCCTCTTAGGGTAATAAAGATGGTAATTGAAGAAGACTAGGGCCACTAGTATGTTTCTAGGGAAGTGGAGAAGATAAATGGGCAGATTTTGGCCGAGCATAAAGGCTCAATGTGGTGTGAGGAGGAGAGGGAGGAGGTTCCCTTTTATAAGGGAGGAGAGGGGCACCTTTGGAAACATAAGAAATATTAATTTATAATAAATTCGAACCCCACATAAAAACACCCAAAATGAATCAAATTACAATATAAGATGATATAGGGTTGTAATCTCATCACAAAAAATTATAGATGTTTGGAGTTTATTTTAAACCTTATCATTTTGATTTATACATATTTATTCTATTTAAATTTATTTGTGGTAATAAACTTCTCATTTTTAAATTGATATAAATACTTACTTATTTGTTGCGAATTTTCCATAATAAGATAAATTATTTTATTTTTGACTATATTATTTTGAATTTTAATTTTTCATTATTTTTTGTGATTTGTAATCAATTTAATAATATGTAATTTTTATAAAATACCAATAGTGTCAATTTTGACACTATTCAATTATTTGAATTTAAATAAATTACAAAGAGAAGATATATTCAATCCAAATTATTTATTAGATTCCTAACATGTCATATTTATCTATAAAATTAGTGGAGAACATTAAATAGTTCATATAATATTTATTTCAATATGGATAAATCCATTTATTTGATATTTCTCTTAATAAAATAATTACTAGAACATTTTTGTATCATTATTTAATATATCTATTTGTGGCATAAAAATTAAAAAATAAAATCCTATTATTAATATAAATCTATTTCCTTTCATAATTATACTTTTACTCAAATTAAGCATCTCAAAATCACACATTTAAAATGTTATATTTATTAAATTATGATGGTGAGAACTTTGACATCATTTAAAATAAAATAATATAAGTATTTTAAACTCTTTTATAAGGATCCAAATGGTCAAATAATCTACCATTGGATGCGTAGGGTTTACATGTACATGACCAATAAGTTTTTTTCAAGTTTTTGTGCCTTTTATGGTCACTATATGTTTAATAAAAACAATATTATTGATTTTTCACTAAATAAACAATTTATACATCACTATTGTGTCACCATTAATGACAATTATTTAATACCAAAAAATTTTAAAAAATTCTCATGATGTATATACTTTTATTAGATTTGTAGAGACTATTTATATTCTAGGTTTTATAAATTTTATCACTAAATTAAATTTATTACACTTATAAGATATAAGAGAGTGACATGTTGTCACTTTCTTTGGTTTTAATAATAATTACATCATTTTCATTGTCAAAACTCCATGAAATGAATCAATTTCCACAATTAGGTGATATGGGTCGATTTTGATTCATCCAATAAAATTATATCAGGTGGCAGGGTTATTATATAATCTTATAATTTACCCTTAATTACTCGATTTACCTTTAACTATAGTAAATAAAATATACCATTGTTACTATTCATTATGTATAAAAATAAAAAGTAGCATGTTAACATAATTTGGAACTACTGATTAAAAATACGGAATCCATTTTTCAAAATTCAAAACATAGAAGTTGTAATAATTAATTTAAAATTAATCCCATTTTTAAGAAAACGGGTTTTAAATGTTAAAACGTTGCAAGATGTTGAAATGTTTTTACCTATGAATTGAGTGTAACATTAATGGTAATAATATAAATTATATTAAATGGTAAAAATATATTCTATTTATACTTTAAAACAATTAAATTTCATCATTTAACCATATAAATTATCTTGATGGCAAAAGATTTTTTTAAGAAAAATTTAGCATATTTTTACTATTCATCAAAATATGAAAGTTACCAGAAAAGTGTCAAAAAAATTTTCAATGTAACTTTTTATATGCTGATTCAAAAGAAGAAGTTTATTTTGTAAAATTTAACTTATAAACTTGTCAAAAATTATATTTAATGTTGGTGTTCCATCAAAACGCGGTAAAACAACATTTTTTAAAAAATACTTACTTTATCCTAAAAAATTGATTTTTGTTTTCATATCTCATTCAAGAAAATGAGTAAGATGAATTTTAATGTTATATAATTAAAAAATCATTTAATACTATTCATAACAGCTAGTTCATAATATTATAATAATATATATTTGATTAGTGAAACTCGGTATTGCATGCAACACACACTATTGAGGAAGCATGCTCTTGCGTGCAACACAGGCCAAGAATAGTGTTTGAGTATACTACAAGCTAATACGGTGTTGTGTATAGTGCCATCAAATCATGGTGAAGCATAAAACACAAGACATCAATGAAATTATAAATAACATTTCTCATAAAATCACGGGGTGTAACATCCATGATGTATATAATTCTAGAACAACCTTTACTAGTATGGAATCTCCTCGGGGCTATTTTCTGACACACTTATTTAATGAACCCAAGCACATTATAGGCATCCCTGAAATAGGAACTAGTTTTACATTAGTGAATAATGTGTTTTGGGACTCATTTTACTTAATTAATATTGGATTACTTCATCAATGAGTGTGAGGTAGGATGTTCCTTGAATTTTGGGGCTATTTCTTGTCATAGAGTCGATATTTTTTGAGGAGTAGTTGAAATATTTTGGATGAAGTTTCTACTAAGGTAAATTTCATGGATAAATTTAATCTAAAGGTGCCAATTTAATTATATTAAATTTTATTTTCTTAATTTCCTAGTGATAGGTCTATTTCCTAGAATAATATTGGAAGTGTGAGATGGACCATCCATTGGTGTCTCATAGTTCCAGCTAGGTAGTGATATCCAATGAGTCCTTTGGAAAATTCTCCTTTTTTCCATTGACAGTGAATTCCTTGAAATAATGTAATACAATATAATTTAATATAATTTAATATTTGGAGTGCTTAAGAAGGAGTAAAAAATAATATAAATTGATAGAGGCTAAATAGACTTGGATGAATCTTAACAAATAACCTAGTATTTTCTTGGATGGGAGTTCACTTTGGGTGATGTAGGTGGTCATGTGTACTCTACCCTAAGATATTATACATGGATTATTAGAATTTGATTTGAGGTTCTCCACAATAAGTTATTAAGCCTTAAATTCATAATGTATTATGAATATCAAGTAACACTCAATTAATTACTAATCATTATCTCATAATTAATAAATGGAACCGTGCCTAAAGTAAATGGATAATGTGAGAAGGTCCATAATGGGACCTTGTACACTAGATTTATGCATGATGTTAATGGTTGGGGCATGATCTCTAATTATTTCCCTTAGTTACATGGACACCTTGGGGTGATTATTTTTGATACATGATAACTAGATCCCATGAGACCATGTTCGATGTATCGATCCCATGTTTGTGCATGTGTACCTTGTGAGACCACGTATGATAATCATCACATGTATATTTCTGTTCATGGTGGTTGATACTCATTCTTGAAGTGAAATGTTTTTATTATATGTTATATACCCTATTATTAATGGATATATATACATGTACAAATATATATATATAATACATTCATGATGACTAATGATATAAGTGTCCTTAAATAGCCTAATAGACCATGTTTAACTTGTCGATAACATGGTTTTACTTGTAAATGCAATGACTCATAATCATATGTTGTTTTCTATCTATATGTATGATCTAGAATACAGTGATACAAACCATATTATCCTTGGAGTTATTGTTTCTGAATTAATGGAATGTGGACCATCATGTTATGACTTCCCCTTATATGGGGAGTGCACATGGCATGCGATGACAATGACGATGGACTTGTACACACGGTAGGGGAATGATAGTCTTGTGACCTATCAAAAGACACAATGATAGGTTACAAAGGCCTTTTGAACTATCCTATGTGAGTGTTGATATATGAAAACCTTGTCTCCCAACCCCTAATAGTGACTTATTCACTCAATTACTTTTAGATGTTGAATAAAATTTTCATCATCCTTGTGAATAGGTCATGATTTCTACTATACTAATATCTGTTATGACTATCCTCACGAAAATAGGATAAAGAATGTATTTTTTGGGGATTGTAGTAGATTGTTATGAACATGACCACTCAACACATAGGTTTTTTTCTAACTCGTTCTTAGGTGATTATGTGTTGTGCATGTTTTGTTTATGTATCTCTGGTTTACATTATTCTAATAGTATCTTAAAAAATACCCTGTATTTACTAGTTATGTACTAGACCACGTTAGGGGTTCCCTTCTAAGTTGTAATCACATCTTGTTCTATCATCCATGGAACTTAGTCACCCAATAAGCCCTTAGTTGTTGATAGTACATGTTGGGAAAAGGCTTGGGTTTGACCATCTAATGAGATAGATCACCACGAGTTAGGAGACTAGGATAAGATGTGTCTTGGATTTGAGTGCTTGTACTATTTATAATTTTTATATTTTTTTTAATTTATATGGTTGACCTAGTGGTTTATCAATGTCCCTATATCTATGAATGATTGTTCGGGTCTTTTATTCTGTATTCATTCATTAAAAATGTCAAGGTTATTATTTCTATGTAGTCTTATTTTGTATTGTTACATGTCTGGGTATTTATTTGTTTATTATTGGTCTAATTGAGGGTATAGGCACCCAAATATTCTACATTTTACCATTAAAATTAGTTAGTAGCCTCTAGCATATGGAGAGGCATGCCTGAACCCTTACATCACTCCATCTCAAACCCTAGGATTCAGGCTGATATGTTATATAAACATATTAATTAAAATAATAAAAATTATAATCATGATGGTTTCCTCTAAAACCATGGTACTCATGTAATAATTTTCATAAAAACATACTTTCACCCTTAAATGGGGTATAAACATTCCTTTAAATATTAGCTAATTATATTACCATATTAAACCCAAAGTCTTCAATGAAAACATATTTTCAACCATAGAAACTTCATACAGGTTCTTGAGAGGTCATCTTTATATCACTCATACATACACTCTTACAACCACTTTTAGATATATAATAACCTTCTAAATTAGTTCCAACATATATTCCCTAGAGAAAATAATCATTACCAAATGTATTGGAGAATTACATTGAGCTCACCCATTGTTATAAATAATTCAAAATGTACATAAAATATGAAAAACAAATAAAACCTTTCATTTCCATCATAAAATATCGTAAATTATTATTTTTAACACATATAAATAATCACCTTTGGGATTCATTTAAATATTATTATAATGTCTCTTTTCTTTTAGAACAATTTAAAAAAATATCAATAAAAATGAGAAATATTTTATTCTTTAGAAAACCCATGTAAAACTGAAGACAAATTTTCTTAATAAATAATGAACATGATGGTGTAAAATTCCACTCATTTAGTATATGTTAAAAAATATATTCATTTTACACGTTTTTAAAAATGTAAAAAACATCCCATATTGAAAATATTTAAAAGTCTTATTTAAAACCCATCATAAAGAAATTAAAATAGGGTTTAAAAAGACATTGACCATAAATTTTAGTGTATTAATAACATAGAAAAACATGTAAAATAACATGGATATATTGGTAAAAGGATGAAAAAACAATAAACTTTTAATATAGTTTTTAAAACAAATCTATATCCTCAAGTCAGACTCACCACGTACATACTTTAATTAAACTTATATGGAATATATCCATATGATTACATCTTAATTATTCATAGGATGGTTTTTAGTGAGAAAAAAACCTTTAGGACATGTAAAAGAAGGATTTTAACAGATTTGGGTAGGTATTGGTTGAGCTAAATGACTCGAGAAGTGTGAGTAAGAGAGGAGATGTGGTTCCTTTTTATATGTATGGTTAGAAAAAATTTTGGTAATACATGAAATATAAATATATAATTTATGTCTAACTCAATTAAGATGACTCCAAAGTACCATATATTCATATATATGTTTGTTAAGGTATAATTAAATTAACACATTAATATTTATATATATATATATAAGTGTTCTTTTAAATCTTATTTTATGGTTTTACCCTCTCACAAACCCTGTTTAACATTAACCATTGTAACACAATTTCCAATATTTAAGGGTCATTAATTTTTTTTAAAAATTCCAAGAAGAAAATACGCGAACCATCCAGATATGATTTATAATTTATCATCTATTTGAGTTAATATAGTATTTTTATAACTTTATAATGATTTAAAAATAAATTATATACATTAAACACTATTTAATATAATTTCAGGATTATTCAAAAAAAAATTGACTTAAATATATTTTGAAAAAAATTAAATTATAATAATTTTTTTTAACAAAATTATACCTATATATTTTCCATGAAATTAATGTAACATTATAATTATTCAAAAACATATTACTTTTAATGATTTTAAAATAATTTACTTCCTTTTTCTACTACATTCACAAAATATGCCTCGAAGTTGTGTAAAATTTCTAGGAAATTATGTCATAACTAAAAAATAAAAATAAATAAACATAATAAAAATAATTTTTTCATATTTATAATAGCCATTTATAATAATTTATAACTTCCTTTCATACCTAAGAAAACATATTAGAGATATTAAAGGAAATAGAGTGGCATTCTATAATTATTCATACGTGAAAGAATATAAAGGTTAAAATCAATGAAATGTGGCAGAAAATTTCCATATTTTATAATAAAATGTTATAATATTTGAAATAATCTCATAAAATAATAACTAATATGATATTTTGTGTTTATATAACATGTTTTATCCATAATTAACTCATTTTACCCTTTTGTGTAGTTATAAACTCTTAACACAGTTATTATTCTTCATAATTGAAAATTCAATAGATATTATTAAATAATTTAGATATGATGGTTAGAACTTTGGAATCAACGTTAAATGATTTAATTTCCATAATTTATAAAAATTAATTTTAATGTAATTTTGGACAATGAAATGGAAAACTCTGTTTATAAAGATAGATGTTTTAATCATAAAAATTATCTTATACCAAAATAAAGTATAATATTGATTTCCATAAAATTAATTGTATTTTATTAATTATTGAAACTTATTTAACTTTAAAACACATAAAAATGTAACATTGAAATTAAATTGTTTAAAAGTACATAAATGATTATTTTTATAACATCGGCATTTTTCACTATTCTTAAAAAAATCCAACTTTCTATAAAAATCTGAGAAATATATCTTAATATTTTTATGAAACGATGATTAAAAGAATTACTGAAATTATATTAAATATATCTTCTAAAAGTGACTCAAATTTATCATAATATATGTGAAAAAGGCAATAAAAACCATTTTTGAAGAAAATGTATTTTTGAATTGTAAAATGGATCTATTCTCATTCCTTGACTTGTAACCATAATTAAATGAATGATAATTAATTTTATTAGATATATTTGTAGTATTGGGGAACTTAATATGTATAAAGTGAATTTATTTTCCAATAAAAATCTATATTCAATAAGATTTACAATTAAATCTCCCAGTTTATAAAAACACCCAAGTTAACTAAAATACTACAAATATAAAATTCAATGTTTTTTAAATATTTCGTAGAAAAAAGATCAAAGATTAGTTAAAATAAATTAAACTTTTTTAACTTTATATATAAATATAAATAATTTAAATATATCATATAAAACAATTATTGAATCTAACTATCAAAGTCATGTTTTGATAAATTGTATTGAAAAATAAAACTACATTGATTTAAACATTAATTAAATAAAATAAAAAAACACAACACTGAATAAAATAATAAGTTTAGTATCATTATGAGATCTAGTTCTCTCCACTTGGAAATCATCTTATTCCAATTACTTTATTAAAAAAACTGGTCTATAACCTAGATTGGGCTTTATATAAAGTATCTTCACAAAATAAAACCATGATACACACAACCTCTTCTGCAGATATACATGGGATAATAGATATAAAAAATGAATGAAAGCACCTCTATTTCTCTTCAATATAAATAATGATCATTTTATAAAGAATATATAGATTAAAGACAACACAATTCAAATATAAAGATAAATAGGTGAGAGAAATATATGAGATGAGAGAATGTTTGAATTAGCTCAATCTAATCAACTTTACTGGATCAATAATATTAATGTATATAAATTAAAAGCTTCAACTCAGTGTTTCAATTAGAGGCCATAAAAAAAAATTGTAGAATGTTAGATTAATTCCTTACTGTATCACTATGTCAATCATATACATGTATATATATATCCATTAGCATTAATACTTATTAAATTGTGCACCTTCTATGATTATCCATTAGACGATATACATAAATTAATCCTCATACTCATTGCAACCATAAATTCAATGAATTTTTAATAAATTTTTAAAAATATATCGAATTGGACAATGGAATATACCTCATTATTTTATTTAGACATGATCACATAGTATTAACTTATGCACAATAACTTCTGGCTTGTGTTTACTTAGCACCATTACTATCCAATATCACTTTCAATGGTCACTTGGAAAGATCACCTTGAACAATCACTTATTTTTTTCATGAATGCATATTTTTTTTTCTTATGGTAAATTCTTTTCTTCAAGCGACCAGTTAATTTCTTCTTGCAGTCACTTAATTTCTTGTCATGGTCACTTAATATCTTCTTTTTTTAGGTCAAATTTTTCATGCGGTCACTTAAACTTTTTACGCGTTCACTTCAATACTTCTTTCAGTCACTTCATTTCTTCTCATGATCACTTCATTTCTCCCCAAAATCACATCATTTCATCTAATGATTACTTCATTTCTTATCATGATCACTTCATTTGTTATTTTAGTGGGTTGAATATTTAATGAGATCAATTGAAGAATTTTTCATTTCTATCAATTTGTCTAGAAATTTTTTTACTATCATAAAACATAAAAATCATTAATAAAAAAGAAACATGATTTGGGATCACTAAAATATAGAGTTTTTAAACTAATCCATGAAGACATATAATCAACACATTTCACTATATAATTTTTTAAAACATTTTTCTTTATTCTATTATAAACAATACATTATGCACATAAAAATACTTTTAAAAAATATTATACATTTTACCTATAAAATATTTTATCTTTATTTCTAAAAATTTGACAATAATTTCATGATTTATTATTTATATTATTTCTGTAAAACTTTTTTTATATATTTCATAATAAATTTATTCATTTTCATACCCACCAATCAAAATACAAGGTGATAATTTTCCTATTAAAATTACAATATCTCTATTTATATCGTGATTTTTTAAAGTTCATTTTTGTGAATATTAAACACTATTTAAAGTTTTATTATTTAAGGAAAATAAATTCTAAAATATTATGGTGTTGTAGTTGGAACCGATTAGAAATGAAAAATAAATATCCTTACGAAGATTAAATACCATTAGAAAAATAATCTTCCCCTAAAACAGGGAGTGCACAATAGTTGTACCTTGTATGTAAACATCCATTTGGATTGATAATATGGCCACCACATAAATTACACCATTTTGGATACATTATAGGGTCTTTATATATGTTTAAAAATCAAGGTCAATGTGAAATGACCTCATGCCAGCATGACTTTATGTTCCATGGATTTACTTTCGGGATAATATAAGTTTCTCTAAAGGGGTACGTAATAATGATAGGATATAGAGGTTTCTTATTAGTATCTAAAATTTTTAATCATTGAAATATTAGTTTTCTAGGGGTATTTATAGGAAAATACATTACATATTCCTAGAGGTTTTATGAAATCAAAAAATGCATACACAATCATATATCCATTCCATGTTATTAGAGTCGGTTCACAATAACCAACTACTTTATAATTATTATTACCTAAAATTTAAAAGTCATGAATACTAATATATATATATATATATATTATCACAGGATGCTTATTATTCTATGAAAGATTATTTCGTTAATGTACTTATGGTATTTGTCACATCAAAAGGTCACAATAATTTCCCATTATGATGAGATCCTTGGATTTCTGTGATGATATTATTAAATATATGTTTTATGGCTAGATGAAATATATATAAATGGGAAAACAATATGGGGTATCTTTTGTTAGTGTTACATAATAAAATGATACTTATTCACATGATGTTCGTACATACTAATCTTTAAAAAAGGAGGTTATGAGAACAGCCCTCCCAACCGGAATTCCACATGTTATTTGTTTCACAAGATATTACTATATATGGATGTGCATATTGTAACATAAATATGATATTATTATTAATGTGTATCAATAATTTTGTACATTGATGTAATGATGAAAATCATGAAAATGTATTCTTTTGGTGAGGCGGATGTGTTGGGAGAGTCATAAGTGATTTGAAATTAATGAATAAGTCCAGAAAATATCTATTCATTCCTAGTTAATTGATGTAAATATCTCAGGACCATTTATTAGAATGTAACTATTAGATTAATTCTATAACCATGGTGGTTTAATTGATAATTTCAGTTCATTAATGTGAATGAATGATATACCAATCATATTGTTTTATGACAGAAGTAATGAAACATATTTGATGAGATATTGAGACAACAATATTATATTAGATAATACGTGTTTTTAAAAGGTTGTTGTTTTTTCCAAAATAACATAATTATCATTGGGTTCCTTTATGAGTTTCTATAAAATTATCTTATAATTTTGTCATGTTCCCCTAATTCCAATATGAAATTGGTCTGGAGGGTCACACACTAAGTGTATCTAAAACCTAAATTATATTCTATATGAATAAAATATTCAAATGAATATTATTATAAATTTCCAAAGAATAATTATTACTTAGGTGATGTTGATAACATAAATATTTATTGAATGAATAGTGTATGGGTACTTATGTTTTAAATTAAAATGCTATTATTCAAGGTACGATGAATATCGAGGATTGACAAGACGAGTTAAGCATCCAGTTGAAATTAAATTTTATATACATGTGACTAGAATACATTAAAAATTTACTATTATTTTTGCTATTATTATTAAATATGGGGTTTATATAGAATTAAGATATTTATTAAGGGACTTTATGAAATAACATTGTTCTGAACCCTAATTATATAAATGTGATCATATCATTTCTTGAGATAAAAAATCATTGAGCAGAACATTTATATATAGAGGATTATTATATTTCGTAGAGAGAAAATTCTTTTCAATAATTCAATGAATAAAAAGAATTAATACTCTTCATCTCTATCAAGTAACTAATAAAACTAGATAAGATCCTTGAATAATGAATGGTATTCTCGTTTTGACAAATAGAAATTTAAATAATGGGTTTGGATATTTTGTGCAAGTACCACAAGATCTGATGAAGATTGTTCATGGTTCGTAGAGAACATGTGGATACTGAAAGATAGATTTTACCCATAGATCCTTCATCATAATGAATGTTCAACATGATAGGTCATATAATTTTATATTCAAGAAATAATTTCAATTGAATGTAATTCTCATTTATATAAAATAATTATAAATCTAATATGAAAATATCCTCTCAAAAAGTATTTTGGGGTTTTGATTGTCTTTTTCCCTATATGTTTCTAAATAAATGATTAAAAATTAATTTTTGGGAATGGGATTGAATGGTTCCACTGGTCCCTAAGACATCTAAGTTATATCAGAGTGCTCACGTATTGATTTTTACTTTTGTATTATTTTTTGATCAATTTACACATTTGTTTGTTTGTTTTTTATATCTAGATTATTCAATCGTTAATATAGAAGTTCACAAATTATGATCGTTAAACTTCACAAGAAAAAATATATGGATGGGAAAAGATAAAAAATGATCAAATACCGTATCCCGCGACCCAAGATATTTTTGCACAATACATGTTTACATAACATGTAACTAGAAAGTACATGTTTTGTACCTACGCTCACAACACCAGGATGAGATTCAAGAATCATGATAATCATGTTAGTGAATAATATATGATTTGGTTCCATTAAATTTGTTTAATAAACAAAATGGAATGAATATTGGTGGGTTAGACAGAATATATATGAATCTCTTTCCATGTAACTCACACATTTTCGCCCTATGGAAATATAAAAAACATCATGTTCAATTTATGATGAATGTAATATTATATGTTGTATATTAACTAGAATCCACATAACATAGACCATATGAGTTTTCTTGTATTTGTGTTTTAATACTCATTGTGTAACTCATAAATGTATAGACATAATACTTGTAGAGTACCTTGAAGTATTTCATGGATGACCAATAAATATATTACATGACATGTACCAGGGTGTACATTCCACGAAACTCATACTTGGTCACATGGAGGACATGTTGATCTAAAATTCACTGTGTCAATTAATTATAAGGAATAAATATTAATTATAGCACTAAAACTAAACTACAAAACATGTAGTTTTCATAAACAACATCTGACAAAGTTTTTTAGTGTATCAAATGCTTAATTAGTTTCCACGTTATTTTGAAAATAAACATTGGGTATTTTCATAAATATATATAATTTAATTGATGGGAATTAAAATTGGTATGTGACACATATATTAGTGATGTTCCATGAAGTTGTAAAATTTTTGTTGTCTACTCAAATTGACTCATAGAACAATATTTTGAGCAATATAACCACACTCCATGTATGTTACATACTATGTAACACCCTGAGCATCCATGATAAGCTTATCTTTCAATAATGCAATAGCTTGCATTGTACGAAACTTCGAGTTCTAACACACACCACAACCAATCAAAGTAGCTGTTATGAATAGTAATACCAAATTTTTGAAATTTTATAAATTTATTTTTCCAAATGGACTTCGTTTTTGTATTCGTAATATCAAAATTATCCAAAGATGAATTTTTTGTAACTTTCTAAGAACTTCCAAATTTATATGAATAGTGAAAAATACTTAAAACAAATTTTTTAATAAAAATAATTTATTGTGATAAATTATACTATATATTGGTTTTAAAGTATAATTAGAATATATTTTTACCATTTTATCCAATTGTGGTCATGAGAATTAATTTAACATTGAAATTGGGCAGGAACAATTGTCAATCTTTTGATATAAATTGTTTCTTAAAAACACGCTATTTGCTATGACAATGGGAATTAATTATAAAATTAATTAATGAAACTTATATGTTTGGAATTTTGTAAAATAGACATCATTTTTGAAATCAAAATATCAAATATAGCTTAGGGTGAATTTTTGGGATTTTTTCTGAAAAACTTCAATTTTTGATGAATAGTGAAACCACTAAGTGGTACTTATAAAAACTGATTTTTCATTTAAATGAAATTTTACCACTTCTGTGTTTTTAATTTCAAAAATCCGACATACAAGGTTGTCATTATGAAGTAAAATGTGGTTCAATGAGATTAAAATAATTTTTGGTGAATAGTAACTTTTAAATTCTTAATCGCGATTAGAGGTAATTAGTGTAGTTTAAGGTAAAAATAATGTTTTAATAATATGAGATGATCTTGAAACATGTCCTACCCTCATTGGATGTGCCATGGCCGACCAAGACAATCCATCGATCAAATTGGGGACCCTATGGAGCCACTTGGTTGGAAAATGACATAAACACCTTTTATTTAATGTTAAAGTAAAAAAATGACCCAAACATGAAATGTTTTACTAAAACAATTTTTACATGGGGTAATACAAGTCATATTTTTGACTATAAATAGTCAATGGAAAAATAAAAATATTTCCTACATCATAGTATTTTTATTAATTATTTTTAGACATTAAAAAAATTAAATTATTTATGACATCATGATGATGTTGCGATGAACTCATTATTTAACGATTTAAATAAAATGGAAAGATAATGTAATATCTAAGAACTACACATGTCCAAAACCTATTTTATGGGTTTATTTTGAACCCTTATCACCTTATCATCGAATTATATATGTGTGGGATCTTTGGAATCCGAAAAGCATTGTATAATAATGTAACATTTCCTTACATTCCAAGAGTGCCCCTCCTCTCCTCTTTAAAAGGCCCCCACCACTACCACCTTACTCACACTTTCAAAGCCTTTTTGCTCAGCCAACCTCTGCCCAAATACTCTACCAACTTCCCTACATTACTCCTAGAAGCCTCACATTGGGCATAATTCTTCCCAAGGAAGCTTTTGGGTCAAATCAAAAGAGTTACCCGAATTTAAGGTAATGTCTTTTCTTATGTTATTTTGTTTTATTTAGCTTCTCCAACCCCTTAAACTCTTTTTATTCCTTTATTTTGTAACAACACCAGAATATAAAATATAATAGGATGATTTTATGATATGTATTTGGTTTACACTTACACACACCTTCGTCTAATGGTTAAAGAACATACTGTTTCTGTATGTGGCAAAATACTGCCTCACGAAACGATGATTGTTCAATATTATTTTAACACCTCTAATGGTGGCCTTTTTGATGACACTATTTTCATATATGATATATATATTATGTTTATGTTTTCCTTAAGCTTCTTTATTTCTCATTTATGGCATACTTTATGATTTCCATTATGGGTAAACGCGATAATTTCATTTTAGGAAGAGCGGACTATCGCCCCCTCAAAGTGATGTGAATCGTTAACGCCATATGTGAGATGTATAAAGGATGGAGTAAATGTTATTATATATGATATTATACTGGAACTATATTATACCTTTAAATAATTATTATTTCATTCCATTAAATACGAAATAGAAATGAACGTAGCGTTCATGCCTACGTACGGCTTAACGTCTCCATGAACGGTGCATTTCATTTCTTACCTCTAAATGTTACGCAATATTATGAATGAATGTATATACTGGATATATATGATATATATGACATCTAAATCATGAATATAATTATGGAGATAATGGATATTCTACCACATAAACAACTTGTAATTATAAGAAGTTTATTGTTGACTCAAGTACCAAAGATCGACAAAACGACCGTTATTAACTTAAATAATTACATAATGTTCATGACATGGTAATAAGTGATATAAAAGGAATAATGAAATTTAAAAAGGTTATTAAAGAAGGTAGAGATTAACTCTATTTTATTATTCATGAGATCAAATAACGGTCGAATCAAGTCGTACACAAGGTAAGGGAACTTCTTATCCCAATTTCCATTCTTTGGGTTAATCTCCAACTTTCAAATTATGTCATGATATTATTATGTTTTATCTTGTATTTTACTTTATTTATGTGTAATTATAGTGAATACACATAATATATCTATTTTATTTAAAAAAATGATCTTTGTATTGGACTTTGTCTCAATCTCCTTTCATTGAGGCATATTTTGTTTTATACACAACCTTCTTTTATACGGTGTATAAACCCCGTTGACTTTTACGTCTATTCAAAAAGAATATTTTTTATACAAAGCATCTAGAAAACGAAAAAAGGGAATTTTTTTGTCGTACGTATGCGACGACAATGACTTCTCCACCGCCGTGACTATTATTTGAGTTTCGGCTTCCTCTACAAGCCATCATTTTTTTTTATTGAAAAATAAATACAAGGTTTTAACTTTCTTTTATTTTGGTATAGAAAATGGTTTTGAAAGCGTTTTTATTATATCAATGTGTTGTATTGATATCTTGTGATTGAAATGTGGAAATGTTATGTTTCCTTTATGCATGTTTTATGTGATACTATTATGTTATGGTTTATGATATGTTTAAAACTATTCATATGAGGAATGCATTGGACTTAATAAATGACGGGTGGAGCCCGCTATAGCTCCTCGATTAATTGGAAGGTCTCATGATACAAACTAGTGTCTTGGCACGAGGCCTTGACAAAATCTTATTTGTGGTCTTGGCACGAGGCCTTGTCTACGTGGTTATGATAGTCTGGCATTATGCATTCCATCATTATGAAAGTGGTTATTGATATTGCATGAGATTATTCGACTAGTAGAATATCCATGTGAGTAAGTAAATGGCATTATTTAATTTTATTTTTGCCATATCATGCTGAAGTTCAAGTTTAAAAAGGCTTTTGTTTTAGTTATACATTGACTTAAATGTTAATGTTTATTTATGAAAGCTTTCGCAATATTGTTATCCTCACTGAGCATCTGAGCTCACCCCTTTAAATGTTTTAATATTTTCCAGGATGTGAAGAAGTATTTTGTGAATGACCTGCAGGGATAGTCAGAAGAGGATATGATGTGGACTATGGAGACTTTGTTATTGTAGTTTTGTACTCTATGATGTAATGTAAAACTTATGAATGTATCTAGTGTTCCAAGGCTACTAAACTAATCAGTCTTTCGAGACTTGATCTTTTGTGATCGTGAAAATGTTACGATGTAATGCACCGACTCTGGGAAACTGGGGTCGGGGCGTTACAGTTGGTATCAGAGGCAGTTTAGTACTAACCTTGGATGCTAGATTTAGATAAACTCGGATTAGAGCATATAGCCCAAAGATAGACATTGAGGATTAGTATAGAAGAACTTCCAAGAATTTTGGTATTATAGGGATTTTGTGAGTTTTCCGAGCAATACATCCCTGTCTGGATACGAGCAGGTAGAGGCGGCTCTGGCACAGATGTACCTAGGGGTAAAACCCGAAAACACCTCTTTGATCTAGACTCGAACGGGAACTGGTGCATGACAACGGGCCTTGCTACACTCTTGGTTACGACACTCCCGGGGGATATGCTTAGGATAATTCTCATTTTCTTTACAAACCACTATGAAGGGTTATTAGTATATTCTTCCTCAAAGAAAACATTTTTATAATTATAGATTATATCCATAAATAGTTCAATTTATGTTATGTATTTTATAGGTATGGAATTATGTATTTTGATTCATAAACTAATCTAGTTTATGCCATTGTATAGAAATGGCGCCTAGTGGAAGGAATGAAAACTGTATCAATGCACGCACTCCGTGTAGGGATTGCCCTCCTGCTCAAGATAATTATTGTGGATCTGGAGATACAACTGGTACTGATCGACTTATTGCCATACTGGGACAACTCACTCAAGTTATGAATAATAACCTTACTTGTATGGATCACCATGATCCACAACGTGGAGGATCAATGTTAGACCGCTTCATGAGGCAAAAACCGCCAACATTTAATGGGGGTACAAATCCATTAGTATCTGAGCAATGGATAAACTCCTTAGAAAAAATATTCCATTACTTGGGGAGTAGCGAAAGGGAGAAGGTTATCATGGCAGTTTACCGCCTCACTGGAGATGCCGATCAGTGGTGGTCATTGATTCAAAATACAAAGGAAGATGAAGAAGTATTGAGTATGGAATGGAGAGAGTCAAAAGATCTTTTCTTCGAAAAAAACTTTCCACATGACCATCGACTAGATATGGAAAGGCAATTTCTGAGTCTGAGACAAAAGGAGGATAGGAATGTCGCAAAGTATGAGGCTAACTTTACAAGGTTAGCGAGGCATGCTGCAGATTATATACGTAACCCAAGAAGTAAGATTGATCGTTTATTTGATTGGTTAAAACCATTTCTCCGTCGAGCATTAGCCTCACAAACCTTCTCGTCATACGAAGATATTGTCTCATGTGCTATCAAGATGGAAAAGGAATTCTCTATGTCTCATGACTTTAAAAAAAAGCAAGAAAAGAAGAGAACGGTGGAACAAGAGACAGATAAAGGGAAAAGGGGAAGGAAGGATTTTCCATTATGTGATATGTGTGGGAAGAATGACCCCGGTACTTGTCTAAAAGGAATGGGGGTTTGTTACAAATCTGGAGAAAAAGGTTACCAGGCTCGTGATTGCAAGAGAAAGAAAGAGGCTATCAATGTTGAATGCTACAATTGTAGGGAAATGGGTCTTTATGCAAATGAATGTCCTAAGCATCAGGGAAACATTCCTCAGAAAAGGCCAAGGGATCAATTCCAAGCATATGCTATTACTACAGATGAAGTGGAATAATTATTGTATTTGTGTTTTTTGGACTCAAGAACAAGATTATGGTTATAAGAATAATGTGATATATATAGGGATTGTACTGCAGTACTCATTTTTTTCTTTAAGGTTTTAATATGATGAAGGTAATCATATTTTAAGTATGTGACAATAAGAGAAACCCTAATTTGTTTGGGGAATCTAATGTTGCAATTGATTTTGTAATTTAAGGACATTTTAGAGAATGTCTGGACTGAGGTATTTTGGATAACTACAAAGGTTGGAATGGATTAAGTTGATCTTTGGATAGTATTGTTTAAGGTTAAAAAATTTCTGACGATTATTTTTGGAATATTATAATACTATAGTTTTAGGAAAAGGACAACCTGCAGGGTGGGGCATAACCTGTCGCGTCGGACAAAGCTGTAGGAATCGAACCCACAACCATATTGCGGCAGGCCTTTATTACCTACCACTAGCCTACAAGAAGTCCCTGGTTGTTACAAAATAGTTTTACTAATCTAAATGGTATGTGTTAATATTTGGAACCTTGTACGATTAGGATAAATATAATATTTTTGGAGTTCCATTATCTTTTTGAGTGAAAGATGAGTTTGTGGTAGAAATTAGTTATAGGTTGAAGCTCTACTTGTAAATCATATATATATATATATACCTATCTCTTATTCTATGAATAAATTAATTCTTAAGCTTTAGTAAAGGGATATTAAAACAAAAAACGTGTTATCCTAATACCTTATGTCTTGTTGAACTGATAATATTTTAAATCAATATAGATTGATGGCTTTGAGGCCCTCAATTTTACACTTGTTTGTGATTGATGACCTCAATCACTCCCTACAAATATTTACATTTTCCCTCAAATTATATGTCCCTAATTTCCACCAATGTTCTCTTTATCGAGATCATAATTTGGTGGTGACTTTTTTATTTCCATTTCCCTCTTATTAAGGCTAAATTTTATTAACCTTATTTTCGATGTGGGTTTTTCACAAAGGTATTTTCTATTTTGAACCTTTTATTTTCAAAGAAAATTTTCAAATTGCAAGGACGCAATTTATTGAAGGAGGGGAGAATGTAACACCCCGAGCTTCCATGATACGCTTCTCTTTCAATAATGCAATAGCTTGCATTGTACACAACTTCGAGTTCTAACACACACCACAACCAATCAAAGTAGCAGTTATGAATAGTAATACTTAATTTTTGAAATTTTATAAATTAAATTTTTCCAAATGGGCTTTGTTTTTTTATTCGTAATATCAAAATTATCCTAAGTTGAATTTTTTGTAACTTTCTGAGAGCTTCCAATTTTTTATGAATAGTGAAAAATACTTAAAACAACATTTTTAATCTAAATAATTTATTGTGATAAATTATACTATTTAGTGGTTTTAAAGTATAATTAGAATATATTTTTACCATTTTATCCAATTGTGGTCATTATAATTAATTTAACATTGAAATTGGGCATGAAAAATTGTCAATCTTTTGATATAAATTGTTTCTTAAAAACACGCTATTTGCTGTGACAGCGGGAATTAATTATAAAATTAATAAATTCAACTTATATGTTTTGAATTTTGTAAAATAGAAATAATTTTTGAAATCGGAATATCAAATATAGCTTAGGGTGAATTTTTGGGATTATTCAAAAAAACTTCAATTTTTGATGAATAGTGAAACCACTAAGTGGTACTTATAAAAACTGATTTTTCGTTTAATTGAATTTTACAACTTCTGTGTTTTGAATTTCAAAAATCCTAAATACATGGTTGTCATTAAGAAGTAAAATGTGGTTCAATGAGATTAAAATAATTTTTGGTGAATAGTAACTTTTAGTTCTTAATCGCGATTAGAGGTTATTAGTGTAGTTTATGGTAAAAATAATGTTTTAATAATATGAGATGAACTTTACACATGTCCTACCCTCCTTGGATGTGCCATGACCGACCAACAAAATCCAAGGGTCAACTTGGGGACCCCATGGAGCCACTTTATTTGGAAAATGACATAAATACATTTTATTTAATGTTAAAGTAAAAAAATGACACAAACATGAAATGTTTTACTAAAACAATTTTTACATGGGGTTATACAAGTCATATTTTTTACTATAAATAGGAATTGGAAATATAAAAAGATTTCTTACATCATAGTATTTTTTTTATAATTTTTTTACATTAAATAAATTAAATTATGTATGACATCATGATGATGCAGCGATGACCTCATTATTTAACGATTTAAATAAAATGGAAAGATAATGTAATATCTAAGACCAACACATGTCCAAAACCTATATTATGGGTTTATATTGAACCCTTATCAACTTATCCTAGAATTATATAATTGTGGGACCTTTGGAATCCTAAAATCATTGTATAATAATGTAACATTTCCTTACTTTCCAAGAGTGCCCCTCCTATCCTCTTATAAAAGGCCCCCACCACTACCACCTTACTCACACTTTCATATCCTTTTCTCTCGGCCAATATCTGCCAAAATACTCTCACAACTTCCCTACATTACACCTAGAAGCCTCACTTTGGGAATAATTCTTCCCATGGAAGCCTTTGTCTCAAATCAAAAGTGTTTCCCGATTTTAAGGTAATGTCTTCTCTTATGTTATTTTGTTTTATTTAGCTTCTCCAACCCCTTAAACTCTTTTAATTACTTTATTTTGTAACAACACCAGTATCTAAAATATACTAGGATGTGTTTATGATAAGGATTTCGTTTACACTTACACACACCTTCGTCTAATGGTTAAAGAACATACTGTTTCTGTGGGTGGCAAAATACTGCCTCACGAAATGATGATTGTTCAATATTCTTTTAACACCTCTAATGGTGGCAATTTTTATGAAACTATTTTCATATATGATATATATATTATGTTTATGTTTTCCTTATGCTTATTTATTTCTCATTTATGGCATACTTTATGATATCCATTATGGGTAAACACGATAATTTCATTTTAGGAAGTGCGGACTACCGCCCCATCAAAGTGATGTGAATCGTTAATGCCACATGTGACATGTATAAAGGATGGAGTAAATGATATTATATATTATATTATACTGGAAATATATTATACCTTTATATAATTATGATTTCATTCCATTAAATATGAAATAGAAATGAAAGTAGCGTTCATGCGTACGTACGGCTTACCGTCTCCATGAACGGTGCATTTCATTTCTTACATTTAAATGTTACGTAATATTATGAATGAATGTATATACTGGATATTTATGATATATATGACATCTAAATGATGAATATAATTATGGAGATAATGGATATTCTATCACATAAACAACTTGTAATTATAAGAAGTTTATTGTTGACTCAAGTACCAATGATCGACAAAACGACCGTTATTAACTTAAATAATTACATAATGTTCATGACATGGTAATAAGTGATATAAAAGGAATAATGAACTTTAAAAAGGTTATTAAGAAGGTATATATTAACTCTAGATTATTATTCAGGAGATCAAAGAACGGTCAAATCAAATCGGACACAAGGTAAGAGAACTTCTTAACCCAATTTCCATTCTTTGGGTTAATCTCCTACTTTCAAATTACGTCATGATATTATTATGTCCTATCTTGTATTTGTACTTTATTTATGTGTAATTATAGTGAATACACATAATAGATCTATTTTATTTTAAAAAAATGATCTTTTTATGGGACTTCATCTCAATCTCCTTTAATTGAGGCATATTTTGCTTTATACACAACCTTCTTTTATACGGTGTATAAACCCCTTTGACTTTTACATCTATTCAAAAGGAATCTTTTTTATACGAAGCATTTACTAAACGACAAAAGGGAATGTTTTTGTCGTACGTATTCGGCGACAACGACTTCTCCACTATCGTGACTATTATTTGAGTTTCGGCTTCCTCTACAAGCCGTCACTTTTTTTTAATGAAAAATAAATACAATGTTTTAACTTTCTTTTATTTTGGTATTGAAAATGGTTTTGAAAGTGTTTTTATTATATCAATGTGTTGTATTGATATCTTGTGATTGAAATGTGGAAATTTTATGTTTCCTTTATTCATGTTTTATGTGATATGATTATGTTATGATTTATGATATGTTTAAACCTATTCATATGAGGAATGCATTGGACTTAATAAGTGACGGGTGGAGCCCTCTATAGCTCCTCGATGCATTGGTAGGTCTCATAAGACAAACTAGTGTCTTGGCACGAGGCCTTGACAAAATCTTATTTGTGGTCTTGGCACGAGGCCTTGGCTACATGGTTATGGTAGTCTGGCATTATGAATTCAATCATTATGAAAGTGGTTATTGATATTGCATGAGATTATTCGACTAGTAGAATATCCATGTGAGTAAGTAAATGGAATTATTTAATTTTATTTTTTCTATATCATGATGAAGTTCAAGTTTAAAAAGGCTTCTATTTTAGTTATACATTGCCTTAAATGTTAATGTTTATTTATGAAAGCTTCCGCAATATTGTTATCCTTACTGAGCATCTGAGCTCACCCCTTTCAATGTTTTAATATTTTCCAGGATGTGAAGAAGTATTTTGTGAATGACCTACAGGGATAGTCAGAAGAGGATATGAGTATGGACTATGGAGACTTTGTTATTGTAGTTTTTTACTTTATAATGTAATGTAAAACTTATGAATGTATCTAGTTTTCCAAGGCTACTAAACTAATCGGTCTTTCGAGACTTGATCTTTTGTGATCATGCCAATGTTACGAAGTAATGCACCGACTCTGGGAAACTGGTGTCGGGGCGTTACATACTATGTATATATATGATACATAAATAGGATCATTAAAAGTTTATCTACACATTATAAGAATCGTAGTACATGCTATGTAGAAGGTTATACAATATGTTGCATTTATCACATGTATTATTAAATTTTAGATGGAATTTAAGACTAACTTGAAGGGTGTGCACAGTGTTTTTTTTATAAAAGTGTAAAAAGAATTGGTCACCCAATTCATGCCCCAATAAAATGTATTAAAAATAAAATTTAAAATACAGGCATGATGTGTATAGAGCTTAAACCGGTAGGGATTGAGGGGAATACAAGCTGATATTTCCAAGAAAAAAACAGGCAATGGCTTAAGATGAAAAAAATGTAATCAAAACATCCTGTCATCAGCCAATCCATGATCTCCATAATGGAATGTAAGATGGGGTCTGTCTATTTTTGTTTATGGATTTTCCTCTATATTCATTACCACTTCTAGCATCATAACCCATAATAGAACTTGGCTCCACATAGCATCAAATTGCATTAGCAGTCTCCTCATTTTTCTCTTTCTCCATGGTCATTTCATTAAATAGCTCACGAGCCTACTCCACATGATTTTACAAAGATACTAAAAATAATGAACAATAGTGATCATCAAAAGAAATATAAAAGTTCTCCAACATGAAAATTTTTAATTGGTATAATTCATTCACAAGTTATGTCTCTAAATGTAAAATCAAGATTATTATGGTATTTATCAACCATCCTGATGAACATATGTTTCCTTATTTGGAGATACATATTAGATAAAATATCACCATTGATGTATTTATGGAATTTAATTCATATTGTTCATCCACCCATGTATGAATATAATTGCTCAAATCATCCACAATATTATAGGAATCTATGTACAAAGAGACATTATTTGGATCATATTCCCCCTCCATTCATATATCAACCATATATTCACCTTTAAAGTAGAATCATTATCATCATCAAGAGTTAAATCTTTTATATAATCTTAATTATTTATTGTGCCAGAAATATCAACTGAAATGTGTTGTAGAGTATGTGGAGTGGCTCCCTTCTAATCCCATTTTTAATTAGTTTTGATAATTAATTCAACCCATCAATATTTGTTTTCTAATAAACGTGTGAAGTGTTTCAGGTTTAATACGTCAGTGTATTTATTTTACATCTAAAAAAATAGTGATCAGATTATAATGGTTTTTATTCTGTTGAAAATAGATGAATATTATCTTCATGTCAACTATTTATGTTTAAAGCCAATTCAATTGTTTCACTAGTGCTAAAATTCACCGAACCTAATACAAGTTGTTCAAATGGTATTGCAGTTTTCAACATAATGTCATTTTGGAATTATAAGTATACCTCAAGACATATTGAATGGATTTTTGGGTTCATTATGCCATTGAATAGATAATTGAATTATTTAAACATAATTATTTTATATGGAAGTCTCAAAAAGAAGGTTTTTATAACCTAAAATGTCATTGAAGTTTCAAAAATATTTTTTCAACTGTAAAGTGACCAAAGTTGAAAACATGTGGTAGTTATTTTTCTACAACAATACAGATTTAAGAATATATTAGAACATGATGTGATGTAAATACAATAAGTTTATATTTATTTAATCAGTTTACATAGAATTATAAAAATGAAATTTTGGGCAGTTAATAAATTCTACAAATATTGGGAATGCAACTTTCCAGCTTCAATTTTACAAAATGTTAATGATTTTGGTTTTTGAAGATATTTGGAGTGGTATAACTCAGAATGATTCTCTTCTTGAACTGTTTGAAGGATCTGGATATTTAATAAAAATAAGTATTGTGGGACTAAGGATCAATCTAATGTTAAGGGGCTCACAAAATTCAGTGAAGAATGAAGTAAAGTTGTTTACATTTTGGGAAACACTGTTCATACCCTACGATGATAAATGCAACGTAAGGAATCAACCCTACGCTATGCTGAAAAATTCATGTATGGATTAGAAAACATACATTGGAGTATGGATTTAATGTTTTCAACCCTCCGTTTGGGAAAGATGAATGTATGGTTAATCAATGTTATGTTTGGTATTTTATGCTGACAATGATGAACCAATGGATCATCATCCATAGGTTACTTTGTGATCCCTATGTTATGTGTAGATGAAACTATGGATAAGAAACCATATGTTATGTAGTTGAACACTACGTTTGGTATTTTTCTCATTACATGAAGGAAACCTACGTTTGACATTTCAATGACATTATTTTAAATATGTAATTTTTTTTGTGATTTCTGTGACAGTCTTATTAGTAATAAAGATCATTATAAAGATGTTTTATGATCAAAGTAAAGGCTCAAATGAAACAAATTAATTCAATAATATTTATAAGGTATGTTATCAATCTCATTGAATGATTTTATTTCAAATATTATTTATTTATTTTACAGCTATTTTTTAGGAAATGATTTGTCTTTATTTAATGTGGTTTGAATCGATTTAAATTGGAGTTTTAAATTCTTGAACGATACTATTATTAAAGAGATATTAGTGGAGGATTTATTCAAATTATTTGGAATACGTCCATCAAAGATTTATTTTTTATAAATAATGATCCAATAGTGTTATGATATTCTTGGGGATATTTATGAAGGCAATTAATTCTATTTATTTTGAGTATCCTAAGGAAGAGGAATGATTTTATAATTTCAAGATATTTATTCTCTATATATATCTCTCTATGGTAGGAAAAGAATATAGACATAGAAGAAAATTTGATACATTAATACTCTATTAAAAAGAAGGTGATGGAAATATTCATACAAACCCTCGATGCTCTTAAAGAGAGAAATATTTATTTTTAAATTCTTATTATCTCACGGAGGGAAGAATATGAAATCATTTGAAAATATTTTATATTCTATTTGTTTATATTTAAAGATGAAGAAGCCTTCTCGACAATGAATATTATTTTTCTGCTACTGTTATTCTATATTGGAGATTGTATATATCTGTAAATTTCTTCTGCAACTGTGAGCTAAAATTATTTCACAGCAATCTTCATCTCATCTATTTTCTTTTTAGTATTGTTTTTTCGGACTCATTCATGGTGGAGTGTCATCTTCTCAGACTAAGTTATGGATATTTAAGTTCTCTATAAAAGGTTTAATAGGCCGTGTAAAAGCCTTTTAAGTTTTCAAATACCAATACTCAATTGTGGATGGTCTTGTGATTAGAGGACCAACTAGTGAAAATCTCCAAGCTCATGTAGTAGAGAATTGGTGTAGTGGAATAGGATATTTCTGTTCCACAAAGCACTAAACATCCTAATGTCTTTTTCCTTTATTTATTTATACTTATCACTCTACTTTAAGATAGGATGAAATGATTGCTTCATTTCAAGAGGTACATTTTAATATTTCAATGATTTTTAAAATGACACAATTCACCCCCCTCTTGTGTCTTCGTCAGAGATATCCCGACTTAACAATTGGTTTCAAATTTAGGAATCTATTGATTTATTTTGGATCTAAGAGGGACGAATTAAATATTTAGAAAATAAAAAATCTCATAAGAAATTTTCAGATATGGTATGTCAATGATCCGTGCTCTATATTTAAATTGTGATAATTATGGATAATGGAAAGACCGAATGAATATATATTTATATAATCTTTGTTTCAAAATTTAAATGAATATTTTCAAACCTTTTGAAATTCATTGAGAACTAAAAAATAAGGATACTTCTACGGAAGATTAGAATGATATTAATTCAAAAGCTGTGAATGAAGTTTTATGTTGTCTTAGTCCAGATGAATTTAATCATGTTTCTCAATGTTCTACTACCTATGTGATATGGAAAACTATTTCACTTTCATATGAAGCAATTGGAAACTTAATACAAATAAAGTATGAAACTATAAAATTTAAATTTGACACATTCAATATTCAGGTATATGAAATCGTCACTCAGATAAATAGAATATTAACAAAAGCTGTTAAAGATGTTTCTACATTGGGAACTCCAATTCCCGAACCAAATCAGGAAATAAAGGTACTTAGAGTTTTAAATTCTAAGTGAAATGGAATTTATGATTCTATTCTACAATCAAAACCAGTTAAATAATTAAAGATGAATGAATTGATCAAATCCTTGATAATGTACGAAGTAGAGATGTAAGAAGAAGCTGGATATCATATGTCTATCGAAAGGGAAATAGCTGCACTCAATGTTTTAATGGATGAATTTTCCAATTTAGATTTTATCTATCCATATTCAAGTGATGAGCTACCACATATTACTAAACATTTTGGAAAGATTTGTATAAAAAAGTAGAAAATATCAAATGACGTTACATAAAGAGAAAGAATACTGATGCTATGATTGTATAAAAAGGTCATTTGAGGCCTGATTTTCCTCTGATTAATGATCAAATGAAATCTAATTATAAAAAAAATTAATGAAAGGCATTAATTCTACTAGTAATTAATATGAAGATTCAAGCAATGGACCTACTACAAAATCAGAAGTTGAGCATGAAAACCAAAATGTTAATCTTTGTCTTCTGGCTCATGCCGATGATGTTCAATCTTCGAACTCTATATGTTCAAATTCTGAAAGTTTTTGTTATGATGAAATTTGTAATGTTTCTTTTTTTCTTCAAGGTATATTTTATTTTTTAAAGAAAAAATATAAAAATCTTTTAAAATATTATGATGCTATTTTAAATGATAATGAATGTTTGTCAATACATATTGATGATTTATGGTCTTCCATAATTTCTTGTGATATGCATGATACTAAAATAAAAGACTTGTTGGATGAAGATGATAATTTAAAGAAAGCTACAAGTATGATTATTAAGGTAGAGAATTATTTGAATCAAATTCTTGGTAAAAATAAAATTCAAAAAGGAAGACTCGGAATTGGTAGTAATGGAGAAAAATAAAAAATATATAAAAAATATTTTTTCCTACTTCAAATAGAAAAATCTCATCTTCTATTAAATTTTTTTATTTTGGTATTAATGGGTATTATGATAATGAATATTATTTTAGAAAACCTCAATTTTTTTGATGTCAAGAATGTTTATTATTCAAAATAATTGTCTAGATTTAATTATAACATTTTTTATCAAGATAAACATATTTGGTTTCGAAAACTATTCATTGTAGACACTACCAAACCCAAATGTATATGTGTACCAAAAAGAACTTGTATTTGATATATTATAGGTATGCGTTGCGGAACATCATCGTTATATCATCATGGTGGCTACTAGAAAATTATGGAAATTTATTAAATTCTTATTTCTTATTATACTAAATAAAAACTTCATTAGAGATGGAACGATTAATCCAGGAAGTATTTTATTTTCAATTTTTTATATTCAATTTAAATGCATGAATAGTTTTATACAGGGGAGATTTTTTTAAATGTTATATCTTTTATTCCTCTACATTTAATTATTCCTAGGATTAAACAATTAAGTCATTTCACACTATAATTTTATTAAAGGAATTAATTAGTTGATTTATTTTATTAATTAATGAATATCATTTTTTTATTAATATTTTATATAAATGGTTATCTTTCATATAATCATGTCTTTAGTGTTTGACTATTAATATTTGTTACATATGAAAAAATAATCTCTTTCTTTTTGTGATACATTATTTTATTATTAGATTAAATTGTATTGGTCATTTATAGCACATGTGAAATCATTTTTATTTTTTATTTTTGAAATCCTTTAATTAAATTATTTGAAAATCTATTAATTACAATCTTTGAAATTAATTTTGTTAAATTCCTTGAAAATAGTTATTATTTTTATTTATTTATTTATTTAAAAAATATTTTATGTACATTAATTGGAAATCGTTTATTAAAATTTTTTGAATATCATAAATATTTATTTTTGGTCTTAGGGGGTGTTATTTTAAATATTCAACATGTGTTTAAATGTTGCATTTTTATGGCATGAATTAAATGGTTTAATACATTCATTATAGTACCTTGTTATTAATTAAAAAATATTATATACGTTTTCATGGTTCTTTTATTATCTTTTCTTTTCTTTTTGAAGCAACTGTAAATTTATGGGAGTTTATATTGTTATATGTATTTAAAACATATTTTTAAATAAGTCATGTTTTTAATATTAAAAGAACAATTTAAGAAATATATATTTAAAATTAATAATATTATTAAATTTTGAAATTTTAAATATATTGTTTTTTGTTTTTCATAATTTTGTTTTTTCAAATTTTAAATACTGAAAAAATTATTATTTTCCAAATTTTAAATACATAAAAAAAATGTAATTTTCAAATTTTAAATACATAAAAAATCTTTTTTAAAATTTTAAAAATATATATATATAATATTTTAAAAAAAATATTTTTCAAATATTTAATATGTTATAAAAAATTTTAATGATAACATTTAGTTAAAAAAAGTGACAAATTTTAGTACGATGTTTATTTTTATTTATCAAATTTTAAATATGTTAATTTCTTTTCATATTTTAAAAATTTTATAAAAATATAGGTTTGTCAAGTTTTAAATATTTTTTTAAGGGAGGAGAATGTTTAGTTTTTCAACATTTATTTTATTTTATTTTATTTATTTATTTATATATTTACTTAATTAAATATCAAAATCCATTCTTTATAAAAAGTGGGTAATTATGTTGTATTATATAATTTACTAAAGATCATATTGTTTTATCCTTATAAAAAGAGGGAGAAAAGGTTAGTAGTGAGTTGGGGTTTTATAATTATATAAAAGGGGGTATTTTTGAGTGGCTCTTTGCCAATCGCCTTTTGATTTAGCATTGATAATTATTTCAACCCGTCAATATTTATTTTCTAATAAGTTTTTTTAACTATTTCAGATTTAATACATCAAAGTATTTATTTTATATCTTATGAAATAGTGATCAAATCCTAATGGTTTTTATTACATTGAAAAGATATGAATATTATCTTCATGTCTCATGTTTGTGTTGAAATCCTATTCAATTGTTTCGCGAGTGAAAAAATTCACTTAATCTATTACAAGTTGTTCAAATGATATAACATTTTGCAGCTTGAGGTCAATTTGGAATTATGAATATATCTCCAGCCATATTGAATGTATTTACGAGATCATTATACCATTGGATAGATAATGGAATTATCAAAACACCATCATATTATATGGAAGTATGAAATGAATTTTTTGATACTCTAAAAATCACTGAAGTTTCTAAAGAAGTTTTTCATATTTACAGTTAAAATATTTGAAAACCTATAGTATATATATTTCTACAACTTATAAAGATTTCAAAATTGCTTAAAACATGATATTATGGAAATTCAAAAAGTTTATCTTTATTTAATCAGTTTACATCAAAGGCTAAAAAGGACATTTTAATAGTAAATAAATTCACTGATGATTGGGAGTGTAGTTTTATAACTTCGGTTTTCAAGAATGTTATTAATTTTATTTTTCGAAGGTATCAAGATTTGTAGAAGTAAGATTGATTCTCTTCTTGAACTGTAGAATATACCTTGATATTTACTAAAAATATGTGTGTTAGGAATAAGGCTGAATCTGATTTTACAGGGCAGAAAAAATTCTATGAAGTATGAAGTTAAGTTGTTTACATTTTCTTGAATCATTGTTCATTCCCTACATTGATAAACGTAACATAAGAAATCAAACCTACTCTATGATAAAAATTGATGTATGGATCAACAACCCTACTTTGGATTTTGGATTTACTATTTGCAACCCTATGTTTGGGAATGATGAACGTATGGTTATTCAATGTTAGATTCAGGGTTTTATGCTGACAAGGATGAATATATGGATCATCGTCCCAATGTGACTTATTGATCCCTACGTTATGTATAGATGAATGTATGGAAAAAGAGGCATAAATTATGTAGTTTAAATCTATTTTTTTCATATTTTCGTTACATGAATGAACCCTATTTTTCACTTTTCAATGATGTTGTTTTAAATACGTGATATTTTACGCAATTTCTGCAATGGTCTTCGTAGTATTAAAGATCATTGACTGAAAATTACTTTTTTATTATTCAATCACTTTTGATGAAAAAGGGAGAAACCATACATGACTTCAAAGGCCAAAACATTCAAAGAACCACCATGAAAAAAATCAAGAGCAAACAACTCATTCAAACTACAGAAAAACTTTATACCCAGCATCATAAACATGAAATCAGTTTCTCCTACTCATCGCTTCAAATGAAAGAAAAAAACTAGGAGAAAACATGTGCTCTGAACTCCATCTAAAGCAATTCTTGTAAAAGAATAGTTTCAAAACTCTCAAACCACATACAATAGGCCTCCAAAAATCCAATCCTGAACCGAAAATCACACAAAACGCAGCAAATCACAAAAGATCACACCACATTTCTTCACTGCCAAATATCTAAAGGAAACTAAGGATTTCTATAAAAAATCTGTTCCATTGTCAAATCCTTCAAATACAAACACGACTCCCGAAATTTGAAGATCCAGAAATTCACTACCACTGATTCATCAAAGAGCGAGACAAATACCATCACACATACATAGCAACATGAACTAGAAAAACCTAAACCAATACGATAGAAGGGATGGAGGAAGTATAAGAAATCACCATAACGCCATACAGATGTTCGACCACCCAGATCCCGTCACCGCCAACCAATACGCACGCGAAGACCACGATGAACACCCCCCACACACCCCGGAGACATAGCAGAGTACTCGGGATGTGGATCTGAAAACAAGGTAGCAGACCGGCACCACGCTTCCATGGGATACCCTAACTAGCGAGATGGAGTTAGGCAAGAAGAGGCTTGAAACGGTTCTAGGGTTAACGCCATCAAGTCCATGAAGCGACAATTCATGAAGAAACCCCATCAGAACTCATTGAGAATAGGGAGGTCGGTGTGTCAATCCATGATGAAGAAGGCGGTGATAATGGGAAAACCCTATAGAGATGTGCCCATTACAGGCTCAACCCTAGTATTAAAGATCATTATAAAGCTATTTTATGACTAATTCAAAGGCTCACATGCAATAGATTAAATCATTTCTATTTATATGGGATTTTATGAATCTCTTTGAATGATTTGATTTCAAATATTCATGTTATATTTTGCAGATATTTTCAAGAACTCTTTCGAAATTATTTAATGGGATTAAAATCATTTAATCAGGAGTTTTAAATTTTTCAACGATGCTATTATTATGGAGATATTTTTGGAAGAGTTATTCAAATTATTTTTAATGCATTTATCTGAGATTTATTCTATAGTAATAAAGAGTCAACAGTACTACGATATTCTTGGGGATATTTATGAAGGATATTAATTCTTTTATTTTGAGTATCTTAAAAAAGTATAATGTTGTTACAACTATAGGATGTTTTTTCTCTATATATATATCTCTCTAGTAGAAAAATAATATACACAAAAAATAAAATCAGAGATGTGAATAGTCTGTTAATAAGATGGTGCTAATAATATTCATACAAAATATCAATGCTTTTGGAGAGGGAAATATTTCATTGTACATTCTTATTCTCTCACTGTGTGAACATAACTGAAGAATGCACTAACATTGTCTAATCTATTTTATGATATTCAAAGATGAAGAATCCTCTTTGAAATTTAAGATTATTTTTATCCTATTGTTATGTTTTATTTAAGATCATCTACATCTATCATTTTCTGCTGCAACTATGAGAAAAACATATTTTACAGCAAAACTCAGGTAATCTATTTTATTTTGAGTATTAGCTACTCAGACTTAGTCATGGGGGAGTTTCAACATCTCATACTATGTTGTGGATATTTCAGTTCCCTATAAAAAACTAGAAGGCCCTTTAAAATCATTATAAGGTGTCAAATTCCTATAATCAGTTGTGGATAGTCTTTTTATAAGATTACCAACTAGTGAAAATCACCTTGCTCATGGTGTATAATGTTGGTGGAGTGGACTAAGTTATTTTTGTTCCCTGAACCACTACACATCCTTGTGTTATTTTCCTTTATTTATTTCTATTTCTCGCTTGACTTTAAGAGAGAAGGAAATGATCGCTTCATTGTAAGAGTGAAATTTTAATATTGTATATATTTTTAAAAGGACACAATTCAACCCACTATTGTGTCTTCGTCATAGACATCCCGACCTAATAGAGTAGAGTCTATATTTCGGAACTTCGAAACAATAAAGGACCTATTAAAAATTATTCTTTAAATATTAGAATAGAATTTTTCTTTCCTAGTCTTCTTGGGATGCAGAGTTAAATGACCATAAGGATAAATCATTGGACATTTTTTTCCTTTTCTAGATCTTGACTTCAAATATTATCCCTCATGTTGGTAGGCTTGATAGTAGGTATCGTATATGGAATCATTTTAGATAGGTTATATACTTTATTCCCCCTATTCTTGCAAGGTTTCAAGATTATTTCTTGGTTCCACTTGCCCCCCCCAGGATGGTAGGGATGGAGGTAACACCTAGATCATTGTGGACAACATCTACAAAAAATTAAATGTCATTGACCACAGGTGTGTTGCTCATTGATTCCCCATTTTTATGTTTTACATCATGATCCTTGAGCTCATATAACTTCTCAGCAACAAAGTTTTTACATCCAAGATATTTCTTAATCTTAGAAGGTCTAGAAGAAGTTGTTTTTAAATTACACATTCACTTTATTATCCATTCCTTCTTGTGAACCAACGAGTGATCTACCTTAACACCAATGTGCTTCAAATAGTGAAAAAGCTTAAGGAAATCACTTCAGTAAACAATAAAATTTTCATAAACCAGTTCCTAGAAGAATCCATACTTACCATTTTGGATACAAATATGAGAAGGAAGAGATTTTGAAACATTAACATCAATATACACCCTAGAAATTAATGTTTTTTAAATATTCCCAATGGAATAATCCAACATTAGTGGGTTACCAATAAGGATGGACATCATAAATAAAGAAACATGTTTGAATTAGTGCATGGGAGGTCCCATAAATCCAATCTAGACTAAAATGATAGGGGACTCGATGTGAGGATCAAATTATTGGGTCCACATCAAAACATTCATCAAACAACATCAAAAATAAAAAAATGGCTAAATTCTATAATGCTCTTCATTATATGTTAAAATAAAGAAGACGTTGGAATAATTCAATAAACCAATATGTTGTCCAAAAAATCCAATTTCTTTTACTGGATTTCCTAATGAAATTTAATGACGACCTATGTTTAGTGAATTTTCTAACGAGCATGATAAGTAAATCCAAATCAAGGGAGTTTACCTTGTTGGATGAAAATGATATCGTCAGATGTCCACTGTGTCAAAAGTTATTTGGTTCAATATATGAAACATAATCTACAATAAGATCCATATAGGGATCAGTCGGCTTTACATATCTTTTAGAAACAAAATCATAGAAGGAATAAGCATTCATGTTAGGGTTTCTCGGTATTTTTCCTAGGAGAGGGTTCAATATCTATAGATCCATGTGAATGATGTGTGTTTATTAATATTAATTTAAATTTATTTATTTTAAATTATAGAGATGGTTATTTTAATGACTGGTTGGATAGAAAATTAAGATAAATTAAATAATTAATTAATAGTATTATTATATTATTAGTATAGAGGTTATATTTTTATAGAGAACAAATTGAGATAAATTATAACTATAATTAAATATTTATATGTTGCATGCATCGATGATCATGAGATTGATCGACCTATTTATATTTTATAAATAATTAAATTTAATTATTATTGAATGTGTTTTTTCATAATTATAATTATATTTAAAATGATGATTTGTGAATCATCCAATCCTATTGGTATTTATGGGTATTTGTGTCTACAGTTTCTTTATGTAACCCCATACCATGTTTCCCCACTCTTATGTGTGTTTGTAAACATATATAAAGGAAGGAGTTCCTATGCATGTGGTGATGGTTCAGGAGACATATGAGATGAAACCAACAAAGGAGGTACATTGGTGAATAGGTGGAATACTACAACTCATCCCAATATCAGTTCAACGATTTATTTCCATAGGTTTATTACTTAGTTTATCATCAACTTGAAACCAAACGATAGAAATAATAGAATCATGACACACATTTATTTTATTTATATACCATACATGGTTAGTTATTTTTATAAGATGTATGTCTATTATATAACACATAAAGTAAATTTGTTAACAAGAATTTAAGAGGGAATAAAATAAATAGAATATGTGTAAATTATTTCTTCACGACATGGGTAATTAATTAGGTAAAATACATATATAATTAACTAGCCTATAAAAGGATAAAATGGGGAAAAAATGTAAAAGATAAAATCCATCAAATATTATATACATCAATATAGACTTCAAATACATTAGTTGAAATAAAATCATAGTTCAAAGGTATTCTTTAGAACTTGTGATAGTATATTCAATTATTAAAAATCCTTAACTAACGTTTTAGGTTTACATCACCTAGTTAACATAAGGGTTTACTACCCAAGAAGTTTTGGATTTGGTGTCCTAGAAAACAATATATATTAATTAATTACATTTATATTAAATGATTTGAATATTAATAAAATATCTTACTACATAATTTTCCTTTTTCAACATAAATTTAATGTAATAATGTCCTAGATTATTCACCATATAGATATAGTCACAAATGTTCTCTACTATGATGATAACCAAGAAGTTATGTAATTATATTCATAAATATAGTTTTATAGTTGGATAATTCTCTACGAAGCGATAAATAGTATGTGTTTTTCAGGAGTGAGTACTTGTAAGAAGATGAGTATTTTTCTCATGTAGTTCTCACACGGTAATCTCCAAGATATGATATTATGGGAACTGACCTTCTATGAAGAATTTTGTATGTTTCTTTTGTCATCAGGTATTCTTATCTAGGAGTATGTGTAATGGTCCTTGTAATATAGGGTTTTCATTATTTCTTTTCGTGACTCCTGAATTTATACTTTTTTTATGAAAACCGAGATAAAAATATGTTTGTGATGTGGTATGGTACATTGGGTGCATCGTGATTGACATGTTACTAATGGAAAATTAAGGGAATGATTTGTCCCTTCCATATTTAAAAAACATGAAATCTCAAATATATAATTAGAACAGAACCATCTCATTGAATTACATAGTCAAGGGTTAATGATTCTTTTTTTTATATATACAAATAAATATGTATTGAGCACATAGGTTAGTGAAAAAGATGTGAAACTTTCTTGATAAGATAATGTGACAAAGGGATTATATTACATAGTGACCATTCATATTGGGTTCTCATCATCGTAATATTATGTCCTTTTTCTTGGGTACCTTGACCAATTACTAGATAATAATATTGGACATTAGGTAATCTCTCCAAATTCTAATGAGTAAGAATCCTATAGGGTCACACACTAGTGTTTCCATTGATTTCAATTAAATTCTATTTGAATTTATTAAATTGATAAAAACATATTCATAAGAATGAGGAATAATTTTATTCACATTTTATCGATGAAAAATATTTATTGGTCAATAAAATATTAAATAAATATTCGTTTGTTCAATAAATTCTATAGAAGATTGAATGGATCAAGACTGTCTCTGATAAGAAATTTTAATTAAATAGTCGGTTAAATAATATTTTTTTTCTCAAGTTGGTGCACACTAGATAATAATAATAATATTTTTATTATTATTATTATTATATGAAATAGGGTTTTTTATAGGCTATCATATTGTTTAACGTCTGAAATTAAATTAAGTAATATTTTAACCTAAACCATAGCTCAATAAATAGACCATTATGTCTATTTTGTCTGGTGTGAAGAATATAATGAATCATTGCGTACAAATAAAACTCAATCTCAAAACCTCCTTCTCTATCCCTCTAAAGAACAAAAAATTAAATATATATTTATTCAAAATAAAATTATGAGGGATGAATAAAATAAACACAAGACAAATGATTCTCCATGATAGAACATGAAAATCAATTGGCATTTCTTGGACATCAAACTAGTACGAGAGGGTCACCACAAGATGGATTTGAATGTTGTATCCTAACATCAAACTGAAGGAAATCTAAAGAGAACCTTTTAGAGGATAAACATTATAAATTAATAAAGGATCATAAGATGCGGTGTTTATTTTCTTCAATATCTAAATAAATTAATTATAAATTTAACATCCATGATCATATGTTGGGGTGTCAGGATAAATTTTTTTATAAAAAAAATTAATATATCACCTACCACTACATAATTTCACTTCACCTAGAACCTACAATTGGTATCATAAGGAGAGAATTTAAAATTTATAATTATTTATTTGATTGATGATTAATATGAAATCGTAGTGGAATGTTTCATTTTATATTATTCATTCTTTAATCTAATTTGAGTTTATATGATATTGATACATAAATCATGTTTATTTAGTGTTTCATTTTCATAAACATTTATGAACATATGAATAATGTCCAAATATTCAATTGATAAGTGCCAAATATTTGGCCAGTAAAACTAGGTTACACAACGTGTAGCCAAAATACACATCATATACCCATGTGAACTGCACCTATATCTGTCACATGATACATGAAACACATAATAGTTAATTACATGTGGTGAATTTAATTCACACTAGATGTAGATAAGGCTAATCTGTCACCTGGGGTGTTATATTACATGGTCTTTAGTTGGTATACATGTCGTGCAGTCTACACAAGTTAGTGGTGTAATTCACACAATTTATGTGGAAATTATACATGGTAAAACTACGCGAGACAGAAATCCTAGATAATTTATGATATAAATGATGTGTATGTGGTGTATACACCATGTGGCCAATCATTTACCATGTTTAAAATACACATTGATCCATTCGGTGAGAATAGAGGACACGTGACATAAAGGGTACACAACATGTAGACGAATTCTACACAACATGTAGTCCAACCAAGATACATGCCTAAGCCTACGAGTTTAATCATGGAACACAGAAAGAAGATAAAAAATGTGTAGCTATCAAGCACACTTCATGAAGTCTGACAAATTTAAAATTCAAAATCCCCAGGCATGTAAGCTGAATACATTAAAACCGTGGTACATGAAATTTATTTGGATAGTAAACACCATGTAGTATCTCAATTAAATCAACAATAAAATTAAATTAAATTGATAATTATTTCATTAAAACATTATTTAATTCATTGTAACCTGTTGTCTTTGAAAAGTTAACAATTTTTTTAAAACAAATATATTCTCAAGTAATTTATTGTAATGAAAATAAATTTATTGGTTGTGTCATTTATTTTCTATTAGTGAATTAATGAAGGATATATTCAAGAGGATTCATATGGGAATTAAATTGAAATGGAATGAATTAATAAATATTTATTTATTTAATTAACGCAATTGAATTTATTTTAATAAAAATTAATTAAGATGAAATGAATTTTAACTGGTATAGTTTTGTGTATACTTTGCACGTATGATTGTTATTAAGCTTGATCAAGACCAATTAATGTGTTGGATTTATTTAATTTAATATATTGCATGGTTTTGAAATTATTTAATATTAAATTAAATGATGACATGCATGTTGTATCACCCTCCATTATTATTTAGAACATGCATTTCCATGTTTATTTATGTAATCCCCATTTAACCAATTATTTAATTCCCTCACCTATATGTCAGTTAAAAATTATGTAATTAATGGAGTTTCCCAAGATGTGTAGAGGGGTTTCAAGATGGAACCCTAATGATTCCAACCCTGGTGATACACTATAGACTGGTGGAACGTTTTAACTCGTTCCAAGACCATCAATAAGATTTATTTCTCATAGGTCATAGGTTGATTTAATGTAAGATAATTAAATAAAAAATAGATAAGATCATGAATGGTTCATTTATTTATTTATGTATATGTATTATCTATTTTATAGTTTCAAGAACATGATAACATATATAAGTGAATTAATGTTCAAATTCATAATTTAAATAAGTAGATTATGCATCAATGTTTTGTTCAATATTGTCGATTAATTAATAAAAAACCACATTATATTAACAATACATGTAAAGGATAAAAAATATAAAATATTTATATAATAAATTAAAATCCCTCAACTTAATATTAAGTGAGACTAAACCTTTCATTACATGATTGGGAATAAAATCCATAGAAATTCTTTTCTTCCAACCCTCATTAAGAAACATACGTTTATTATGGAGTTATTATGAAGGTATTGGGTGGACCTAACAATCCTACATCAAGATAAGAAGTCCTTGGAAGGCATGATGTTACTTGGATGCATGTATTGAAAAAAATCCAACACCTGATTTTTGGATTGGGAAGCCACCTCAATGGATCGAGAAGATTTAATCGCATAGTTGGAAAAGACTTTCCCAACTAAATAACTTCACGTAGCATGACCAACCCATGTTAGGGTTATGTAATGCATCACATAGATCCTTGTCACTAAAATTTCATGGTAACTAGAAATTATATGTTCAATGATGATGAATATTGGGACTTGAAACAATAGTGGAAGATTTAATAAGTAAAATTAATTTTTTATATCTAAAATAATTTTAAATAAAAAAATTACAAATAATATGATAATTTTAGAATTTTAGAAAACGGAAAGTTATTCATCTACACTATCCCTATGATATATATAAAATATAGATAATCTTCTCATTGGAAGTAAATTTTTGGAATGGTTTAGACACCTTCAGTTTGTGTTGATCCATGAGTGGAAATATTATACACTAGAATCCTCACTTCCTAATCCACAAACTAAATAGGTTAGTGATGAAGAGTTCCTTATCTATAATGAATATATGATCAATGTGGTTTATGTTCAATTTATGATTCTTTTATCCATGTCTAGTGAGCTCCTAATGTATCATGAAAACATGTATTTTTATAGCATGCTTGATAACCTATGTGGTCCTATCAAGGAGAGAGGTAGTTCTGACAAAAATGAGATTTCTAAGGCCCTATTTCAGAGTAATCTTGTGAAGGGTGCTCTATCTGGGCCTCACATATTCGAACTCATTAGATAAATTAAGAAATTATAGGATCTAGTATTTAAAATCACTAATGATCTTCCCACTAATATCATTCTTATGTCACTCCCTCAATGCTTCCCCAAATTTATTATAAATTTTAATACGAAAAAAATTGAGATATCTATGCCTGATATTATCAATATTCGCCACCAAGTGGATTAGGAGGAAAATAGTAAAAATCCTTCCATTATTATCGAGAATAAATACAAAATACAAGAAAATAGATTAATACCAAATATTCTTCATACCTTTTCAAAATTACAAATATCATGATCAAAGCTAGGGAACATGATATTATTTTTTTAAATTTAGAAAGAAGTTGGATTGGAAGAAAAACTACACCCAGTCAAAGAATAAAGGGGATGATTAAGGTGAATTTTTTATCAAGCGTAATTTATATATTTCAAAAAATTGGGTTTTAGGTATAACTTTTGGTTCTCACATATGTATTAAAAAATATGAATCAAGTTTATTCATAACAATAAATAGAGGAGATAATGATATATGAGTAAAAAAAGAGCTAAACATGTTGTTGTAGCTATCATAAACTATAACCTCATATTGCTAACTGTAATGATATTGGTTTGGAAATATTTTTATTTTGTGGAATCTGTTACAAATAAATAATTCCTATATACATAATATATTAGAATGGTTTTATTTTTTAAATTTGGGAATATATATATATATATATGTATATTATTTAAGATATAATTTATTACAGTAAGGTGAATTAAAATAGCGGTGTTTATGTGTTAGAATACATGATCTAAATATTAAAAATTAATATGAAAAAACTTCACATGACTCATACATCACACAACTTTGGAATCATTAGAAAAGGTTATGAAAACAAAAAGATCTTGACTAATTATACCAATATGGATATTAAGATTTTTTTGTACTAGAAATTTTTTTTGTGATACATGTATACAAGGAAAAATAACCAAATACCCATTTAATGGAATTGGTGAATGTTACAAAGAGGATATTGAATTAGTTCATACTAATGTGTCTGGGCCATTTTCTTTTAAATCAAGGGGTGAGTACTCATACTTCAAAAAATTTACTGATGAATTTAGTAGATATGGATATGTTTACTTGATGTGGTATAAGGAATTATCATTTGATAAATTAAATGGATATAATAACGACGTTGACAACTATATTGGTAATAATATTTAAAAAACCCACCCAGAATTTAGTGGGGAATATCTTAATCAAGAATTTAATGATTATTTGTAGAATTTTGGATTCTATCTCAAATCACTCCTCTATATACACCTCTGGGGAATTGTGTAAGTTGAAGAAGGAACGACACCTTATTAGATATGGTGTGACCAATGATGAGTCATGTGAGTCTTCTATTATCTTCTTGGGAATATTTATTACAAATAGAGGTACAAATATTAAACCAGGATCCATCTAAATTGGCATAAGGTATACCATACCAATTATGGAATGGAAAGAAAGTAGTGTTTTCATACTTAAATGTGTGGGGTCGTGAAGCATTTGTTAAGGCCTCTTTAAGTAACAAACATAAACCTTGAGGAACACAATGTGCCTTTACAGGATATCCTAAGGAAAAATTTTTTTATTTTATTTAATACCCTAAAAAGGTAATAGTTTAATGACATGACATATTTATTGAGAGGGATCAAATCTCTATAAGAGATTTTGATAGTGAGATAGACTTCAATGAAGTCTGGGCTCATGATACATGAGAGTTAAAACATGAAAAAGATTCCTCAAAACCCTAGGGATTAAGAGGTTGTTCCATAGTCATAAGTACTATATAAGAGTACAATATAGGTTATTGAAATCAGATGGTATTCTTTTCTATTCACTTATTGTAACACCATGAGATTTTAAGAAATATTTTTTTCTAATTAATTTAACTTTTAAATATTTTTCATTTCACATGACACTAGAAAATGATATATATATATATATATATATATATATTAAAAAACTAATTCAAATATTCCTTTCACACAAAATACCAACTTGGATTTTGCTACATGCAATACCAACATGACATCTGCTACATGCAGTACTAACTTGGCTAGCGCTACAGGAAACACCCACGTGTCACACGATGCACACAACAATGAGATCCTACGAAACATCTCTTTTTATTTGTTTTTATTTTTTTAAATTTTATATTTATAAAATATCTCTTAAAAATTGTAATAACTTATTTTCAAATATTTTAATTTTATAAAAAAAATTGAAAATAAAATATACTCTTTTTGGTAAAGTCCTTTTATGTTAACAATATTATTTTCTTGAATGAATCAATTTTAATAATAAAAGTAATTTTATATCAATTAATAAATTTAATTGGGTAATATAAAATTAATTTTTAATAAAATGTTTTATATTTATTCTTGGTGAATGCTGTGGTATTTTTCTGGAAAACAATATTTTTTATAAATAGTGAATAATACAACATTTATGTTAAAAAAATGAATTTTTGACTAATAAATTATTAATGATAAATGATATTTTAAATATGTTTTAAGGTTAAATTATATGTATATTAAATATATTAATAAAATTTAATTCACTATAATAAATTTGACTTTAAAACTGAATATAACATCATAACAAACTTTTGAACTTTTCTTACTTTAATACCCTATTATTTCGTCTTGCCTGTAGGATTAGCACTAATATTAATTTTTCCACTTCTTTGATTGGAATTTTTAAAAAAATTATATAAAAAATTATATTAAGACTTGGATTCATATTCTAATTATACCATGTTAATTTTTGACCAAAATGATTAGGAGAAGTGATTAAAATTAATCACAGCGACTAAGGCCAAATTAAGCTTAATTAGGGACAAAACCGTAAAATTAAGGGCCACAATTACCTAGAATCATTTAAAACAACCATTTTATGTACATATTTCGGCTATAAACTTTCCATTATTGAGTTTTTTTCTTTTTAAGACTCTTTTTAGGTAATAACATGTGCACACCCAATTTATTTATAACAATTCCATGTGAGCCCTTTTACTTCTTTATAAAAGTCCACCACCTCTACTCATTCCTCATACCTTTCAATCCTTTTAAGTTATTAAAATTTCTATACAATTATCCTCAAAATAATACCTCTTTCTACATTGAATACTAATTTTGTGAGGAAACCTGCTCAAGGATTCCTTTTGGAACAATCCAAATGGAGTAACCCGATTAAGAGGTAACATCTTCTCTCAAGATCCTTTAATTTATTTTCCTTCTCCACCACATAAAATAACTTTATTACCTTATTATGTAAATAAAATAGTATCATACATATAATAGGGTATTTTTATGAGATTTTTATGACCTAAATTTACACACACCTCCATCTAATGGATGTTGAACATACTGTTTCTATGTCCGGAGAACTACTGCCTCACTAAACGATGATTTTTCTTTTCTCCTTTACCTCCAGTCATGGTGGCCATTATGATGGAAAACATATTTATATGTATAATATATTATATTTATTATGTATTTATTATTCTATATTACTTTTACAGAATTCATATTGTTCCATTCCATTTAGTGTTAATACGAGAATCTCATTTGAGAAACGGTGGACTACCACCCCCTCAAAGCGATGTGATTAGATCACACACCAAATAGATTGAAATAAGGATTTTTTTACTGAAATTATATGATATATTCATTAATATTTAATAATTATTTATATTTACATACATACATACAGTTATTTTATTTGCATATTTTCTTTTAATACGACAATAAAAATGGAAAATAATGTGCAGGCATACATATGAATTACCGTCCCCAGGAATGTTTCATTCCATTATGTTCTCCATTATTCTATCAATTACTATAATATAATTATACTATATATTAATGATATTTATATCATTTTATAAATTAAGTAATCAAGATATAGTTATAAGGATCAACAATATAACAAATTTAGACACATTTGATGAACAAAATGAATATTACCGCAAGTCAAACCTTGACATATGATACATAATAAGCGGGTTATATAAATTAATAATAAGAGAATATATGGTAATATATATTTATGAATATTATTATATAATATATGTATAATAAACTTATATTTATAAACAAGAATATTTTATGAGTACAGAGAGATTCAAGACACAAGGTAAGAGAATTTTCATCTCACATTTAATTTCTCTATGATATAAGCTATGTTCGCCACACTTTTTTTGTGGTACGTACCATGATGAAATTATATGTATCCTATATATAAATTATTTTTTATTATTATATCCATTTTATTATCACCATTTCATGTGTTTTATATTTTAAAATTTTCCAAATTACAAAAAATTATCAATTTGTCTTCTTTGAGTCTCATGTTTTGTTATGCACCTAAATTGCTTTTTCAAGGATCGTATACTTCCATTTTACATAAAATATCATGAATAAAATTATTTTAATGATATTATATGATTCATGTAATTTAATTTCCTTACATGGATAGCATGATCCGAAGATACCAAGTTATAAAAGTTTATTGAGACAATCACATTGCTTTTCGAGATTGATTATGTTTATGCTTACTTTGATGAAATATTATGATCCATCTCTCAATAATAATCTTGAGCTTACCTATCCTCTTTTATATCATGATATATTCATGTATTGGTTCCATTTTCTACTCTTTGGTACATATGTCAGTCAATAAAGTGTTTTTAAGAAAGCCTGACTTTACACATTCTTCGGTCCGAAATCTATGTTTTCTAAAAATATTTTACAAGAATATTATACCATTCCCCTATTATATATAAAATAAAATTTAACCCTTTTATAATTTACCAATATATTAATGGGAATATTCTTGTCTATTTACTAAAAATTCTCTTTTGTATCGATTTTACCATGAAAAAGGAATGTTTTTGACCTCGTCCGACTTGTATAGACATACATGTCGTCATTTATACAAAGCAACATTTGCATTTTTGAATTTTTAATAATTAAGAAAATGTATCTGAATGATATTTTCTATGAAAATGGTTTTAAATATTTTTTCAAGTACTATTTATATTTTTTCATTGTGTTCTCAAAGAAATGGTTTTTAAAACGTTTTCAAGCTTCCTTACAAGTTTTCAAAGTTTTTTCAAAGAAATGTTTTTCAAAATGTTTTCATGATTTCATTTAATGTTTTCATATTGTTTTTAAAGAGATGGTTTTAAAAACGTATTAAATTATTCTATTTAGGTTTTTAATGTGATTTAAATGGAAAATGTTTTTTTTAAATTGAAGCTTATTTTATAAGTTTTCATGGAAAATGTTTTTCAAACAGATTTCATAAGATATCAAGGTATTTTATAAGTAAATTATTTTCAAATGGTGTTATGCTTTGAAAAGCCTTTTTCAAACAAGAATTTATATTTTCCTTAAGAATTTTTTTAAAGGATAATTCAAATTTAATTTCCATATAAGATGAAATAATTTGATGTTACTCATGCCATTATAGGAAATGATCTTCAGATTCAATTCATATCATTTCTATGAATGAGTTATGATTAATTTAATGGTCTTTATAAATTTTGTTTCTCTTTTATGGGTTATATGATTTTGAAACCCGCTTCTTTCATAGGTTATTCTTTTGATGAAATTATTATGGAACCAATAACATTTTCCACGGGTTATGATATGTTTACATGTTTATGACACCCATTTCATTTCATGGGTTGTGATATGTTTTGTGGAACATGTATGAATGATTTCATTATGATACGGGTGTGACCTACATCTCCCTCCAATGCATTGGGTAAAGATTTATTTCTCATGAGATAGATAGGGTTGGAATTAGGGTTTACGTTATTTAGTAATATAGGGTTGGGATGAGTTTTTACTCAGTTCAGTAATACAAGGTTGGAACAATGGTTTACCCAGTTCAGTAATAAAGGACCGGAGTGAGGGTTTACTCAATTCAGTAATACATGGCTAGAATGAGGGTTTACTCAGTTCAGTAATACAATAAAGGAACTATCATTTACTCAGTTCAGTAATACAGGGCTGGAATGTGGGTTTACTCGGTTCAGCAATACATGGATGGAATAAGGGTTTACATAGCTCAATGATACAGGGACGTAATGAGGGATCACTGAGTTTAGTAATATATGGTTGGAACTGGTGTTCACCCAGTTCAGTAGATGAATTTTTCTACTAATATGTTCATGGAATTTATTCCATGGATACTGTAGAAATCATTATATGCTTATGTATTTCCACAATTCTATGTTTCATTCTTATCTTATGTTTTCATGGATTATTCTCTTTATTTCATAAGATCCCTGTCTTATGAACTGATAATCATTACTCTATGATCTATCTTATTCTCTTTGATTTACAGGGCATGATATTATTTTTTCAGGATCACGTTCTCATACACTTATACTCTTTTTATGCTTACATGTCTCTCTTGTTTACCCTTACTAGTCATTTGAGTTCTCTCATTTTCATGTTTCCTTTCTCCATCCCATGAAGAATGGTTTTATGTAGAATTACTAAAGGTGAAGATCAATATGGGTGATTTTGAAGACCTTTCAGTAGGATAGAAGATTTTTTTTCATGTTTCAAATACACTAAACTATTACATTCCTCTTGCATGATTTTTTCCAATGTAGGTGTAATATACGTTTATGTTAAGTCTAGTTAACTATAGCTCATATCAATGGATTGTTTCAGTCAGACTTTGGAAACTATGATGATAAAACCTTATTGAGAACCAAAGGTTTATTTCTAAGGATATATATATGGATTTCTCTAATGATAATTATAAGGATGAGTTATGGTTTAGGAAAATGTCTTGTAATTTTTGTAAATGATAGAGTGATTGGTTTCGAAGAAATATATCCATGTCTAGAAAGTAAAAGTGTATGTGGCTATGACACGAATGTACCTAGGGGTAACACCTCCAATAGGATGATCCGAGATTGACTCGGGGTAATCTGGTACCTGATAATGGGCCATGTTGCACACTTAGTTTGACACTCCCAGGGTATATGTTTTGAGAATTCACAAACTCTTTATGAACTATAATTAATGATTTAGATATAATTTAGCTATAAATAACCTAGGATAAACACAAGGTGTCATTGTTTATAGAAGGTGTCATGATTTAGATAACCTATATATAATTGTTTTTATGATTATGTGGTTTTCTATTATGATAAGTAATTCTCACACTATTCTTTTAGTTTTATTCAATGATGGGAATCAGAAGGAACTAGATTAATAATGAATGTGATAGAATATTTTCAAATGAATAATCAAGTTGGATGATCCCTGGAATGAAAGATTTCATGATCCTTCCTAACCGAATTTCATGGAATATGATTACCAATGTTGACCTTAACTGACTCTCAAACTCCCAAGGAAGATAAATGATGAGTTTTCTAAGATTTAGAATAAAAAAGACCATGGAGGAAAAAAGATTTGGTTTCCTTTGTGTCAGTGATGTTGAAATAATCACCTAAGTGAATGTCATTTAGGAACAAGAAGTTGTTTTGAAATTGTAAAAGAAGGAGACAGATAAAGTGACTTCAAGGGAAAAATGAAGAGTTTGGTTAATGAAATGGATGGAATTTTTGGACTCCCTATGTTTTCATCAATGGATAAGTGTTTTATGTGTGTAATAAGTTGTCATTATGATACTCAATTTCCCAAGTGAAATGTTCTTGAAAATAATCCACAAGGTGGTGCGAGTAGTGGTTCCATTTCTAATGATGATGATATTAAAGATGAAATGTGAAAGAAAAAAGAGTATTGTGTAATTGGATTAGGAAGAATTTTTAATTGATTAAGGATGAAGTAAATGAAGTATTTATGTATTTGGATTCTAGAATTAAGAATGGTGAATTATTTAGGGATTATTTAGTTTATATTTTTCTAAAGATTTACCATAATATGTTGAATGGTCATGATGGAATAGAAGGGTTATCTCATGAAAGGTAACATTTTGACTATGTTAAGGTAAGCCTTAATATATTCTTTATGATAAGAGAGTGAATAATATATAATGATATATGGAATATGAATAAGTAAATAAGATAGTATTGATTAGATTGGAACTAAGTAAGGACCAATTTACAGGTGGTTTATTCTACCACTAATGAATTTTACAAAATTTTCATATTTAAGGAGTAAATCTAATATACTTTATAATAAGGAAGAATGCATGTTTTTCAAAAGCATTTATGGTAATTCAAATTTTTATCATGCATCAAGATAATATATGATGAGGTTATTCACAGGGTTGGAATGTGATAACCAATAGATACTTTGTGTTATATAGGGGAATCAATGTTATTATGATTTCATGACACTCTTTCTAAGGTTTTCTATTTCCACCTTTTTTAATGGTTATAATGTTATCAATTTATGAAAATCTTAATATAAACATAGAAGGAAGTACATTGGAATTGAGTTTGGTTTGAAAACCTCAGCTAAAAGGATATTCAGTGATTAACCTTAATTAAAGGATGTCCATCCTATATATTATATTAGTACAGTTTTAAAAAAGAAACATAATATATTTTGGGTGACAACCAATCAAGTCCAGAAATGTCATGGGTCTTGAACCCATGACCAAAGGACGATAAAGGTTTTATGCTGACCACTAGCCTATGTGATGTCCTAGTTAAGGTGTATTCATTTACAATTAATAAATATTTATGATGAACTATTAGTATTAATTTTTTATAGATTAATTCACGTTGTTTTTCAAGAAACATGTAGTTATATTTTTTATTCTTTCATGGGCCATAATATCCATTAAAAGCGTATTTCAATGATTTAGGCATCAAAGTTAATTACTAGACATTCATTCCATGAGGTATAGGATATATTAGAAAATTTTCAAAGAAAAACACATGAATGAAATTTAATATATAAAAATTATCAAGAATTATACAATGTTCATATGGTGATACAAAAAAATGTTGTCTTAATACCTTAAATTTTGTTAAACAAGTGGATTCTAGAATCATCCCAGATTTATGAATTTGAGGCCCTCACCTTTACTTTGATCATTCTTTTGGTTGTGATTGATGACATAAATCACTCCCAATAAATATTTACTCTTTTCATCATTTTCCAATCTTCACTCCCAACCTATGTTCTTCTATGTGGAATCCCAGATATATTTTACTTTGGGAAACTATTGTGCTTCCAAATTTATCTTTTTAAGTGATGTTTTTTTATCAATTTTTAGGATCTGGGACTTTATGAATGATACATTAAATTATTAAAACATTGATAACTGAAATGAATTTCAAGGGTGAAATTCATTTGAAGGGGTTAGAATGTAACACCCTAAGAATTTGAGAATTATTTTTTCTGAATTAATTTAAATTTTCAATATTTTTCATTTCACATAAAACTGGAAATATTTTATTATATATATATATATATTAAAACACTATGCCAAATAATACATTCACATGAAATGACAACTCAGATTATATTACGTGCAATACCAACATGGTTTGTGCTACACGCATTATCGACTTCTCTTACGCTACAAGAAACATCAACTTGGCATACGATGCACACAATAATGAGTTCATATAAAACATATATTTTTATTTTTATTTATTTATTTAAGTAATATAATTATAAGCTAGATATTAAAAATATTAATTACTCATTTTTTAAATATTTATGGTTTATATTAATAAAACATATTGATAATGAAATATAATATTTTTGGTAATGTCCTTTTCTGTTAAAAATATTACATTCTTGAATAAATTAATTTTAATAATAAAATTATTTTAAACACATTTAGAAATTTAATTGGATAAAACAAAATTCACTTTTGAATTACTAATTTCGAAATTATCCACATGTGATTTTTTTTGTATTTCTCTAAGAAACTTCATTTTTTCGTGAATAGTGAAAAATACCGCTTTTTAGTTAAAAACATCATTTTTTCTAATTTATTATTAATTATAAATGATATTTTAAATATGTTTTAAGGTAAAATTATATGAATATTACATATATTAAAACAATTTAATTCATTAGAATAAATTTATCTTGGAAACTAAATATAAAATCTTAATAATTTTTTGATCTTTTTCCTTATTTAAAACCCCATTATTTCATCTCATATGCGAGATTAGCAAAAATCAAAATTATGCCACTTCTGTGATTGGATTTCCAAAACTGTAACATAAACCATTTTATTCAATGTAATATTTAGAGTATAATAATACCATATTAAATTTTTACCAAAATTATTAGTAAAATTGATTATAATTAATCACATCGTTAAAGGCCTAATAAAGCTTAATTAGGGAATAAACCTTAAAAATAAGGGCCGAAATTACATAAATATTTCTAAAACACCCATTTAATGTCCATATTTAGGACATAATGCATAATGTATTTATTTTGGTTGGTTTTGTGAGACTCTTTTTAGGTAATAATATGTGAACACCTATTTAGTTTCTAAAAATTCTATGTGAGTCCTTTTCCTTCTCTATAAAAGGCCTCCAACTGTACCCATTCTTCATACCTCTGAAAACTTTTAAGTTCATCAAATATCTGACCAAATATCCTCCAAAAAATACACTTTTATACCTTGAATCCTTAATTTTTGTATAAATACTCTCAAGGAATCCACTTAGAAAAAATCAAAAGCAGTTACCCGATTAAGAGGTAAAGTCATCTCTCAAGCTCATTTCCTTTATTTTCCTTATCCACAACTCAACTATCTTTATTCCATTATTTTGTGACAAAAACATTATCCTAAATATACTAGGATGTTTTTATGAATGTTTTATGAACTAAAATTACACACACCTATATCTAATGGATGTTGAACATACTGAATCAGTGTTTGACAAACTACTACCTAACGAAACGATGATTGTTCATTTCTCCTTTACCACTAATCATGGAGGAAATTATGATGGAAAAAAATTATATATTTAATATAAAATTTTTATTATGTCTATATGTTTCTGTATTAATTTTACAACCCAAAACTTTTTTCCTTCCATTTTTCATTAATATGATAATCACATTTGAGGAAGTGTGGACTACCGTCTCCTCAAAGCGATGTGATTCGTTCATACACCAAATAGAATGTAATAAGGATAGTTTCAATGAACTTATATGATATATATGATATATTAATAATATAATAATATTTATATATATATATACATATATGTTATTTATGTACTTTCATTCAATGAAACAATAAAAATGGAAAATAGTGTTTATTCATAGGTACGACTTACCGTCTCCATGAATTGTTTATTCCTTAACATAATAAATTATGCTATATATTACTATAATAAATATACTGAATAAAACAAAAAATTATATAATTTTATACATTCTTGATTCATGATATAAGTATAAGGATCAAAGATATAACAAATTAATACACATGTGAAGAACAAAGAGAATATTACCCAAAGTGAAACCTTCACAAAGGATCGTTAACAATAAGATAATATAAATCCATAATCAAATAATATATGCCAATATATATCATAATATTCTTATATAAAATATTTATAAAAAACTTATATTAATTATATAGGATGATTTTACGTGTACAGAGAGAGTCAATACACAAGGTAAGGGTATTTTCATCTCACTTTTAATTTATGTGAGATGCAAGCTATATTCACCACTAATTTGTTTTTTTTTTGTACTGAACATGATTGTATTATATGTATCCTATACTTAAATTTATGTGTATTAATCCATTTTTGGACCCTTCTTTCAAGGGGTTTAAGCTTCAAAAGTTACCAAATTGGTAAAAATGTTTTTGTCTCAATTAGCCTTATTTGAGACTCATGGTTTGTTATGAACTTAAACACTTTTTGCAGGGTTCATATGCTTCCATTTTACATGAACTAACATGAATATAAATATTTTCATTTTATTATATTCTTATTTTAAATTCCTTTCCTTAAATGTATAACTTGATCCCATGATACCAAGTAAAAAGAGTTTATTGACACATTCTTATTTCTTTTCAGGATTATTTATGTTTATGCTTCCATTGATTAAATATTATGATAAATATATCATAAATATTCATGGGTTTAATTATAATATGTTATTTAATTAAATACAAATTCATTTTTACCATTTTATACTCCTGGATACATATGCCAGTTAAGAAAGTGTTTTTAAGAAAGATTGACTTTACCCTTTCTTTAGTCAGAACTCAATGTTTTCTAAAAATAGTTTCCAAGAATATTATATCATTACCCTATAATATATAAAATGAAGTTTTACCCTTTATTTATTTTACCAATATCTTTAAGGGAATATTATTTTCTCTTTCTAATCAATTCACATTTCTATTCTATTTTCCAGGAAAAATAATTGTTCTTTGACCTCGTACGACTTGTGCGAATTTTCCCGCTTTCATTTATTCAAAGAATCCTTTATATTTTTAAAAGGTTAATAATTATAAAAATGTTTCTAAAATTGATTCTAAAAAATGGGTTTCAAAATGATTTCATGTATTACTTACATTTTTTCAATGTGTTTTCAAAGAAAAGGGTTTTCAAAAATATTGTAAGATTCTTTGCAAGTTTTCAAAGTGTTTACAAAGAAATGGTTTTAAAATAAATTCATGATTTATTTACAGATTTTCAATGTGTTTTCAAATAAATGTGTTTCAAATCGTTTCAATGATTTTGATATATGTTTATAATTTTTATGGAATTATTTTTTAATTTTTTGAAGATTATTTTAATAGTTTTAAAGGAAAAAGTTTTTCAAAAGGATTTCAAAAATTTTAAAGGTATTTTCTTGGAAAATTATTTTTTAATGGTATTGTTTTTTAAAAAGATTTTTTCAAACAAGAAAATATATTTTCCTTTCAAAATGTTTTTAAAAGATACTTTATAATTATTTTCCTTCTATGATGACATCTATATATGTTACTCTTTCCCTTCTAGGAAATGATCTTAAGGTTACATTAATATCCTTTATATGAATGAGTTATGATTAATGCAATGTTATTTATGAAGCTCATTTATTCTTCATGGATTATATGGTTTTAAAACCCACTTCTTTCACGGGTTATTATTCTGATGAAAGGATTAGAAATCTTGTATCTTTTTTCACAAGTTATGAAATGTTTACATGTTTATGATAACAATTTCGTTTCATGGCTTATGATAAGTTTTATGGAAGATGTATGTATGATTTTATTATGATATGTGTGGGACCTGTATCTCCTTAAAATTAATTTGTTAAATATTTTTATCTAATGAGATAGATAGGGCCGGAATGAGGGTTTACTCGGTTATGTAATACAGGGATGAAATTAGGGTTTACATGGTTCAGTAATATAGGGATAGAATGAGGGTTTAATCAGTTCAATAATACAGAGATGGAATGAGGTTTTACTCAGTTCAGTAATACTAGGCTGGAACTAGGGTTTTATCGGTTCAGTAATATAGGGATATAATGAGGGTTTACTGGGTTCTGTAATACAGATCTAGAATGAGGGTTTAATCGGTTCAATAATACATGTATGGAATGATGGATCACATGGTTTAGTAATAAATAGTTGAAATGGGGGTTCACCCAATTCCATTAAAAACTTTTTCTTCTAATATGGTTAAGGAATTGATGCCTTGGATACTATGGAAATCAGTATATGCCTATGTGTTTCCAAAATTCCATGTCTTATTCATTTATTATTCATTCGTGGATCATTCCCTTTATTTCATACGATTCATGTTTTATGAACTAGAAATCTATATGAGATGATTTATGTTATGATATTTGATATGTATGGTGTTATATTCTATTTATAGGATCACACTCTCATACCCCTATACTCATGTTTATGCTTACACGTCTTCCTTAATTAGCCTTACTGAGCATCTGATCTCACCCATTTTAATTTTTCCATTCTCTATGTTATGAATAAAGGTTTTAGTTTGATGTAATAAAGGTGGAAATCTGTATGGGAGATGTTGAATATCTTTCACTGGGATAGAATATTTTGTTGCCATGTTTCCGATGACACTAAACTATTACCGTCATTTGGCATTTATTTTTGTAATGTATTGAATATTCAACTAAAATGATGTGATATCTTTGTGTGTTAAGACTGAGTCTTTATACCTATGGTGGTGACTCATTACTAGTTGATAATAGTGATAATATAACCTAAAGAGAATTATTAAGTGGTACAGATGTTTCCATGTTTTAGGAATCCATGATTTCCAAAATGGATTCCACATACTAAAAGTAGGTCTATATTTTGGAAGATCATACAGTGGATATAAATCTCATTGGATGTAAATAGTTATTGATGAATAATCTGGGAATAGATGGACAATTAATTAATTATATTCCATGACTAGTTGTCAAAGTGTGTAAACAACATCAAATCAATGACTATGATGAAAATTTTTCACTTTTTTAAATAATAAAATCCATCATAATTATAATTTAAATTACGTTTTAACATGACTATAGTATTTGGAAAATTGATGTTACAACATATTTCCTTAATAAGAACATCAAGTAAGATTACTATATAACACATCCTGGAGGTTTTGTTACTCTAAAGGATTCCATAAATATTGAAAATTAAAAAAAATCCATTTTTGTATTAAAGAAAGTATCTAGGTCATGGAACATTCATTTTGATGAATCCATAATGGAATTTGGTTTCATAGAGAATTAGTTGGAACCCTAGGTCTAAAAATTGTTTATTAGGAGTGTGGTAATTTTTAGGATAGTATATATTGATGATATATAACTCATTGGAAAAAAATAACAGTATTATAGTCTATTAAGGGCAGGTTTAATAAGTGATTTTTAATGAATGGAATATGTGAGGAAGTATAAATTCTTGTGATAAACATCCATCATGATAGATCTAATAGTATTATAATACAATTCCAAGGTTTATATTTTTCCAAGATACTGAATTGCTTTAGTATAGTATAATCCAATGTGGTATATATTCCATCAATACAGGGTATTCATATTTCCAAAAAAAATATTTCCATAGACACATGAGGAAAGAAACAGAATGAGAAAGATTCTATATGTGTCAGTGATTTTTTTCATTCGTGTGTCCTATGATATATACTAGGATATTTGACTATTAAGAATTAATTATGGTAGGTAGATATCGGGAAGACGTGATTGAAATCCATTGGATGGAAGTCAAGACTACCCTCAAGTTCATCAAGTTTACTAAGGATATGTTCCTTGTCAATGGAGGAGATGAGAAATAGGTCATCATTGGATATGCTGATTACATTTTTTATATATATCAAGATGATATTAAACTTTTAATGCAGTAAATATTTACTTTGAATGGAGGTGTTGTGAGTTGGAAGAGCTCAAAGAAAGTTGTGGTTGAAGATTATATAGGAGAAGATTATTATATTGATGATTATGAGGTCTCTAGAAAAAAAATTTGGATACAAAAATTCATTAGTGATCTTGATTTGGTTCCTAAATGTAAATATCCTATCACACTCTATTGTGAATATATTGTAGTGATATCTCTCGCAAAAGTGCCAAGGTCACATCAGTGGATAAAGAATTTTTTTTGGATGTATCGTATTTTGATATATTTTCTCAAATATGTGAGTTTTTAGAGAGTATTATTTCCAAGATATAAAACATGGTAGTGCTCTGGGTTAAATACATAGCTTAGAATAAACATGGTTATGATGTGAGGTATTGACAACTAAAATTCATAGGCAATTCTCTCTAGACGAAGTGGGAGTTATTTGGAGTTAGTAACCTATGAACAAATATTTATACATTTATTACATGTATATTCTATAAATTGAATATTAAAAAATCTTATTACATATTTTTCATTGTTCTATATGACATTATTGTAATAATTTCATAGAGTATTCATTACATTGATAAGATTGTAGTATTTCCTAGATATAATGATAAACTTGAAGTGTTATGATGATATTATTTAATATAGTTATACCTTTAGGAAACATTATATGATGGGAAAAATCTAATGTGACTATCAACTGTGAGTACTCAGAAGAATATTAGGCCTCTTCTCGTGATGTTGAAACATGGTAATCTCCCAGATGAGATATTACGAGAACTGTACCACGAGTAGGAATTCTATATGTTTTGGAGTCATTGGACATTCCAATCTACGAGTGTGTGTATTGTTCCTTAGAATTCATGATTATAATTAATTCATGTCATGACTCGTACACTTAGATTTTATAAAAAATCTGAGATGACATATATTCATGATGAGGAAGGGCATGTTTGGTGTGCCATGATTGACATGTTATTAATAAATAATTCAAGGAATAATAAGTACCTTCTATGTTTATATAAATTGAGATATCATCCCATTTATTGGAATAGAACCGTCACATTAAATTTCATAATGATTTTTTAACAATGTGTTTATTTTAAATTTTCAATGAAATGCATATCGAGCATATACGTTTGTGAAACAGATGGGCACCTTTCTTGATGATATATTTTGATAAAGGGATTTTATTACATAGTGAATTTTCATACGTGGTTTATCATTGGGAAATAAAATTCTATTCATGGGTTCCTTGACCAATTTATATATAGTAATCTTGGACTCCTGGAATGCCTACTTAATTCCATTGAGAAAGAATTCTAGATGGCCACACACTAAATTTTTTTGTTGATCTTAATTAAATTCTATCTGAAAAAAAGTAATATAAAAAATATTATTCTCAAGACTAAGGAATAATTTTGTTCACTTTTTATTGATCAAAAATATTTATTTATGAAAAAAATATTTAATATATATTTGGGTGTTCAATAATTTCTCGATGTGTCTAAATGAACTAAGATTGTTTCTAGTGATAAATAGTAATTTAAAATTTGGTTAAATGATATTTATTACTGTGAAGTTGAAATGATCTACAAAATAATATTATTATTTTTATTATTATGTGACATGGGTTTTATTAAATATTATTATATTTTAAATTTTATTCATGTAATTAAATAATATTTTAACTTAAACCCTAACTCTATAAATAGTCATTTATGTCTATTTTATAGGGTGTGATAAATATAGAGAATCATTGATCACATCTAAATTATCTCTCAAATCCTATTTATCTCTCCCACCCAAGAACAAGAAATTAAAGAGATATTCATTCAAGATAGATGGATTATTGATCAATAAAAACAGTACAATATAACCGGTACACTATGCTGGAACTCACAAATAAATTGGAGTAGCTCAGAGATCGAAGGAGGACATGTGGATGACCGTTAGATAGATTCTACCCTTGGATCCTCACACCACAATGAAGGAAATCTTAAGATGGTCATTTTGATGATAAAAATAATCAATGAATAAAGGATCCTAGACTAAGGTATATTTTTTCTAAATAATCTAAATAAATTAATTATTATTTTAACCTGAAATATCCTCATTCTGGGTTTTGGGAAAAAACATTAAAATAAATTTCTATATATCTTCCACCACCACACATTTCTAATTCACCCAGAACCTACAAGAAGGAAATTGTCTGACTTGGAGGGAAATGTTAAGGAAATAAAAGTCTAGGATTTTAGGATTGAGGATATCAATCAATGGATCAAGTAAATATGAGTAAATATAGTTAGAAATACTCTTCTACCAAAATACCTTCAAATAATATTTTATTCCCATGTATAGATTTTTATATGGGATATATGAATCCTTTACACTATAATATCAATGCTATAAGATATTTTAAATCCAATTATTAAGTATATTTGGATTTGGAAAAATATAGGAATGCTGATAAATATAATTTAATATGTCACATTTTAGTAATCATTATAATGTACTAAGACCTAATTTTATTTTTCTTATTGAAAATGTAAATTCCTATGATCTCAAAATTATCATTGTGATCCATTTTTTAGAAATATAATCTTATAACATATGGTATATTCCATCAGGGGTACATGATCTTCACATAATATTAAAAAAATAGAATTTTTACATGCTAGATCCTGTATTTATGATGATCCCTCTAAGGAAGTGAGTGATGAGGATCTCACTATCCATTAGAGACAATTAGTTGATGTTTTATTTGTATTGTGTATGATGTTATCATCTATGTCTAGTTATCTCTATAAGATATATGAAAAATAGTATTCTTAGAGGATTTTGTCTCACCTCTGTGATGTTTATCTATAGAAGGATATACATGAGTGGTATGAGGATTACAAGGAACTCTTTATGTGAATGATCATATATGGATCTCTAGCTGGACCACATGTAGTCATATTGATTAGCCGTATTGAGTATTTTTCCATCATGGGTATTATGATACATGATGAGTATCATACTAAAATTATTCCTTCTTTACACCTTTAGAGCATCCATGGTTTTATTGGTAATTATAATTTGAAAAATATCAAGAAGTATGTCATATATATCCTTACCATGATTCTCTAGGAGGAAAAGGAAATGATGCGTAAAAACATTGAAAACTTATGGTGAACAAGAAGATGGTAAATGAAATGGTCCCTAAAACTCATTAAAAGTCTAAGTATACAACTCACCATCCTAAAAAGAATAGTAATATACAATTATAGTCTAAGGAACAAGTTGAAAAAGGTTTTTCATTAGGATTGAGGGGCCACAGGAAGATGAATCGAACATTAGTTAGGAAGAACAAGGATACTCGAAAAAGATTTGTTATAAAATGAAATCTGTCTATATATACTAGTTGAAAAAAATATAGATTTTGGTATTCCAATTTGTACTAAATACATGAACCATGTAGATTTAGGAGGATTTTGTAATGTGAGGCAGATCTTTGAGATACCAACTAATAAGACTAACTACCATTTCAATAGGAGACTACCCCCTTCCATTGCGATTGTTTTTTATTCTAGTCTGGAAGAACTATTATTATATACATATTGTTTCCAAAAAACAGTATTTCCATGGATAGAATAGATATATATTTATTTTTATTCATGTTAGGAAATAAAATATCTTTTTATAATTATATAATTTTAATATAATTGATAATATCCACAATGGTATTTATATTCAATAATATAATAATCAAGAGTTGTAAATCAATAATGATCACATGTCACATTTCAAACCAAGTTCTAGAATCACCGACTTGTTCATGTAAATTGTAATAACATGACCAATATGTATAAATATGTTTATCTGGATACTTATGAATTAAAAACACTTGGTATGTGTCACACATGTTTGTAAGGGATATAGATTTAACCACCATTTGGTGTAAATGGTGAAAGGTACACTTATCATATTGAATTAGTTCACATAAATCTACGTGTAACATTCCCAGTTGAGGTTGTTGGTGGGTATTCTTACTTCATAACTTTTATTGATAACATGAGTTGACAAGGATACGCCAACATAATGAGGTATAACTCTAAATCCTATGATAAATTTAAGGAGTTAAATAATAAATTAGGGAGTCAATTTAGTATGAATATATATTGATCTGATCAAGGTGGAGAATATGTTAACCAATTTTCCATTTATTATCTAAGGGAATTTTAGATTATAACACTAATAAATATTTTTTATAAACCATATTGGAATAGAGTTAGTGAAATAAGGAATCACACCTTGTTGGACACATTAAAACAATTAATGAGTCATATGAAATTTTAACTATCCTTGTGGGGATATGCATTATATATTATGGTGTACACACTATACTATGTTTCTTATTAAGTGGAAAATAAAATTCCATTTGATCTCCATAGTGGAAAGAAACATGTTTCATCACATACATTTTTATGGGGTTCATATAGAATTGGTTTTGGATACCAATGGAAACAAGTTAATATCTTGGGGAAATATACTCATCTTTATAGGATATCCAAAGGTAATAATGGGATATTATCTTTACAAGCCCTCAGATAAGAAGGTATGAGTGAGAACAAATTTAATATTCATTGAGAGGGAATAAATATCCCTAATAGGTGGTGATAAAAATATTGAATTCAATTTATTTTATGCTCAAGATATATAAGCATTGGAATAGGAGAAAATTCTATAGGACCTCCGGGAAGAAGTTTTTTAAGAGACACAAGTACCACATAAGACCACCAAAGAGGCTAGAGAACCAGACATATATGGTTTTCTAGTCAATGTCGATGGTGAATAATTATTAGTTGATAATTTAAACTTGTTTATTATAAGGATGTGGTAAGTATCTCAAAAAAACAAGATGGAATGAATCCATTATTTCTTAGATGGATTACATATACCAATACAATGTTTTAATTTTTGTATATCCTCTAGTATATTTAAATATGGTTGGGTGGAAAGTGGTATTCATGAATAAATACGACATTAAATTTATATTGGGTACATATAAATCATTTCTTGTGGACAATTTGTTTTGGAAACATCATTCTATATAATATGATGAAACCATTTTACTAGTTTTCATGCAAAAATCCATAAACATTTTCATTTTCGTATTAAAATAGCATGATTATGATATTTAGAAGATGGATGCCAAAAATTATTTCCTTAATTGAATCCTTATTGAAGATTCCTATATAAAACAATTGGAGGGGTTCATAAATCCAAATTATTTAAATATGTTTTCTATGTTTAAAACATACATTTATGAGTTGAATACAATTTCTAGATAAATGAGTTTTTTTTATGAATCCATAAGAGAACTCCTTTTTATAATGAATAAATGTGATCCCTATGTCTATATGATGTTTAGTGGGAGTGAAATTGTTTTCTTAGTAGTGTATATTGATGACATACTACTTCTTCCAAATGAGATACATGTATTATAGTTAGTTAAAATGTAGTTGAACACATGTTTATATAAAAAAGGAATAGGTGAAAAATCCTATATTATAAGCATTATGATATTTCATGATTGATATAAGAGGCAACTTGGCCTATGTTAGGGTATATACATTGACATTATACTACATATATTCATTATGAAATAAATACAAGAAGAGATTGTTTTTAGTATCAGATGAGATAAATCACTCCATCAAAATGATTCCTAAGGCATAATATAAGAGATAGAGTATGAACATGATTCATTATGCATAATCTATAGGAATAGTCATGTATTACATACTATATACTGATCTTGATGTATTTATGATGTTATCACGGTATGAAAATATCAAGAATATACAAGTGTACTTTATTGGATGAAAGTCAATAATATCCTAATATAAATAAGGTGTACTATAGATATACTCTTATATTATGGTGTTTACGAGGAAATTATTATCAGGGGTTTATAAATTCTAGATTCCAAATAGATTGGGATGATTTGAAATCATATTTATTATATAAATTTTATCTTAATGGTGGATTTATTTGTTGGAATATCTCAATGTAGCTAGTGGTTGGTGATTCTATATAAATATTTGAGTATATTATAGCCTAATTAAACTAAATATGAATTTTGGATATATAAATTCATCTAGGATAATGATGTGGATATTATTAGTAAAGACTCGGTCACAATGTGTTTTGATAATACTATAGTGGAGGCCTTTTCTAAGGAGATATGGTCACGTCAACAAATGAATCATATACTAATGATCTTTCAAATATTAATGGATTTTCCATAGATGGGTGAGGTTGCAATTAATATGTTTTCCAAGGAGGATAACCTGGAGATCACATTGACTAAATAATTTTCATAAAAAGAGAATGAATTTCCTTAGAGAGACAATATATTGAATTTATTAAGAAGTTGTTTGGAGACCAAGTATGAATCTATTTGATTTGGATCCCTATAAAAAACTACATTTAACTTTTGATTAGCTATATATTCAAATTCATGAATATTGGAATTTATATTAATGCATAATGAGTGTTATTATGTGTAACATTAACGTGATAATGTCTTTATAAAATATATTATATTGGAATGTCATAATAGTTTCTTACTATAATAGGAACTATGATGTGAAATGAAGATATTCTTAAATCTATAATAAACACCTAAATGAATTATATTATATATAGAGAATATGATACTAGATATTAGCTGTTTGAATTTCATAATACATTGATATTTTTTCTTGTGATGTTTTAAATAGTAAATATCTAAGAGAGTAAGTTATGAGAATAGTCCTACGCACAATAGTTCTACATGTTATTTGTGTTATTGGATATTCTTATAAATAGATGTGTGCATTTTTTTCATCGACTAGAGATTATTATTAAGGTATTTATTGAATCTCTTTCTTTGATTACTTCATGAAAAACATGGCTACATTTTATCACGGTGAGGTAAGAAATGTTGGCGGTGTCATAAGTGATATGAAATTAATGAAATTATCAAGAAATTATTTGTACCTTATGAGTTAATGGAATTAAATATCCAAGGACTTTGGATTGTAAGGGAACATTATGATTAACACAATGGCCATGTTTTTTATTGACAATTAAATTTCATGAACTTAAAAGATTAATATATCAAGCATATCTGTTTATGATGCTAGTAATGTAACATGATTGATGATATATTGAGAGAAATGGATTATATTACACATTGAGTATTCATAGGTTGTTTTGTCATTATGATATTAACATTTTATCTAGGGGTCACTTAATGTGTTTCTATATGTTGATCATAGACATCTGAGTTCACTTAATACCACTGGGAAAGAGGCCTAGAGAGTCAACCTATAATTGTATCCATAACCTTAGGAAATTTCTATATATATTTAATATTACAATGATATTTATTTATTTAAATAAATATTATTCAAGGTTCAACGAATGTCAAGGTTTGATAGGCTGAGTTAAGTGTCTGGTTGAAATGAAATTTTATATAATTATGTTCAGTGCATGGTAAAAATGTATTATTATTATTACGATTGTAATTATTATTTGATGTGGGGTTCACATAGAATTAATTTATTGGTTAGGGGCATTTTTGTGATAATTTATTCTCTGACCAAATTATATAAACCTGATTATATCATTTCATGATATAGGATTTATTATCCACACAATCTGTATCTACTGAATTCTATTATTCCCAAGAAACAAATATCACTTGAATGTTCTCATGATTAGAGATAATCAATTTTCATCCTCCCTCTCAATTAATCAAGAGAAATATATAAAATCTTTCAATAAGGAAAATGATCCATTTTATGTTCGAAGGTTAATGATGAAATCTGTTTTTTTATTCTTCACATGCACTTAGACATTTTATAGATAAATTATAAGGTTTATTGGGAAATTTTAGATTCCACTTGAGGGAATGTAGTCCATGATTCTTCGTCACAATGATAGTACATTAAAAAAGTTCAACTAATTCAATAATGAAGGAATAATTCCACATAAAGTTGGTTTTTATTTATATCAATTAAATTTAAACTATATGTGAAATGACCCTAGCTATGAATAATTTTTGGTTTCTATTATATTATTCGCAGTATTTATTTAAATAAATTAACTAAAATACTTATTGTTCACATTCCCTACCAGCTCCACTGTGCCCTGATATTTAACATGTAACCTGATTAATATATGTTTGGACTTTACATGATTTTATCCATGATATTAAAAAACATAAAAAAGATTCTCTACATCTGTATCTTTGGAGCCAACATTTTTTAGTCTGTTAACCAAGATATCTAATTATGTTGTGCGTGATATTTATAGTGGAAGATACTCAATAGTGATAATGGATATTTTTTTTACTTTTCATTAATCCCTTTTACATTCCCTAAAATTTCATTTGTTTGTTATCATTATGAATTATTAGTGTTGTGGGTAACAATAACAACTATTTCTATAAAAAATATCATTAAAATTTAGCATTTTATGAGTTTTTTCTTTCATGTCATGGGATTATTAGTTTGTGTTCGGTTCGTAAAAGAATTTTAGGATTTTATTTTCATTAAAAATATAAAATGATTTTTAAGGTCCTAATTATATTTTAAGGTGGGAATTAGGTTTAATGACTCACATTGTAATAGGTTAGAAATTTCCCAAGTAATTATAATTTTCTTTCTAGTGGATGGATTTATTTTAGAACTATATTTTTGAATAGGAATAGAAGGGTTTCAATAACTCCAAAGGATGTTTTTAGGATAGTTTTTATTCTTTTAATGTGTTAAGATAGTTTGAGAGTGATATTTCAGGAATATGTTAGGACCCAAAACTTCTCAACAACTGTAGGGAGGAAATAAAAGTGCAACAACCTTGGATACACCAGGAATAATCATGGCTAGCTAGTTTCCAAATTCTATCTCACGTTTTCACTATGTAGAACTATTTGTGACACCATTAATAACCCCAAAAAAATTAGGTGTTTTAAAATAGTGGTATTGTTTGGGAGACCCCTTATTTCTCCACCAGTGAATTCCTCTCATGAGTTTTGGCTTCCAAGAGCTACTCCACCAACATTTCAAGTCATTTGAAAAGGTCATTTGACCCTAAAGACTCCACCTGGTAATGATAACCCATAGCATTACCTAGATAACTTTTCATACCTTTTTTTAGTTTCAAATCTATTTAGAGAATTTTATTTTTTTATTGGTTTTGATTCCCCCAAATCATAGTGGAATCAGCTGATTCGGATTGAGGTTTCATTCACAGTGGCTAAAGGTGGACCTGTGATATTGTTTCCTCATGGTAAATTATAATTTTTGTGTAGGTATAAAAGTTAGCTAATATATATAAGGTTTTTAATTAAATTATATAAAATTTAGCGGTAAATGGACATCACATCATATTTCTTTGATCCGGATGATGTTATGATTTTTCTAAAGACCGTGATTGGTTGGTTTGTCGTGGGCCTGATAAGACAACATTGCCTAGTAAAATTTCCATCAGTGATACATCTTTGTTTTAAATGAAATGATTAATTATAATATTTTATATTTAGTTATTAATGTATTATGATGTGATATAGGAGGTCAGGTGGTAGTATGAGATTTGGTGATGCATGGACATTTTTTTATAGATGATAAAAAGCAATGATTGGATGGTAACATATTTAAAGAGGTATATGGTACCTTTAATATAAGATCATAGGACAATTCATGTATGACTGTTCCTACATATATGAATTTCATGTGACCAGGTTGATGGATAAGTATAGTGGGTGCCCTAGATGTAGAGATAGTGTAACATAAATCCTTCATCGACTGGGATAAAAATTCATTATCACTTCGAGTTAAAATCACCCATCTAATATTTAATCATGGGGTAATGATAATGATTCAATTGATATAAGTCCTTTTATAGCTATCATGTTTTGAAATGGAACATAGGTAGACTAGGTGGATTCCATAGGGCCAGTTGGATGGGTATGGGAGTAGTAGGCCTATTTATTATAGGTAATATGATATTTCTTCTAATGTATGACAAGATAAACCTTGTAAATAGTGATTTGAGGCCTAGAAAGTGTTTTGATATGGATGATTTATCAAGGATTAGAAAATTTTTTATGTGAAGGGGTTTCCTTAAACTGATGGGTTATGGGATACCCATTATGATATGTAAGACAAGACCTAGTTGGGGAACATTTTCCTTCTTTAGGTATTTAAATCATGTTTACAAATATATTAGAGTAAAACAACATATTATTATCCCTAGTTCATAGGACTAGATGTATTTGAGGGATCTTGATGAGGTTGGAATGAAAATTGAGTCTAGTTCAGAGGATCTGTTAGGCAGTGATGTTATCAGTGGATGATGAGAATAATATGCTATATATGAACATAGAACATGATGTGTCTAGAGTACCCAGTAGGCACCTGTTCCGGTGAGGTGATATTATATTTGATGTTTTACTAGGCCTAAAGTTACTAGAAACATGGGATGAGTTGGTGAGCTATGTGATAGGTTGTAGCCATGTGTGCTTGTTCTTATAGGACCCTCTATTTTCAAGGAATGGGTTGAAATTCTTGAGGTGACCTCTCTAGATACTATGGGTAAGCTTCAGTGTGATGTGACCTTCCTAGATCCAGCAAGGATGGATCCTTTTTTTGATTGTTCCACGAAAACTATCGTATTGGTTCAAGGACCTTCCTTGATAGGGAATGAGTTGGTGTTCTTATAACTGGACCCTATCCCTAAGTGGATATGTAGTGGTTGCAGAATTGGACTTGTCCATGAGTGAGATGTCCTATATAGCCACATCTTGAGTTAGATGGTGTGAGTCAACATTTAAATAAGACCATTTAAGGAGTATCTAGTGCCATGAAATGGGACTACACAATAGGCTGAGTTCGGGTTTGATGTGACATGAGACCCATGGGCCCTACCTAGTGTGATAAAGTAGTGGATTGAGATATGGATGTATGATTGTTCATAGTATCTTCGGGTATGGGTTCGAGCTTTTGGAAACCTCCCTAACTAGATGTTTAGGGTAAAATATGGGAAAATTATAATTGTATGGGAGTATGGGATGATGATGTGGATCCTATAATGGTGCCAAAGAAGGTATGATCAGGTTATGTGTTGTACTGGTCAGCACACAATGACCTGATGTATATGATTTCAGCATGTCCTAGATATAACATGAAATACATGGAGTTTGTGTGACATAATTATTTTATTTTTGATACACGTTTTTGTATGATATTTTATACTCGGAGAACGTGGTGAGACCCTACTTAGTTGAATTTATCATATACTTTTTGGAAACCCTAATACACATGAAAAACATATTTTTTCTTTTAGTTTGACCATAATATGGGGTTTTTTTATAGGTTGTTTTTTATAGAAAATGGATAGCGTTAGATATATTTTTAAAAATGGGTCTCAAGATGGCATTAGATATATTTCAACATGTTATGTTCATTAGAAATGATAAAATAACATTATCTAATTTTGGAGTGTCCTTCAAAAATAACAGTGTGGTGATGAGATTGTCATATGAATCTGGAAAATAACATAACAAAAGAAAAACCTTATGTACTTGTAACTTTTCCATGGGAACCACATTTTCTTTATCATCATTTTTTACCACCACTAATGAAAATTTAGTCAAGATTTAGGTCAAATCATCCAAATGGTTTTCCAAATCTTAAAATTCTATCATATATAGGAAATATAATCATTTTTTCATATATAAATAATTTTCCATAAATTTAGATTTATACCTTTTTTCTAGATTCATCCAAAAGTCTTCCCAATCTGTTCAATTCATCACTTATTATTGGGTATTGTCTTCCAAATATAATTGAATGGTGCCCATAAACAATTATCTCATATCTTATCAATCATCTGGTCTAGTATTCTATGGATTCACTTATTTTTTAGTCAATTATTTCATTGCCCCTTCATGAGTCAAAATATTCTTATCTCTTTGTTTTCAATGTGTGAAATCATATTTCCCATTAAACATTTCAATATGGACATAAATAATCAAATGTGAATAAAAAATAATTAACCAACAAGAAAAATAATTGAAAACCTCTTATTATACCAGATGTTGGGGAATAAATTGTGGATGTATGAGAAATAAATCATTAGAAACCTGAAATTATAAAAGTTCAATGAAAGCCAACTCCAACCAATAATAGGTAAATTTATTTTGAAACAAAATTAAAACTATCAAAAATCAGACACTTCAATTGACACAATGATCTCTACTCCTCTCATTGATTTATTACAACATTGACCATGATCACATTCTTCTTCTGTCCACTGGAAGCCATGTCGTGAACTGCACAATACTAATCATGATCTTTCAGCAATGGTGTATCCAATTTGATTCCACCCTCCAATATCAAGTGCCTTGAAAATCTTGGAAACACTATGTCTCCCCTCCATCTCCCTTATCACCTTTTATAATCATTTAAAAATGTTTAAAATTTAAAAAAACAATATTATTTATCTAGTATAGTGATATCTGGAAGAGATCTCTCATATATTATCTATGACACATTCAAATGATATCAATGTATTTAAAATTTAAAAAATCACTACCAACTCTAAGAATTTTCCTTATCATAACTGATTATCAGAAGTGGAGGATTTCTATATATGAAAAAAAAATCGGTAAAGTATTCTCAACAACATTGAGTTGTTAGTAAGGGTAACACTACTAATGTTGTAGGTAATCAGGATTAAATTAATGTTATATTATAATTTTGAATACAATAAATCACAATGTGAAAAGTCTTACCTTTTAGTGGGAATCCATTGAATACTGATGACTTGATTAACCATTTATCAACATTCTAGGGATTCATAGATTAGAATTTAATATCTCTTGCTATGTGTTATTTTCATATTTTGCTTCCTTTAAAGAAATTGATGTATTAAGCATGGGTGAATTTTCACATTACCCTCAAGAATAGGATTCTTATGATTCAATATTTGAATTTACATTTCAATCCTTTTAATCTTATGAATATTAGGGTGAAAATTTTTATTATAATAATTTTAATTAATTAAATATAATGATATCCTCAATATTTATTTGGCACAAAAGAATCTTGATTTTCTTAATTTTCTAGAATTATTATAAAGGTTTATTTAAGATTTAATTTTATTGATATGATTTTGGTTTCAACTACTAAGTTTTATATTGATCTATAGGATAAATTTGAGAATTTTTTCCTCTTTTGATAGATCCAAGGCCTTTCATTGCTGGAAGATGGGGTTTCTCAAAGATTGAGTTTCTCAAAGGTTGAGATTTGGAATGATGTGGAGCATCATGAATAAGCACCATGAACAGTGTGATGAGATGATGGTAAATTTTTGTTACTATGAGAATCTTTTCAAATTTGTTAGGGAAAGATGATAAATCTACAAAACAATTATAATAGTCTCAAATGGGTTAAAGTTCAATAGAGAATTGTGAATAAAGGATCTTTACAACATCAATTTGGAGGTTCATAAAAAATCACTGGGATCATGGAATCATCATGAAAAGATGGTACTATAAATAGGTAGATACCCTCACATAGTTTTATAAGAAAATAATTGGATAAAAAGGTTTAATCATTCTGAATTTGTGAAGGAAAACAACTTCATGAATAATTTATTCATTGTGAGCCTGAGCATTGCAGAAAGACTATACTTTTCTTGACTAATACTTAGGTACCTTCGAAAATGGATTTTTGTGATGATTGGTTATTCCATGATGAATTAGTGTTCCATGAATTGATTTTTATTCACTAAAAAAGATAGTTTCAGAAATTTGATTCAAAAAAGTGGTTATGATTAAAATTTAGAAATCCATTGAGAGGTAAATAAGGTTTTTTGAAGGCAAGGAGCTTAACAAATAGAATTGCTGAACATATGGTTTACGTAAACAATGCTTTCAAGTGCATAAACTAAAGAACACTGTCGAAGAAGAGTTTCATTCCAATTAGAGACAAAGACTTGAATTCTAATCTACTAAATTTTCATTCATTTTGTTATATTCTGTCAGACTACAACCAATACAGTTTTCTTGGGGGTCGACATAAGTGTTCTAAGGGAGACAATGTGATTTCCCTAAAATATATGTAGTGTGCCATGTATAGAGTGACTCTATTTGAGAATCTGTATTACACAACTAGTGAAGATTAGTGGATTTAGGTACGATCAAAACACTATCGACATGCAATTCTTTTACTATCCCTTAGTGGTGAAAAATGTAAAACTGTTGTGTTATCTATATTTATGTGAATGTTTTATTACTACATGTTCTGATTAGATTGTATTAACATGTTATTACCAATTTGGGAACAAGATCCATATCTCTAAAACAAAAAATTTACACCTTGATTCACCCCTCCCCTGTTAGGGTGTTTTGAGGTCCTACATGTGGTATCAGAGGCAGGTTGTTGGAGTTAAATTTGTCCTTTATTTTTTATAAAGAATTTTGTGAATGTGAGGATATTCCCTCTATTCAATGGAATAAAATTTAATATTTGTGAGAAAAAAATAAGATCTCATCTTAGATCACTTATGGTGAATGTTTTTTTCCACTGTATATGGGATTCAGGTCATTAATGTGATAGCCCTTTCAATGATTGGAATATAACAGAAAATGCTTGATGTAGATTCCGAAGCACGAAATTCCATCTGTAAAACTCTATCTTATCAAATTTATTTTAAAATTATGGATTTCACTTCAACCATGTCTATGTGGTAAAAAATAAAAAATATATATGAAGGTGATAACAATGTTAAGGGGGGAAATTCCATGTTTTTAACAATAAGTTCGGTGATCTTAAATTTCATCTTAATTAAATAATGATATATTTTTAATAGAATTATTGAGTTGTTGGGTCAATTCGAGGACCTAGTTAAGAAATTAATGATATTGACATTATGATGAAAATATTGAGAAGGATTACACCTCTATACAATCCGAAAGTTTCTTCCCTTGAGGAGAGGTATATTTCTAAATCTTATCATGATGATCAGATAAGTAGTCCGGTGGCTTATTAAATGTGAGTTAAACCAGAAGATACAAAAACATGTGTATGAAAGGAAATGGAATTAAAATACGTAGAAAAATAAATGATTTCCTAATATAGTGTCAATGAAGATAATATTAAATATGAACTTATTTATCTTTTTTTACAAGAAATTAAATATATAAAAATTAGATTTTAAGGAAAGCTTCATATGTACTATTTTAGATGTGGTATAGTTGAGAACATTGGATCAAGGTTCTCAAAGAAGATAGATGAAGAATAAAGTTAAACAAGAATCATGAAAAAGAATCAAAAAAGGTTTCCCCAAAAGGGAGACATCAAATTAGGGAATAAATTACATAGAAATTTTTCCATCTACAAATAAGAACAAGATGATTAAGAGTTATTGGATGATGTAGAACTAGAGTTAAAATTTGAAACTTAAGAATCAATGATGGCTATAGTTGAAAAGGGTTAACCTTTGAAAAATAAAGACAATTAGTATATTTTTGTTGCTTATCTTAGGGTGACACTTTAGGATTCTCTTGAATATCTTTAAATTCAATGAAAAAGAAATAAAAACATGAGATCTATTTTGGAAGAGTTGGAAGAGTATATTGATTATCTTGTAGAACAAATTTATGGGATAAAAGTAGGGGAATAAGAACATTTAACAACTATTGAAATCATAAAAGAAGTTATGCAATTTAATAACATGATTGAACAGCCAAAAAAACTAATCAATGACATTACATCCAGATTGGAGAAGAAGGATATGATAGTTGAGGGACATGAAGAATAATTTGTTACTCTAAGGAGTAAACTTGAAACTGAAGTTGCCTAGTTAGGATCCAAGTACCACTGAGTTGGGGAGGGGTTGGATAAGTGATATATTTTTCATTTATATTTCCTTATTTTTGATATAACCTTTTCCTCTTATAAAAGAGTTATTTACCTGCTGAACACAATAAAAACCCAAATACATAAGAGCATAAGATTTATAAGGTTCACTATTCAACAAGAGTAGCTACGTCCATGGTATGGTACAGAGACAATCTAGTACAACACAATCCACTACAAAAAAATCATTTGATGTGGAATACAATTAGTAGGATATACCCTTTCACTCATGTAGCACTTGTAACATAATCTACAAGTATGTGTCCCCCTCCATAGAAAAAATAGGGTAGTACAATGTTTCTGTACTTCTTAATGAACTTTCACAAATGCTGTCTCTCAAAATAGTTATTCCATTTCCTACCCATAAGCTAGTAAGAACTATCTCGGACACAACATACTACTTGTGTTGAACTCAAATCCTTTGTGCACAATTTTATGTGTCTTGCAAGCAACTTTTATGCCTTCTGTGCAAGATTTGAAATTTTTTATGAAACACCACTTTTCGACAACATAAATCTTGTGCTCAAATTATAATTTTTATGTGAAACTCCCTTTACATAAATTTATTAGGCACAACAGTGATCTGTATTTCTCTATGTTTCAAGAATCTTTAATGAGATAGGGTCACCTCTTTTTTATAGTTTTGCTAAAACCTATGCACCAAAACCCTGATGCGTCGCACAAAACACCATTTGATGTCACATTGTGTGTGTAAGTCTCTTTCACGCCAACCTCATCTTTAGCACACTATTGAACTCTTTTGCGCTCTTCATGCCTTTTCACTTTTTTGAAATTCTTACCATGAATAATGCCTTGTGGGAAACATTCTGAAATCTCTTCAATATTGTGCATAGAAAATAATATTTCACATGGGTATTTCATTTGCCAGATTTTTTTGTTCGGCTCTTGAAAGTTCACTTGCACGTAACATACCAATCCATCATCAATCTTGTGTGAAAAATCCTTTTCCAAAAGCATATTTCTCCATCTCACAATTTTTAGCCCCAAAAATTTGGAAAACACTGGAAAATTATAGCACCGTAAAATGTAATTTGGCTAGACAAACCATGCTGATTGAGAACATAATTTCTTCCCATTTCCTTCATAAAGATTACATCACAAGTTATCTAAACTACTTATGATCTTTGTAAAATTCATACTAGCAAAGAATCAATAGATTTACCTCAGAAATTATTGTAACTTCCTTGTCTTACCTCATCCCCTTATTCAAAGTGAAGTGATTTCCTTTATTATTATATATCATTGAAAACAAAAGACAATACTTGAAAGAGATACTCTTCATATCATCTTGGTTATAACAATCTCCACTTCTGATTTTGTTGTAAACCATGTTTTATAAGTCACTGAACATTGAAACCTCATGCAATGCCTACATGATCTTACTCGTTGTAGGAAACAAGAATTATTGAAAGAAATACCATGTTGTCAAAAAGAAGTGACTATGAAACCACAACAACATTCCTCCTCATACATTTGAAAATTATTCCTCATGATTCTCTACTTTTTAAACATTCCTAGAACACAAATCTTTTTCCTACAACCTTTCCAATAAATGGTTAAAATAGTTCACTCACTTATTACAGTAATACCATGTTGTACAAAATCAGTGACTATAAAACCACATCAACTTTCCTCATAAACCTTTAACAAAATTATTCCTCAGCTTTCTACAATTTTTTAACCTTCCTAGAACACAAAAATTTTGTTTCCTACAACCACTCCAAGAAATGGTTAGAATTGTTCGCACACTCAAATGATAGATTCAAAACATACCCACAACTCCTCTTTTATGCATTTCCATTAGGATAGATTTATGAAATAATTGTCCCCCTTGAAAACACTATCCAAAGGTAATAGGAGAGAGGGGGAAGAAACTGTTTTCTCAATATTGACAATAATGAGGTTGGACTGCCATGTTCAACCCCAATATAGAAAATGGTTCATTTGGTAAATGTTTCATGAAAATGTCACCAAATTGTTTTGATATAGGTACATAATCCATCTTCAACTCATTATTATCCACATGATATGTGATGTCAATATTATTTTAATAAAAACGTTGTACTAGATTCCATGTAATATTCATTACCCTTTGATTTTCACAACCCAATATCAAGGGTATCTTTACATCAATGAGTAGATCTTCAAACTTAGTCATCATCCACATAAGTAGGGTAACACCTTTAGTGGAAGAAATGTACTCAACTTCATCCATACTAAGATTTGATGATTTCTATTTTCTGTATAACAACGAAGAAAACATTTACCTAGAAAGAAAACTCTACAATATGTGGATTTTTTATCATCAACATTTCCAGCCCAATCTATATCTGAATACCTGAACATATTAATATTTTCTGAGCCATCATACCTGATTCCAAAATTTTTGGGTGCCTATTACATATCTGAGAATTATTTTTCGAGCAATTAAATGTAATTATTTAAGATAACTATAAAATATTTCTCATAAGGTAAAAATATAGACGATATCGGGTCTTGATGCAGTAAAATATAATCAACATCAAATTAGCATTCAAAAAATTTATGATAAACATACCTAACTTATCCATCTTTAGAAAACGTAGTTCCCACTGAAATTTGTGTGGAAATTGGTTTCAAATTTCCCTTTCCAAACCTCTTCAAAAGTTCCTTAGCATACTTTTCGTGGGAAATTCAGCCCATGAAATTATTTCATTTCTCCTAGCATGAAAATCTCAAATTAATTCTTCGTCCCCTAAAAAAATCTTTCACATGATATTTCATCATTTCTACCAACAATAATTTCATCAACATAAATAATTACATGAGAGAAAACTCTTTACATTCATTGTGGTAATTGTTTCTATAAAATCTATCTTCCTTGAAATTAATCTTTCTCAAGAAAGTATCCAATTTAGAATACCATGATCTCAGAGCCTATTTTATCCCATACAAATCTTTTTTCATCATTCCCAAATAACTAAAATCTTTTCCAATAAAATTACCTAAGGTTTGTCTATGTAAACTTCCTTGTCAAGAACAACATTCATGAATTTAGATTTCACATCCATTTGAAAGATTTTGTTAACTTGTTGTGTAGAAATAGAAAAATACATTCTCATTGTTTGTAACATTGCCACCAGATAAAATGATTCATCAAAATCAATACCTTAAAACTATGAATACCCATTTCAAAACAATATTGATTTGTTTCTTATCACTTTAGCTTCTTCATTTATCTTGTTCTAGATAAATCACTTTGTAACAGCAATTTTCTTGTTGTCCGACATGGGTACAAGTTCCCAAGTATCATTCATTTATATCTGCTCGAGCTCTTCATTCATAGCCTAAACCATTATGAATGCTCAGAAGCATCATTCACATCATTTAGCTCAACTTTTGAATACATAGAAGTGTGTTTCATTGGTATTGAAGTTCTTCTTTTTTGAATCTTCTGATGTTGACAACCAATGATGTTCTAAGATTCCAATTTCTTCATTATCCTAGGATGAGTTTTTTGAAATTCTTCCTCATCAATTAAAATTGTTGAGTTTGATTCTTCTTCTTGAGTAGGATTACCACATTATAAAGCATTGTCATAATTATGAAAAAAAACATTCCATATACTGCTCATCTTCCACATCATCATAAGAATGATTTTCTTTCTCAATATTTCCAAAAACATTCACAATAGAAGAATCTAAAATTCTCCCAGTTTATTTTTTGAAACATCTATATCCTATTCTTTCTATTGAATATCTAATAAAAAATCCATCATCTAATCTTTGATCAAACATACCAAGGTTTTCACCATTCTTCTTTATAATGCATGGTCTCCCAAAAACACTTAAGTTTTCAAACGTGGAGTTTTTACATATAAAATTTCCTGTAGAGTCATATTTTCATTTGTCCTATAGAAATATCGGTTCTAAATATACACAGAAGTCCTCATGGATTTCCTCTAACAATAAGGATAAAGACTATGTTCAAGTAATGTAGTTCTCCACATTTCGATCAGACATCTATTCTTTCTTTCAGTAGCCTCATTTTATTCAGGTATGTATGGAGAACTGATCTCATTCTGAATTACATGATTCTATACATAACTTTAAAACTCTTCATTATTACACTCTCCACCATTATCATTTCTCAACTTCTTTATTGAATACATACATTCCTTCCCTGATTTCCCCTTGAAACTCTTAAACATTTTCAGAGTATCTATCTTATATCTTATATACATAACACAACTAATGCATGTGAAGTCATCAATAAATGTAATGAATTACTTATCTCAATTTGTTGATTGCTTTATAATTTGTCCACATATATAAGAATGTATATGTTCTATGGGTCATTTTGAACGAATGTAAACTCTCTTATGAAAAGAGTTTGTAATATTCCCTTTCTCACAAATAGTGCAACCCAAATCTATTCTTCTTAATTAGTCAGACATATCTGAAGCACTATCTTGCATTGATAACATGCACATGTTTCTCTAACACATATGTCCCTGCCTATTATGCCATCACTGATTTTAATTTACCATACTCATCTAGCAAGATTTCTGTACTTCACCAACTTAGAACAAGTCCTCATTTATACACCGACCTCTTGTAACTACTTTAACTTTATTTTCACTTTTCCCAACAAACCCTTATTTTTTATGATAACATTATTTCCCTCATCCCAGAGTTGTGAAACAATTATCATATTGTGTTTAATCTAATCAACATATAATGTTTTCCGTGATTTCATTTTTTATTTACTGACGATGGTTGATCTAAAACTTTTGATCCTCAGAGATTCATCACTTCCAAATACATTGTTCCTTCTTTGAATTATTTCATATTATTCATAATCATTAAGTATCCTATCATATGAGAATAACACCCACTATCAAAAACCATTGGATGTTCTCCTTTTGTATCTTTCAAAGTGGTTTCAAAAATAAGAGCCTTCTATTATTCTTATTCATTCTTCACCTCCATATTTCTTTATTTTTTGTGAACCATTTCCTGTACTGAATAGAAAACAAGACATCCCTTAGCAGGATGTATAGGATTTTCACATATTTCAAAAATACTTTTCACTGGTAGTAACCTATTTTCCACTTCCACTCAAAAATTCTCATATTTATTATTAACTTCATTTTGGTACATCTTCATTTGATAGGATTTACACCCCCTCAAACTTTGTCTTCCATAACTTATAGAATAGTAGTAATTTCACTGGATGAACCAACACATATTTTAATGTGTCTGAATCCACCACAGTACTTACAGTAGATATTGAATGAGTATTTCCTTCTAAATCTTCCATACTAAACGATGTTGTGAACATGATTCTCAATACTTTTCTTAATACAACTCTTTTGACCATTATCCTTTCTGTTTTCCATCATAACATTCTTATTCAGCTCAAATTTGTGTTCCAATTTATCCAAACCATATGTAGTATAAATATTTCTACTCTTATGATTTTTTAGAAATTTTTATCTTTTTGTGTTGCTATATTTGGACACATAAAGATAATTTACAGCTTTATTCTTATCATAACCAGTTCCATCTTTTGTATCAATCTTTAAAGGTAAATTTTGTTGATCCTTTTTTGGTCCATTCTTACCAAAACATTCACTAGCCTTAGAGATAGAGTTTTTGAAACTTATATTCCTTTCTTATGATTCATAAATTTTTAGTTAGATTAGTTCCAAATCTTATTCTTCTTTCCTTTATTTTCACTTCTTAATGTACACTAATATTCTTTTCACTCTCAAGAGAATTACTTAGATCAAAATTATCCTTTTACAACTTGACATTCTCGTCAAGAAAAATATATTGGTTGTTTAATGAGGAATCATCATTTATCAACTTCCTGTTTTATTTCTCGAGCCTTCTGATTTTTCTCAAACACTCTTTCAACTATGATTTCATATGATATTCAAGTTGAGTTTCTTCTTCTTTATAACTACTTATCTTATATTTTTTATTATTCATAGATGTAATAAATTTATTCTCTATAGCTTTCTAGGAATTTTTTTCTAGACTTAGATTCACTATCCTCTTCTTCATTTATGGAAAAAAGGATTCTTCTTATAGATTTGAAGAAATATTTATCTTTCCCTCCAGTAGAATATTTATCGTTATCCCCCTATTTCATCCACAACCTTCTTGGACTTCTATCTTCTTCATAAATATCTTTCAAATTCACCTTTTGAGGGAAAATTATTCGTAAAGTGGCCAAAAGATCCACATTCAAAACATTTCAAGGGATTTTTTCCCTTATATTTACTCATACATATTTTCCCATTCTCATTAAACAAGGATAAAATTTTATCAAAATATTTACATACCACATCTTTAGAATCAAATTCACCAGCTTCATCATAAATGAGAATATTCTTTGACTTCTCTTTCTTTGTAGCCTTAAAATACATTTCTGTATAGGATCTTGTTTTTTCTCTTCATAGTATTCTCCTTTATCATTTCATAAGTGATTATTGTTCTATCAAAATAATCCATGGAGAGTGTTTCAAGGTCTTCATCTTCTTATGATGGAACTTTAGTGTCAAACATGTTGGGAAGAATTCTCAATATTTTCAACTACTATAGAGTCCTCAATATTTTCACCAAGAAATATGATTGTACTAAAAATTTCATTTACCATGGTAAAGAAGTACCCAATAGATTTAGAATAAGCCATTTTCAAGTCTTCATACTTTTGTATATAGTTTTTTTGTTTTTTCTTGTTCACTTTTTTATTTCCTTCATAGATGTTCTTCTGCTTATCCTAGATGTCATTAGCTATAGTGATACATTTCACTCTTAAAAACTCACTCTCAAAAAGAAATGAGATTAATGTGTTTTTTCTTTACATTGTTCTTAGGATTCTTCTTATCAATAGGTGTATGAAAGGCCTTGTTATCGATGGTAGGAAATATATCTATTGAAGCTTCAAAAACATCACACCCAAGATACATATGATAATGCATCATTATATCTGTCTAGATATAATAATCCTTCCCATAAAATATCGGAATCCCCTTACTGTTCATGCAATTCATCTGTTTTATCATAACATCGCTTCAAAAAATTGATAAAAAACAAATGAAGGGAACATTAACCTTTGATTCCAATTGGAGATGCCTAGCCAGGATCCAAGTATCACTAAGGGGGGAGGGGGTGAATTAGTGATATATTTTTCTGGTATGTTTCCTTCTTTTTGAATCCACCTTCACCATCTATTAAAGATTTATTTTCCTTCTGATCACAATCAGAACATACATCCATAAGAACACAATATTTAAAAGTATCACTACTCAATGTGAGTAGCTATGTCCTTGGTATGGTACGAAAACAATCCAGTACCACAAAATCTACTAGAAAAAAAAATTCTTTGATGTGGAATACAATGAGTAGTATATACCCTTTAACTCAGGTAGAACTTGGAAAACAATCCACAAGAATGTGTGAACACTTTTAGAACAAATGGATAAGTACAATGTTTTTGTGATTATTAATAAACATTAAAAAAATTTATCCCTCAAAAATGTTCTTCTCTTTCCTACCCCGGAGCTGGTGAGAACTACCTTGCACCCAACATACTTCTTGTGCTAAACTCAAATCATCTTACACATCCTTTCGGTTTTCTTGCATGGAAAATTTATTCCTCGCCTGCAAGATTTTACTTTTTTCATGAAAAACCTCTTTCACACAACATCAGTCATCTTCACTACTTATCATTCGTATGAACAGATCCATTTACGTAAAATTATTCCAAGCATCAGAGCTCCATATTTCTCTAAGTGTCGATCTTTTTAAATGATATGGGGTCACCTCTTATTTATATGAATCAGGGACTCCCACATTCAAAAACACTAACTCATTATGAAAGATCCCAACACCTCGTGAAAAACAACTTTTGACATTGCATTAGGTGCATAAGTATCTTTCACACTTACTTCATCTTTCATGCACTCCATTAATCATTCACCCACCTCATGCCTTGGTATTTTTCGTTGTTCTAGCCAGGACTCATTCCTTGAACGCAACATTCAAAAGACCCTTCAATCTTGCAGGAAAACACAGTCTTCCATGCGGGTCTTTCCTTTTTCATATTTTGATGTCTGTACCGTTAAATTACACTTTCACACAACATGCCAAGCCATATTCAATCTTTATAGATATATCATTTTCCAAAATCACATTTCTCTATCTCTAGATATTCATCCCCAAATATTTGGAAAACACTAGAAAATGATACCACATTAAAATATTCTTTGGCAAGACCATCCATGCTGATTGGCAGCATAATTTTTCTCCCATTCCTTCATAAATATTTCATCACAAGATCTCCAAAATATATATGATATTTTCCAAAAATAGACGAGTAAAGAATCATCAGGTTTACCATGGAAAGTATTGTAACATCCATGTCTTCCCTCATTAACTTATTCAAAGGGAATTTATTTCCTTTATACTCAAAATACCATGAAAACAAACAACAAAAAATGAAAAATATACTAACCATTATCACTGTAATGGCCCGAAGGCCTTCATTTTTTATTGATATTGATAATCCACCTTTCAGGTGGTGAGGTGGAACCCTTACAAGGCCCGTAAGCATAACTATAACATGGCACATAGGCCATAGAGGAATTCATTTCCCATAAGCTTCAAACATTACATAAAACCCATACTAACTACTTGAAACTACTCCTCCCTAGAATCTTCATCGTGAAATTAGCTCTCCATCATCACATGGATATTTAGAAAGGCTTTCTCATGCATGCATTGGATTGTCCCAATGTAAAGTGCCATACACTGACATTCTTGCAATCCATTTAGCTTCTGCTATGGTGAAATCTCTTTTCTCCTCCTCTTGTTGATGCTCATTAATTGTAGGTTGTCTGTTTTTCGTCTTCATTTATGGTGGCCCGAAGGCCTTACTAACGCGAAGGCCTGGGTGGTCTGAAGGCCTTAAAGTACTCGGGAACCAAATCAGTGGCCTCAAGTCCCAAATAGGAGAATATTCCTAGCTACTATAGTGCCAAATAGTACTGCTACAGTACCCGCTACTCTTCATTGTCAGCTTGGTCCTAACAGAATCTAAATAAAAATGATGGGAAACAATAAAAAGTAAAGTTTGGAAGATTCTAAGATGCGGAGTTGTTAGAAAGAGATAAATGTGATTATAAAGGATTATACAAGTCATTGAATAATTTGAGATCCAAATTTAATGGAATAAGTGGAATTGGATTTGATGTTGAAATATCAAAGGTTGGAATTGAGGTGATCAAAAATAAAGGAATTCATAAATTTGATCATATCACAAAGGTACCTAATCTGCTAAAAAATAAATCTTCAAATAAAATATAAAAGAGTTTTGAAAATTATCCTAAGGAATCCAGAGATGGGTTCTAGTAACAAAATTTTACAAAATATAGGTACTTGAGGAGAAATGGAAGTGAGAAGACATTTCCTCTCACAACATGTTAATTATGTGGAATTCTGGACCATACTACGTCATACTTTGAAGAGGAAAGGATGTATCTAAATGGGGAAGTGCTTGGAAGTTAAAAAGGGAGTGTGAGACCATATCCTTCATCATATAGAAGAAAATGTTTCTATGGATATTTTTATCACTGTTCTAACTATGACTATAAGGCTATTCACTATAGTTAGAGGAAAAGAGGGAACATTACCCGCAGAACTCATGGAAAAGTCAACACCCAAAAATCAAGAAAAATTACTCTTGTAAATAGGTATTATCCTCTGGAAGAATAATATGAGTATGATTAACCCATGAAAGTTGAAAAGACATTAGAAAGGCCATCTACATCCTCCACCCAATAATGTATATCATCAAAGTAAAATCTCAAAATTGAGAAATCCAACCTTATAAAAATATCTCTCAAAGATTTAAATAAAATTATCACCTGGATTATTGATAGAATATGTTCATCTCATATAATATGAATTTCATATTTTTAGAATAATGTATAAAAAAGGTTAATTTAATAGCGATATTTGGAAATGATTGTACTTTAATGAAACAATTGAGTGAAAGTATAGAAGTGGAAAATGATGAGCTATAGAAAACTAATGTTCTCTATATAGATGGTTTGCATCATAATATTCTGAATGTGATTCAAATCTATGAATTAGGAATGATAGTGGCATTAAATAAAAATCGGTTCAATATAAAAATAAATACACTTATTTCTCTCTTGAAATTATATAGAAAATAATGAAATTTATACCAGGCTGACACTAAAGAGGACATTTTTTACATAAAAGTCGAAGTAGAGAACAATTTTTTGAACTAGAGGCTAGGTCACATTAATCAACAGAGCATGTAATAGATACATAATATTATGATAATTTTTGACATAACTAATAAGAGTCGGGATTGAGAAAAGACATGTGATGCATGCATGCAATGAAACTTGTTCTGTAGTTCATATCGAATGATGAAAAAAATGGAATCAAATCTACATGATCTTATCCACACATACTTATGTGGTCTAATAAATGTGTCTATCACATATGGATAAGGATTCTTCATTATTTTTATTGATTATCATAGTATAATGGATTACACAGTGATTTTACGTAGTAAACAGAAAGTGTTTGATTGCATTAAAATTTATCATCTAATTGCTGAGAATTAAAATGGTTGAACAATCAAGATTATGTGATCTGAAAAATGAATGATAATACCCAACCATTTAATTTTAATATTACCTCAAAAAATTGGAATAAATAATGACATGGCTACAATAAAAATCCCAAAAATATATATTTTTTGAATGTATGAATCTATAGGTGAATAATATGGATAGAACTATGCTGATTGAGATTCGTATTTATCATCATTACAAGAAATAGGTTTTTTAAGTAGTGGTGCACAATAAAAATTTAATAGGGTTTTTTATAAGAGAAAAAAATTCCCTCATATGAGTTATGGTATAGAAGGAATCCCACTATGAATTATTTTTATGTTTTTGAAAGTAAATTGTTCATCAAAAACAATGAAAGAAATCAAGGAACGTATAGAGATTCTATAAATAAGGGAATCTTACATGAATATTTAATGAGGATTAAATCCTAAAAATTTAATAATAATCATATTGTAATAATTTTGGAAATAATGGATGTCAGTATCATTGAAGAAAAAACCATAAATACCTTGATGGGATCATATATTGATATGAAAAAATATGATGATGAATGTAGACAAGGGATAGATTCAAATGAATAAATAGTTGAAATCATTCAAAATATTCAGGAATCAAAAAAATTCTGATGATTTAGAAGAATAATCAAAAGATTAAATGGAGGATAAGGAAACATCATCATAACCTCAAAGGATAAATATAAGGGTAGAAATTGATAAATCCAACATCATTGGGAATTGGATCACACCCACATAGACAAAGAGAATGAGTAATGAAGCACAATTTTCCATCCTATAAATTGTGAAACCAAACTTCTTTAATGAATAAGTAAATGATAAATCACAGGTTAATTCCATGAATGATAAACTATATCATATTAACAAGAACAAGATATGAAATCTTGTTAGGAGACCTAAAAATCATAATGTGATTAGATCAAAGTTGATATTTAAAAAAATTGATGAGCATGGAAATGTGATAATAAACAAGGAATGCTTAGTATGTGAAAGCTATGCATAGATTAAATAAATTGATGAAGAAGAATTTTTTCCTCTTGTAACTATAATATATTTAATTAGGATTTTAATTTCTAGGGAAATTTATAAAGAGTAAAAAGTATATCATATGGATTTAAAAATCAAATTCATAAATGGAGTTCTTCAAGAAGAAGTATACGTTGAAAAACCAGTGCTATTTTTGATTGGATATTATGAGACTAAGGCTTACAGATTAAAGAAGGCTATCTATGGTCTGAAGTATGCAGAATATGTGAGGTATTCTCTAATTATTTCATATCTCAAGAAGCTTGAGTATAAAATACGAGGTGTTAATCATAATATATATGTTAATAACTCCGAGAAAGATCAATTTATGGTTCTTGTGTATATTGATGATTTATTTTTTGTGGAAGCAAGCAGGGATTATAAGAATAATTTGTTAATAAAATAAAATCATAATTTCAATTTTTCATGATTACTAAACTCACATACTTCTTGGGGATTCAGGTGATTCGTAAAAAGGATTACACATTCATTTTATAGAAAAATATTCAAGAGAGAAGAGGAATAAATTCAGAATGCCTGACTCCAAACTAATTTCAACTCTGATTTTGGTTGGAAAAAGCTTAAAAAGATCGAGGATGTGATATTTATGGATCCCACTCTATATAGGGGAATCCATAGTTTCTTATTATACATGACTACAACATGACCAGATATCATCTTTGCAACATTATTAGAGGAATACTTCAAAAGTAATATGAAGGAAGAGTATTTGAAAGATGTTAAAGAATCATAAGGCATGTTCAAGGTTCACTGAATTTTGGATTAAACATTGTATTAGGTATAGATAATGAATTATCATCAGTTTATGTTGTTGATTGGGATTGAGATGTTGTAGATCAAAATTACAGAAGTTGTTGTGGTTTTAGCCTAGTATACAAATGTGTGGGATGGTTGAGAAATAAATATAAAATCACTTCTCTTAATATGGATGAAATAGAGTATATATTTGGTAAAAAGGCTTGAACTCAACTATTATGTGAAGAGAAACAAATGAGTGATATTAGGGACGATGTGAAACAACCAATGGTGATCCCATATGATAAAAAGAGTGTGGTTGATCTTAAAAAGTATCCAGTTTATAACTCTCATACCAATAATATTGAGATTACCTATCACTTCATCAAGGAAAAAGTTAAACAATGTGAGATTACTAATGATCATGTTGTGACTAATGATTAAGTGGCTTACATTCTGAATAATCCTTTTCCAGTTTAACTTTTTGAGAACCATACATCGAACCTTAGTGGTCAGCTACCTCTCAATGTGTAAGGATGTTATGGTTCTCCCCATATCCCCAATTATGTTAAATATTTTAACCATTTTTTGAAATAATGTATGTTAATGGGAGAGATATGATCTAAGGGGAGTTTTTTGGATCTCTAAATTTACAAAACAAATCCCTTTGGGTTTATTCCTAAAGGGGGAGAATAAAGAAATCAAACATAGGTTTCATGGTTTTAACATAGGATTACTAGTTTTTGGATTTCTAACAAACCAGGAAATGATTATATGACATGATGAAAATTATTTTTTATGAGAAATTAATTCATTTTTTTCATAACTTAGGTGGGAAATATTTATGTATTCCAAAATATGAGAACCCAATTCATGATTCACCTCTTATCTTACACACTGATATTTTCTAAGAAATACCTACAGTGTTGGATGAGTTGTTTCTTTACATTATAGTTTTTGTCCTAGGATGGTGCTTTAATGAGTTTATATAACAGATTTCTAACAAACCCAAAGGGGGGATTGTGGGAACCAAGTATTGTAATATATTTCAACTTGAACCAGATATATAAATTTTTTTAAATACACATTTAGTTGATCAGAATGATTGGAAGGAATTTGATCTTATAGTATAATCTAACTATAGTGTTCAGGGTGGCATAATTTCCAATATATTTCCAAATTTATTGGATCAAAATCTGGAGTAAGGAGAAAGTTATTCAAAGGTATGGAGCATCGCGAATGAATTTCGTGAAAATTTATTTTTAGGGATTGACTCATCTCAAGTATGGTAATGGAATGAGTTTCATGAATACTAGGTTTCATGACATTTGATATTCATGAATATGTGTTTCATTATGAATAAGAATCAAAAATGACAAGACGATATGATGGTAAATCATTATGACTAGGATAATATTCATGAATGAAAAATGGTGTGATGGTAAATCTACATGTCTAAGAGAGTATTAATGAATTAGCTAAATTTCACTGGACCTTCGTGAATAAAGGAGCTTCAAGAAAATAAATTTTGTTGTAAATCAAATATTTTCTTGGATCTTGGGATCATCACAAAAGGTAGGTCCTATAAATAGGTGGCTAACCCCCCCCCCCCCCCCATAATTTTACATGAAAGGAATTGAAGAAAAGGATTAATAGTTATAAATTCATGAAGGATAGGAACTTCATGAAGAAATTATTCATTGTGAGCCTAAACATCTTGAAAATATTTTATTCTTATTAACCAATGCCCATGTATCATATAAAATGAGTTTTTTGATGATTGGTTATTCTATGATGTCATAGACTTCCATGAAGGGGGTATTCATCACGAATATAGTTAGATTCATGAAGAAGGTTTGATAAAGAGCTTCAAGAATGTTGGAATATCTTTGAAATATAAATGGGGTTTTTCAATGGAAAGGAGCTTCACCAACAATAGTGTTGAACATCTAGTTTATTTAAACAATCAATTCAACTAAATCAACTCAAGACTATGGTGAATGTAGAGTATCATTATATTCAGGGAAAAATACTTAAAGGCCAATCTACAAAAGTGAACATGAAGTCATTAAACTAATAAATGCATCACCCAATGTGGTGAGCTAAGGGGATTCTATGGAAGTGTTATGATGGAGGAAGTGTGATTTCACTAAAATATTTCAAATATACAGTTCTAGTCATAGAGTGACTATTTCTGAACATTTGTATTCTACAACTAGTTAGGATTAGTGGATTTTGGTATGACTAACACACTGTTAGTATATGCTCCTTGAACTAGACCTTTGTGCTGAACCATGTAACGCTTCTATGTTGTCTAAATGCATGTAAATGTTTGATTATTTCCTGATTACCATAGACAGGTTTAAAAAGTCCATACCAATGTGTGAATAAGGTCTGTCACTGTAAAATAAAAATATGAATCCCTAATTCACCCCTCCCCTATCAAGGTGTTTTAGGTTCCTACACCTTTTTGGTTCATTAAAATCAATTACAGATTGATAGGAATATTTTTTAAGGACACTATCTATTCGTTTTTTAGTTAAAGGGGAATGAAGAGAGGATTTATAAAAAGTAGATTAAGAGATCAAAAAAGTTAGAGCTTGGTCATAGTGACATATGAGTTTATGATCAATTATTTCAATATGTGGGTGTGAATTGGATAATACAGAATGAGGGGGAGAATGGTGGTTCAGTAACTGGGACCTCTTAGGTGTCCAAACCTTATTCATTTGATCTATACTCGAATCTGGAGGGAACAGTTTTCTAATATACCACAATTATTAGGAATTATGTTTCATATTATTTTATGATATGTGTCTAAATTTTTAATCAAGGTATGTCTCTAATTCTTGAGCAGACTATAGAGAGTCCCTAAGGGGTCAATTTATTTTATGGTGTTTACTTTTCATGACTTCCGTTTCTCAAGATCAAGCTAATTCATTTATGTAATTAGGATGAATAAAATAGTCTTTAGAAGATTTTAAAAACAAAATGTAGTTTATTTATATATGGGTCACCCTTAAAGATTCCCTTTTAAAGTGAATGGGGTGAAATATTGTGTTGATGATCGTGATGAGACAAATGGAATGTTATATGATCATGATGATTTTGATAATTAATTATGGATATAGTATAAGCTAATAAGAAGTTTAAGAGGTAAAATGAATTTTTAATCCACTTCACCATGGTGAACCAAATCTATAAGGGGTTCTCTCATTGAATCTATTGTAACTATTATTGGTTCCCATGCTGTGGAGAAAAATAATACTAGTATTTCAAAGAAGTTTTATAAAGTAGTTGATTATAGTGGTTATCATATTCATAATTATGTTAGGATGTATTATTCTTTTATATAGATCTATGAATCGTTACTATATTGAAAATTTTCTCATTTTAAAGATATTTATGTTGCATCTGCTTCATCTTATACATATATGGCCATAAACTACAGTCAATTCCTATTAAATTCTCTTTTAAACAATGAGACAATGATCTCTAAAGCTTCTATTAATCCTTTTAATATCATTTCTCAATAGGATCAAGGTTCCCCCTCATTTTTCAGACCAATATTTTTTTAAATGTGTTTTATATAGAGAAAGTTTTGTCAAATATGACTTTCCCTAGAATCAGATGGACCCAAATTATAGTTAACCACTTTGAGATACTCATGTAAACAATTTGGTTATAGCCTTTAAATCTTCCATTGAGCCTATTATTGCAGTGCTCAGTATGAGAAAGGTTTTCTTTAATGTTTTTACCATGATTTGGGTAAATAAATTTGTTTGGAATTGGAGAAATCTATATTTAATTTGGGAATTTTTACTCTCATCCTTCATAGTATTCTTTAAACTTCTTTATCAGGATTCAACTAACTCCCTATGGACCCTCTTAAAGAAGATAGTAGAAGTGATTAATATAATAAGGGAAACGCTAATATAAGAAGTTCAATGAGAATTATTGTTAAAATAATGGTATGTACATCTAATTATTTTTCTATGTTATATTCATGTGATATTTCCTATGATAGAGAAAACAATGTAGAGGTTGTGCATCTTGGTTTTGGTCCTAGTGGTTATGGGTACCCCATAATTCGGCATCAACCAAGGTTCATTACCTGAACGCCCTAAATTTGGGGATTTAATAGAGAAACATTGTTGAGACATCATTACAGTGGCATGGGTCCATGGTTTGAGTTCACTATTGGGGATAACTCTTGGCCATGAGTGTGAGGAAGGAATGGTGGAGCATGTGGACACTTCAAGGTAGGTTAAAATCTTCATAGTTGTAGGAATATCATTGTTAATGTCATCAAGGTGATGGTGGTCCATGATGTCGGGTCCCTCTACAGTAATGAAAAGGGATGTGGTTCTAGTGATGACCCACTATATGGGGCAGTAAAAGGTTTCACATCAGGGGGCAGTGCATGAGCACTGTGATTTTGGTGGATGTTCGTGTGTGATGGGTAGGCAGTGCACTAAATAGACTAGGTAGGGTTGTATTTATTGGTTATTGTCATATGAGATAGGGACTTTGGGTCATAATGGATCTACGGTCAGGGTCTTCGGGCTAGCTATAATGGGGGATCAACATAGAGGTTATTGTGTTCATATTATGATTACCAATATAGATATTTCATTTTCAAAAATGATCTTAGGGGATGATGAAAATTCATAGAAAACATTCAAAAAAATTCGAAGAGGACAACAACCTCCTAGTATAGTGGGCCATGGTTCTCATAAAAAGGGTAATAAATCTCATTATATGATTTAAGAGTGTTTAGATGAACTGTTGAATGATATTGATAAATTTTTATGCCATTTTGAAGGAAGTTGGTTTGGGAGATTTTCCCTTTTATTTGGTTGCCTTGTACTCCTATACTGATGTTTCTTATTTGTTAGCACAAGTCATGATTTCCATATATGGTTTCATAGTTTTAAGGAATGCCCCAATGTTTTTTCTTTCCTTTCATAATAAGTGGGAATAATATATTGATCCTATCTCGTTATTTTATAAAATATATTAATTATATAGTTATGAATTATATATTATTATATTGTTAATTATATATTATTAATTATATAGTCAATTAATAACAATCTATTAACAATATAATAATATTTAAAAATAAAAAATTAGAATTAGAATTATATAATTAATAATATAACATAATTCATAGTGTAATAAACATAACATTTCATGGTAATTAATAATTTATAAATATTAAATCTTTAACTAATGATAATGTAATTATTTTATATTGATAATTATACTGTTATTTATCAATTATATTAATTATTATTATTAATTTTTTATTGAAATATTAGTAAATATTATTATTAATGATAATTCTAATATTAATTATTAATTATGTTGAAAATTTATAATTATATTATCTATTATTAATTATGTGTGATAATATTTTTTTACAATGCTAGAAAACAAGAACCTAAATTTCACATGGAATTATTTTTTTAATCATTAGTAATTATTTTTCGTAAATACTATTTTAATATTTTTATATTATTAATTATATACTTATTAATTATATATTATTATTTTATGTTGGCCCATTGTGATATTTATATGGTCTTTGTGTATCTAGGATTTCAAGCCATGTATTTTGGGCCTAGGAGTCATGTGAGGGTTCCCTATAAACCTAATTAAAAAACAAGATTATCAAAAAATAAAATTCAAAATGTATCGTAGGAATTATAATCCTAATATTATTTATTAATTAAATTATAAATTATTATTTTTATTATTAAATATCTTTTAATAATATTAATTAATCATTTCCCATTTAATATCTACGGCCTTAAATAAATAAATTATTCAATATTAATAGTAATTATTATATTATATTCTAATTATATATTAAATTGTTTATTTTATTATTAATTATCACATTAATTATCAATTTCACTATAAATAATCGGCGGAAGCCACATGAAGCATGAAAGATCAGGTGAGCATAGGGGAGTGTACAAGTGACGTGTGTTAACACCGGTGGACATGGGTAGGATCCACATGAGGGACATAAGATGTGTCCCTTAGCTCTTTGAAGAAAAAAGTACAAACAATTATTATCTTCTGGACCACTAATGTCCCTGAGCCACTAGGATATCATGCCATCTTCTTGAGGGCCTTTGGACCTATAATAAACACTATCTTTATACCACTAATTATAATAAAAATAGATTTACTAGGTCTTTATTATTCATTATGATGAGGGAAGAGGCTTGACCCATTAGGGTGTCATGGTGTGTTTGTATTTGTGGATTATAATCTCATCTCTCTAATATAGAGTTATTATTATTATTGTTTATTTATAATTATAATTATTATATAATTATTAATATATTCGAAACAAGCTATAGTTAAATCCCTTTTATTAAAAAAAATCCAAAAAATCACTAGAGGAGGATGAGGTGAGGCAATGAAAACCCACCCACATATCAAGATCCAATTAAAACAATGAAATAAAATGTATACCAAAAAAACCATGAGAATATCCCATGATAATCATAAAAAATAGAAGATTTTGTCATGCATTGTGTGAAATTTTCATTCCCAACATCTCTATATATCAATATTGAGCATAAATGTGCATTTTTTATAAGTTCCCCAACCACCCTGACTACATGGAAGTCAACCTCAACACCATGTTTTAACCAATTTCCATGAATTTTCACTTTCCTATGACTCTATCTCTTTGAATGCAACAACATATTCCAGATTATCTACTCCCTTCATGTCCCCAAGGGTAATCCTAGTAGGATGTCCCCCTCCATGGAGAAAATTTCCATAACAAGTATCAATTAATCTATATATACTATGATATCTAACTCCAACATGGGTTCATGATTATTTGGAGAAATAATAGAGTCAATCAATCAAAAGGTGTTAGATATGGGAACAAATCTTTTAACAATACAATTGGATGGATTTTTTTATTAGTAGCAAAATTATTGGAAGATTGAGAAGTAGTTTCCCCTGTAGCCATATGAGTAAGCCCTTATTTAGAGTCCTTATTAGTTTGTGTTGAACTAGTTCTTATGCACATTATTGAATAAGTAAACATCACATTGTTATTGATTTAATCATCAAACACCTTTTTTTTATATTTCCAAATATGAATCAACGAAATGATTGAATTAGAATAAGATACATGAGTAGCCTCTATCCGTATTTGTGTTACAACCACAAAACACTTCCCTTTATCAAGTCAACCCATTGATGAACGTCCATTAGAATCTTAATCACCCCTACAATGCTAACATGATGATCCCATTATAAGAACACAAATATTAGAAGGTTTCTCTAAAGGGATCTTATTATGACCCAAATATTATAGACGTAAATATTACATCAATTTAGATGAATATTCATTTCATGTAATTATGATCGAAGATAAAACCAAAAAGTTTTAGTTTCATTGGAAACATGGATACATAAACCACTGGAACATGAAATATCTATATCATCTCCCACATAATTATTCAATATTATTATTCTTCTAAGACATATTAATATTTACATATTTCATCATATCCTAGGGAAGAGGAAGCATAAATAAGGGAGAGATCATAATCTCAATAAGAGTAAACAAGGGAGATATCAATCAATGATCGTATATATTAATATAATTAGTATAATGTTATGAGAATATGAGGTTAACATTTATCATTAATACCCAAAATTTCATATAATCCCAATTATTAGAATAAATATTGAATTTTCTCAAGACATTAATCATAAAGAATCAAATAAAATGATCCACAAGAGCATAATCCTATCAAAAGTACATATCATAAAAGAGTGTAATAAAGTGTGGAATAATCATAATCATATAAATATTTTTTCATAAAAACCTACCAAAGTATTCATAGCAATTTTAGCTTGATCTAATCACCTATATATCTGATTTGTGGTAGGATAACATCCCATGTACCACATTCTAGAATTTGGAATACACCCATGCACTGTTTGAGGTTATAAAACATTATAATTTTGCCTAATTCATTGAAGGGTTTCAATATTCCTACATTTCACTTCTAAATACATATTTTTTTTATTTTCATATAACACTTTTTAAGATTAACTGTGAACCCTAATAAAATTAAATCCAAGAGACAAACTAATTAGACCAAATTCAAAGTGAAAATAATACTAAAACCAGAATCCTCATTTCACACTAATCTAAATAGATTTTGAATTAAAAACCACTATAAATGATCATCTTCCACCACATCACCATCATCTAGGTATTTTTTTCAAAATAAAGAAATAAACGAAACCATATATTTAGAACTACACCATGAATCTTCAATTCTAATACCACCAAATAAACTGATAAGATCAATGATATGGATCGAGGTATGAAATGTTGGTTCATAATGTTATGTACATATTTGGTGCCATAATCATATCACCGTCATCAAAATCCTGATACAATAATATATATCACCATCTGCCTCCAGTCTATGAATTTTTTTCATTTCTATTGCTGGATATACGATAGAGAGAACACCATCTATTATAGATGCCTCAAGAATGGAACACCAACACACAGATTAAGGAATAAATATCAGAAGAAGATCCTCCAATCCCTAAAAAACATGACACACCACTACCATCATATCCAAATGAAAAAACCACCATTGACATCGCCATAAAAACCCCTTATTTCCACCATAAAACACCATCATCATCGTCATTTGAACACCATTTTCATCGCTGTAAAAACACCATATTGGTCACACCTCCGAGAGAATATTGGATTCTCAAACAACACATACCATAATCTTCATGGAGACAACTACACTAGAACTACTTGAAAAGGATTTATTGGACCATGATTTCAATGCAAATTGTGAGTGGAATAAGGCCTCTCCAGTGGACTATTCTAGAGACCACATCCTCATCATCGAGTAAGAGATCTAGTAAGATTACTATATTTCCACCATATGAGAACTGAACCAACACTAGAAAAATAGTTTTCCACACACCAGAAACACTAAAACCAAGATGATCTTAAACCCAAAAATACATGATGAAATGAGCACTAAAAGATAGAAACCATGAAAGGGAAAGAAAAATTCAAAGAAGGAATAAGAAGAAAAAAACAAAATAGGGGGAAATGCTTTCATCCCAGCCACTATAACCATCACAAATAACCTCAATGCACTATCATAAATTACCACAAATGGGTCTTTCACAACAGGTAAAGAAATAAGGGAAGCATAGGATCACTGATGGGAAAGAGTTAATGAATGAAGCCTCAAATGATTCCACCAACAATAGACCAAATAAATAGTGTCTCATTGATTAAAACCAATATGGGGATTATTCATGATGGTTCTGAAAATAAGGGAGAAGTCACAGTGGATGAGGCAAAGGGGGGAAAAAGGGATGCCAATGAATTACGAAGAAGCACACTAGAGAAAGACCGGTCACCACAAAGGGGTGAGGGGACGTACAGAGCTACAAAAAATGAACCCTAGAATGATTAAATTATGGGACCCATAGAGTGAAAAACCATCAATATTCCCACCCATCACATAATCATATTCCCTTCATATGTATGTGGTATGATCCTGAAAACATTTATTATTTCTTCATAACATAACCCAGGGAAATTAAAATATGTTTCTTCAAAATTTTATAATTATAAATAGCCCACAAAAAAATTATATGGTGACAATGAATTATATCCTTTATAGGAAATACTCAATGTAAAAAATTATAATAGATGATAAAACTTTTTAAATACCTCTTATTCATTTATTAAGGGAAACACCATTTTTATTTTTAAGTTCCTTATTTAAAATAAAATAAGACATAAAAAATATTAATATTTTTTAAAATAAAATATGAAAAACAATAAATAAATAATCAAATAAATTATTAATCATGATGGTGGGAAAATCTGTGCATGTGATGTACATTAAATCAAAGTTTCATTTTAACTTTTTTGTAAAAAGTCAAAAATAACATGTACAAAAACTGAAAAGAATGTTATTTTTATTTTTTTATAAAACATAAAAAATACGTTAAAATAAAATTATAAAATTATTTTTTAATGATAAAAAACATTCATGGAACCATTTTAATAAAATAAATACTTTGAATAAATATATTCCCGACGAAAGAGTTAAAAATTTTGGGTTTCATTAAAAACCATTTTTTGGATTATTGAGTAATTAATGAGAGGAAAATGATCACTAAACATGTACTTTATTGAAATAAATACATCATTAGTATATAGATTATATTTTTGAGAGATAGATCATATAATTTCAGAATCAGAAATTTATGTATAATTAATCATGGTAAAAATGAGATTGTAACTTAAAACCCTTAACTCAAATTTGAATTTCAAAACATGCACTATCACCTACTATATAGTAAATTAAAATTTACTATAATTATATTCTAAAAAAATATTCACAACTGTAATACCATATATGGTCCACCTGAAGTATTTCAACACCCATTTATTAATAATTCCTTTTTATATCATCGTTTCTATGATTCAACTTTTCCTTTTTTTCATGAATGTTTTAGTTCAGTAGTTATTGTCCCTATACATTTATCAGGGTAACCTGATATAAAAAATATTAATTATATTATAAATATAATATTAAATAGTTATCTACACTATTAAAACAATTCCAATAAGGTGGAGATTAAAAATTAATTACATCAATTTATGGGGGCAATTGCCCGTATGTACCCACAGTGGATGTTTTCCACATTTCATTTAATGGAATGAAAGAATAATAAATAATAATTAAAATTTAACACACAATTATTATACTATAAATTTCATTTATATAATTTAAATCAATCATAATAACCATCCATGAATATTTGTGATGGGAAATTAATCATATCACTATGTCGAGATGGTATTCCACACATATGTATGAGTGATACTTCCACTTCCCATTTGATAGAGAGGAGGTGGGAAAAAGTTTTGAAATATTCCTAATAACATCTCTATAAATTGATTATAATTTTTGAATAATTTCTTTATGGATAAAAATGTCTAGATAAGGTGGAATAACAAATAAAAATTAAATAGCTTGGTTAATATTATTACCTCTTCTTTGAGATAACACATATATTTTACATCTTAATCCATGAAATATTAAACTTAGGGGAATTAAATAAGAACTATGTTGAATGGAGAGGATCTATTTTATTTTTGAATTATTTATTGGATGAGATAGAAGGATTAAATTTCCCGAATAAGGGAAAAGATTATGTGCCCTTTTTAAGTGAGGGGAGGGACACACATTTAATTAATTAAAAGATTTCAATAATATAAGGTCACATTCATTTGAAAGCTTCCACAAATGGACCTTAATTAAATATTAATATAATATGACATTGAAATATTTTAAACCAACAACAATTTGAAATGTATATGTATTTTTCCTACACTTCTCTTAGAATTTAACCCCTGGTAATCATGTTTTAACCAACACCTTGACAATAAAATTTTATGGGGTTTTCTATTTGTTTTGAAAATATTTATGTTTAACCTATTAAATAATATTAATAATGAATATAAAAAATATAAATTACCTTTTTATTTGTTATTTATCTATAAGTGATAGTATTTATTTTTAAATAACCATGAAAAACACAAGGGAAACCCATTTTTTGATAAATGGATTTTTAAACATAAAACTGAAGTAACTTCCACTAATTTAATTGTAAATTAAAAAAATATGAATTATTAAATATTTTTTTGAATATATAATCTAAATTTTTCATTAAAACCATAAATCTATAGTGATAAATTTACTTATTTAAGACAGAAACACATTTTGTTCCGAAAAAGAGTTTTCAGAAAAATTTATTCGTATGCCCAAAGAGGAAATTATACCTAAATGAATGATACTGTTGACTCATATGAAATTAATTATAATATTTATAATTAAATTATAATTATGTAATATCATGATAAAATTCAAAACATAATGGTACTTTTAAATTACTAGATTTAATGAAAAGAAATTACAGTTTTACACAAATTGGTAATTTTAGAATAATTATTAAAATTAAACCTAAATAATATTGAAATATTGATTTAAAAATGATACTAATTAATTAAAATAAAAATTCTAAATATATTAAAAATTAATTATAATTTTCATGTACACAATGATTCAAATAATATTTTTGAATATAATATATTTTTGATTCATAGAATGGATTTAAAAAAATGAGTACTTATTTATTATGAATTAATCAATAAATTATCATTATATAAAACCTTTATACATATTTTTTATATTGTTGTTATTAATATTTTTACATGAAAATTAAACAAAAAAGTTATAAAAGGGTTATTATATCATCTTTAATTTTTACTCGAGGTTTTGTGTAAAACAAGTTATTGAATACATAATGTTTATATCAAAAGAAATACAT